>QLSR01000264.1:190934-334999 GCA_031780015.1 Citrullus colocynthis
TTTTTTAATCTCCTCAGATCGTCGTTGTTTCTTTCAAGTGTTTTTAACTTGATCAACTGAACCCATATTAGATAACGATTTTAGCTTTTAGTTTAGGGTTTAAGCATAACTATTAAAAACCTAAAATCGAAAACCAAACTGTTATTAGTTATGGATTTTCATGATAACCTTTGCCTTTTCTTCTGCATTTATCCCATTGACAGTGTCAAGGAGGCGAATGGTTCCATTATTCCTGCGTTGGACTGACTCCAGAAACAAGATTTAAAGGAAAGTGGTATTGTCCAACCTGCAGAGTTATACCACAATGTCAATAATGAAAAGTACACTGCCAAATATTTCAGAAGCCTGTTGGGGGATATTCAAATGCTACGCTTTCTTTTCCTATCATTTTGACATTTCTCTAAAACCGAAATTGGCTTGTTATTGTATCATGTAACAATAGGAGCGTAGTAGCCAATCTGAACGTAGGTCAACTATGTTCAACTAGTTGAGTAATGGTCAAAGTTAAGGTATATGCTCTCTAGATCGAGAGATTAAAAGTTCAAATCTCCCTACAAATCTCCCCACTTCACACGTTGATGAACTTTTAGAAAAAGAAAAGAAAAAAGAAGCCAATGGTAGTGTAGTGGCAATGGCAATGAATTCTTTCTATTTGGAAATTGGAAGTAATCATTTAACTTGGCTCTTGAGTCATCATACATTGCCCTTTTCCCTTTTGTAATTTTGGGATGTGTTTCAATTTGGAACCGTTTAAAGTAACGATTTTGATGGGCTGTCTAAAGTACAACGATATTGGTTATCTTTTATGTTTTTTCATCATCATTTTTATTAAAGCTTATTATGTGTTGTAACTAAAATCAATATGTAATTTGTGATTGTGATGAATTTTGGTGACATTTATTTTTGGTGATATGGGGGTTAAAATTATGTTTTTAGTCCTTTATATTTTTTCTTTATCGTCTTTAATAAAGCTTTTTTTTCTTTTTCTGTTTGGTAGTAGCAAAAATCTAACGAGTTTGTTTGGATTTGCTTTATTATAAGTGCAAAACAAAAGGTGTTTTTAAGCACTACTAAAGTTAATCCAAGCAAGCACTAGTGTGAATGTGGTGAATTTTATTATATGACGATCATCTCAAGTGATTTGGGATTTGGATCTTATTAATTTTGTATATGCTAATTTGAGCATCGCGTTTCAGATTTGGTGTTATTTACCATCTCAAAGGTTGATGGTTTAATCTTCTACTTTCACAACTATTGTCCAAATTAATTATAATAAGGTTTAAATATTAGTTTGGTCAAAGTTTGGGTTTGGTTCATTTTGTCCTTACACTTTAATATGTTAAATTGGGTCCTTGTAATTATAACTTTGATCCATTTTGGTTTATGTACCTTCAAAATGTTCATTTTGATCATTGGAATTTTATAAAGTTGCAATTTTTGTCCATTTATTTTCATTTTGAAGGGACTAAAAAAGTGGTCACTATTTTAAATTTCAAGCCCAAAACGAATTAAAGTTGAAAGTTTAAAGACCAAAACGAGCGTTAAAATATAATGACCAAAATGATCTAAAATTGAAAGTATAGGTATCAGGATGAAACAGAGCTAAAAATAGAGACCATTAACAAACCAAAAGGACACGACTATTTAAACCTAATAATTATAATTTCAAACAATTTGGGATTTGAGTGTCATTAATTATGTCAATTGAACAGACGAAAAAATAGTAAATTATAATTCTATATTATTTAAAGCATTGATTTAGAAAGTTTTGGACTAGAAGTCAATAAAGAGATGTTCAATCTATTTATATTGAGGTGAGTCAAAATTTAATTTGTCAATATATGTACTTTATAAACAAATCCTAACCCTCCATACATATGTTTGATTTAAAACCAGGGGAAAAAAAATTAAAAAATACTTTTTTAGTCCTTGAGGTTTTAAGAATAGGTGCACTTAGTTCCTAAAGTTTTAATTTGGCCAATTCAGTCCCTTGTTTTCTAAAAACAAATTTAAAAGGTCCCTAATTCATTAGTTAAGCATTTTTTTTTATTATTTGAAAACATTTTACAAATTAAAATTAATAAATATTTTCTTTCTCACACTTTCCTTCCTCCTTCCTTGTCTTCTTCATCTTCACCACTAGAAAAAAAATCTAGTACTTTCAGAAAAAATTTCTAATACTACGGTGGTATAGAAAATTTCCATACTTCCTCCGTTTATTACTTGTCACAAAAGTAGTTTTTAAGAATTATGTAGGGTCCACCAAAATAATTAAATAATAAATTAATAATTCAGTAAATGATGTGTCAAATAATGATGAAGGTAGTATTAGATTTCTTTTTGTACTAGTTCGAAATAGCTTTTTTTTTTTTTTACCGTTAGTTGATTAATCATATTTTGATTGTTAGTTATGTGTCCTTTTTCTGGGCAATATGTGGGGTCAAGATTGATAGTACGAACACGATAGTATTAATCGATTGAATTTTAATGGAGATGATTACTCTTATGTATCCTCTGCCACATCTGATTATCACAACCCAAATCTGTGGAAAACAATGGGAAATTTCCTCTTCTTTCCAAATCAAATATGCAATGATAGAGAAAGGGCAAAAAAAAGAGAGAATATTGTCGTTACCAAAAACAAATATGGTTAAATTTATATAATATTACTAAATCATGTTCTAACTAGCCCAAAATGAGCTTAGTGTAAGCTTTCATACCAGAGGTGAGAGGTTAAAAGAAAAAACATGTTTTAACTAGCAATTTAATTGTTTATCAACATTTTATCGTTGTTAACTAGCATTCTAAGAGGCCAATAATTATTTCTAACCAATTTTTCAAATTCTTTGGACTAGAAAATGTCATTTGAAAACTTGAAGAACCAAGGGGATTTTGTCCGGATGGCCCTCCTCAAGAGGCCCACTAGACTTTTTTTGCCTCACTTTCAAAAACACTCGAAATTTGGCCTTCTGATGTCATCACTGCGTGAGTTTACCACTTTAACTCCTCTTCCTTCTTTCTTCTACCTTCTCTCTTCTTTGTAGCTTTTTTTCTTTTTTTCGTTTTTTATGCTTTCTTCTTCTTCTTTCCTTTCTTTTTTCAATTCATGGAGATTACTTTTCCAGCGATTTCCCTTTTTTTTTTTTTGGAGTTTTATTTTTCCGTTGCCTTTTTTTTTTTTTTTTTGGGATTTTTTTTTCCTCGCTTTTCCCTTTTTTTTTTTTTGGAGATTTCTATTTACGTCGCCTTATTATTTTTCATCTTCATTTTTCCAGCGACATTTTCTTAATTAGAATGAAGCAAAGAGTGAATTGGGTGAGGAGAGAACAACGTTTCTAAGAACTTTTTCCATAAAGTTTTGAAAGTTATGATCAGAACTTTACGGGAAAAGTGGCAGAGAGCTTGTTACTAATGGTAAGTTCAAACTAACCCGGAAGGAATAAGCTCTCTGCCACTTTTCCCGTAAAGTTATGATTATAAATTTTTGGAACTTTACGAGAAAAGTGGCAAAGAGCTTATAACTAACGGTAAGTTCAAATTAACCAGGAAGGAATAAGCATTCTGTCACTTTTTCCGTAAAGTTCTTTTCAGAATTTTACAGGAAAAGTGACAGAGAGTGTAATTCTTGGTAAGTTCCGATGTTAAATGTTCCACGATACGCTCGTTACACGTTCTACGACTGAAATTGAACCTTACTCGAGACACGATACATTTGATACTCGATAGTAGCCAACTCGATACAAAATAGACTTTTTGAATTATGAACTATGCTTAAATGTTAAGTCTAAACTGTTTCATTCACTCTGCTCAATTCTCTCTCGATTCACAAACTCAGACAACCTCACCTCGTCTTATTTGAAGTAATGTGAATCTTCAAGCTCAATCTCAAATACGATTCTAGGATTTTCCATTTTTAAAGCCTCTCCTACGCATGTAAGGCTCCATATGATTTCTCTGGCGTACCCTTGCAAGTGCAAACACAGTCTCTCTCGCACGCCATGTCTTGTCATAACTAATATTAACGCCGTAATGATGTCATATGTCCTTAATAATGTGATGCGGTTTGTCTGCTCGACCAACCCCGAAGTTGTCCTTGATCAGCTGACCAATAATGAATGTGCTAGCTTGCCTATGGTCATGATTCAGGACTTCAATGGAGCATGTGTGGTTGGGTGTGCACTTTGATATCTTAAAAATATGACGACCATACATTTTTATTGCTCGTACAAACCACTTACAAGTTGGGTGTATACATTGAACACTATACAGTTTCTTGTTGGATTTCTTAACCCGTTTTTCAAAATTGTTCTTTATGGCCAACATTACTAGCCTCATCTTCATGTCATTCTTACTGAAGAAAATCTGGCATATTTCGGTACCATCCCCTAACCTGGATAAAGAATGTGGTTGCATGATCAAGTTCACTTTTGTGGAGTTACTACTAGGCTGTTTGAATGCTTCACTTGCACGAGGCGCGTTCCCAACAAAATGGCCAAATTCATTTGACAGAATTAGAGTTGGTTGTTCTTCATTTCTAGTGGAACAACCACTCCGCAAACCAACTGGAGTTGGATTAACATGTATGTTCCCATCCTATTGTGCCATCACATGCTTGTTTAAACATGCCTCGACCTTAGTTCCATTCCCATCCTCTTCTACTCCAACATTGATTGTAGTACGTTTGCTATGTTATCATTGGTGTTATCATTGTCCAATGATACAGTCGATGGGAAAATACCATGCTCATTGACATCCACTCCACTGATGAGTTCTTGTTCAACCTCATTGACACAAGTCTCAAATCCAGTACCATTCCCAAACCGTTGATGACTTTCCTCCAGACTTACAAATATTTGAGGTCTACTACGATCATACTCCGAGAGGAGAAATTCGACATCAACATCCTCCATTAAGATTGCTGGAGGAGAATCGACATCCAACTTATATTTTACCCTCATTATAACGTTGAATTGTGACGAATTAACTTGGGTGATTTCATATACTAGATTCACCAAATCTACAAATGTCAATGTGCTCAAAACTAAGATGCTCTTCAAACGACCTCTAGTATATCGTTTTTCCGTGTCATTCCATGTTCCACCATAACGAATGAATAGATGCTTCTTGTCCATCATTCAATAAAAACATGAGAGAAAAGGATCAGTTAGGAAAAAACGGCTCTATAAAATACTTGTTCCTCGCTCCTCTCTCCCCGACACACACTACTCGCTCCTTGCCACTCGACACACGATTATCGGTCCTATCTCTTAGATAATCATTTTTTCATACATTTTCCCGCCGCTCATCCTCACCCTACTAAGAGCTAACTCGCTCATCTCGTTGGTGATCAGAATGACACACTTACTCACTATCAGTTCACTCGTTCTCTTTGTTATGTTCTTAGGTCTCACACAACGCAACGTCATAAAATAAAATAAAATAAAGAAAAAAATCGACTTACTTAATGTGTGATATTGATCGTCTATAATGATCCAACTGCTTTTATAACTTTATCTCTTCTAACACGTTCAGTTCAATAAAATGGATTTTTTGTAGGGAAAGTGAGGGAGTGATGTTTTGTTTGTGTTTGTTGTTCTTTGTGTTTGTTATTTTTTAATAAAAAAAAAAAAAATACTCCACTTTTCAAGCATTTGATTTGAAAGAATGGTAAGAAATGTTAACACATTCTCCAAATTGTGTATGCTAGTACTGAAGCATTAATTACAGATCAGGAGGAAAGTGGCGCATGAAAGTCTATTTTGTATCGAGTTGGCTACTACGCAATAATGAGTGTATCGGGCACCGAGCATCGAGTAATCTGGCTGGAGGTAGGTGTGCGCAGATGGTACTCAGGGCCAAAAATCGAGTGGGCCTCTTGAGGAGGGCCATCCGTACAAAATCCCCAAGAACCAAGTTGTTGTTTCAAAGTTAGGAACTTAAAATTTAATTTGCCATTTTTATTCAATAATGTTTCCTCCCATTGACGTTGGGGACTTTTTGGGAACTCAAATGTAAAGATCAAGACCACCTTTTTAAGTAATTTGATAGTTTGACCTAAAAATTTGGACCAAAATGGTATTTGACACAGTTTTTCAAAATAAGGATTTATAAGTATTTTCATTTTTTAATAAAAAAATATTTAATTTCCTTCCTTTCTTTTTCTCTCAACCCTTCTATTTCTCTTTCCCCCAATTTTTTTTTTCACTTATAAATCTCCTCTATGTATTTTCTCTCTAGCAACGACAATACTCTCTTCTCTATTTTTATATATGGCGACGTTAACAACGATGATAATGGAGTTGTTTTTTCTTCTTTCGACAATGTAAGAGCAGTGACAACGAATCACGTTTTCTTAAATGCCAAACAAATTAAGTGCAAAGGGCCAAAATAAGATGAACAAAAATGAGAGCAAGAGTGAGAAAATGAGCTAGTTTGTGAATGAAAATGAGAGCAGGAGCAATAAAGGAAAGGAATCCATAAAAAGGCTGGAGGATGCCTATAAAATTTTAGCAAGCTGTATTTTTAAAAAGCTGGTCAAATTTCATTTTTCTAAAAGTCTTTAGTTCATTCATCCAAAAGTTGCAATTTTCCACCATATACAAACTAAATTTATAATATAGTTGGATTTAAAAAAAACAAAATTATCAACTTTATTTGTTAATGGAAGCAAATCGTTCACTAATTGACAAATTATATGAATTTATTATTAGAAATTATCAATATTCAAATACTACTACAGTGGAATAGAGTATAGGTCAGATTAATTAATTAATTAATTGATATTTTATAATTAAATATGTCAGATTAGAGTATTCCTAATTAAAAGAGCATTGAATATTTTGAAATTTGTAATATTTCAAATCCTTTGAATGGCGCCAATAATGGTACTCACCTAATAACACCAACTTTGGAGGGAACAACCTATTGAATTCAAATTACTTAATTACCCCTCTCTCACATACACTATTAACAAAATTATATTTTCAAATTACAACAACCATTTTCTTCTTTGTTCATAACTTTTTATTTATATTCGAGGTTTTTCATTTAATTTGTTCGATCTAAATGAAGAACAAGAAAGTAGAAGAACAAGAAAATATCAATTTAAATATAGTATAAACTTGAACCTTTTTATTTTAATAAATAGGATTTTAAGTAAGTTTTTTCCTTTTTCTAAACTAACGAGTATTTACATATTTAATTGATAAGATATGAAAATCAATTTATTTTTATAAAAGAAACCCAAATTCAATAACAAAAATGCTCACAATTGAATTTGAAAGAGAGTGGGAGATAATTAAACTCGAATACAAATAATTAAATAAAGCATCAAACCCTAATACCAAAAAAGGTCAATTGAGCTTTGTTCGAAATGTCGAATACTGTTAAAACTAGCAATTGCATCAAACCACAAAAGTATTATCGCTCTCTCCTTCGTTCTCCTTGCTCAAGAATACATTTTTTTTTCTAAATATAGCAAAATGAGCCGAAATATTTACAAATATAGCAAAATGTCATTGTTTATCAATGATAGAAGCGATCAACAATAGATGATAGTAATCTATTGGTGTCTATCAATGTATATCTCTAATAGACAATAACATTTTGCTATATTTGAAAATATTTCCAGCAGATTTGTCATTAAAACAATTATCCTTTTTTTTTTTTAACTATAGATAAATATTTAAATAGATAAAAAAAACCAACTATTTGAATGCATTAAGATTACCTGCTTAGCATAATTTAAGTTAAAATGACATATATATTTGACCAAGAGATCACAAGTTTGAATGCTCTCATCTTTCATATGGTTGAATTTTAAAAGAGAGAAATTTAATTTCTACCCCTAAATTTGATAGAAAAAAAAAAACCAAAATTTTAAGGGCTAAATTTAATTCACCTAACAAGATAAAAATTAGTAAAAAAGGAATATTTTTTAAATAAAAAAAAAAAAGGAAGAAAAGGAAAGAGCAAAATTAGAGGATTTTCATGAGGAAAAAAAGATTCTGAATTTGTTCTCATTTGTAAGGGCCATTATGGTCCAAAATCAAAAGTTTAAGAGAGGGACCCACAAAAGAAGAAGAAGGGATAGCGGTGGAATTTCAAGAAAAGATTTTGAATTCATAGTGTCGAAGAGCGCTTTGCAAAGACCAAACCCCAGAAAAGGAAAAACCTTCAAATCAAAGCCAAAATCAGACAGCACCGAACCCATAAATTCAAATCCCTCAAAAATCCCTCAAAAATCCCTAACCCTTCTCTCTCTCTTTCACTCTTCTTCTTCTTCTTCTTATTCCTCCTTATCTTCTTCTTTCCATTTCTTCTCAGACATACATCTCCACGCCATGAAAGCAACCTCAGAAACTCAAAGGTATGCTTTTTTTTTCTCCTGTTTCTTTGATTTTCTGTTTTTTTTCAGACACCCTTTTGCTCAAAAACCAAAACCCACTTCATTTTTTGCTTCCATTTTCTGTTTCTTCCACTCTTTTGCACAGATTTAGTGTTGGGTTTTTGTTTCTTTGAGTTTCCCACCAGCTGTTCGTTTAAAATCTTGAGTGAAACTGTAGGGTAGATTTAATCTGAACCGTTTTGTTTTCTTTCAGGTCTTTTATGAGCAAAAATTTGAGTCCAATGCTTCGGCGGGAGTTTGCTAATCTTGATAAAGATGCCGATAGTCGTAGATCTGCGATGAAGGCATTGAGAACTTATGTGAAGGAATTAGACTCCAAGGCTATCCCTGTTTTTCTTGCCCAAGTTTCTGAGAATAAAGAAACTGGTGCTTTGAATGGGGAATGTACCATTTCTCTCTATGAAGTTCTCGCTCGTGTTCATGGCGTCAATATCGTGCCACAGATCGATCGGATTATGACTTCTATTATCAAGACTTTGGCTTCAAGTGCTGGCTCTTTCCCTCTTCAACAAGCTTGTTCCAAAGTTGTTCCGGCGATTGCGAGATATGGGATTGATCCCACCACTCCTGATGATAAGAAGAAGCATGTGATTTACTCTCTTTGTAATCCGCTTTCGGAATCTTTGTTGGGTTCTCAAGAGAGCCTCACTTCTGGTGCTGCCCTATGCTTGAAGGCTCTTGTCGATTCTGATAACTGGCGGTTTGCTTCTGATGAGATGGTTAACAAGGTTTGCCAGAATGTCGCTGGAGCTTTGGAGGAGAAATCTACACAAACCAATTCACATATGGGGCTCGTTATGACTCTAGCTAAGCGGAATCCTCGGATTGTCGAACCGTATGCTAGATTGTTGCTACAGGCTGGGCTGCGGATATTGAAGTGTGGGATTGTGGAGAAGAATTCTCAGAAAAGATTGTCTGCTATTCAAATGATTAATTTCTTGATGAGATGTCTAGATCCTTGGAGTATATTTTCGGAGCTTCAGTCTATAATTGATGAGATGGAGAATTGTCAGTCTGATCAAATGCCTTATGTCAAAGGTGCCGCTTATGAAACTTTGCAAACGGCTAAGAAAATATTGGCTGATAAAGGGTCGAAAATGGACAAATCTCCAAGCTCGGTGACGGGATCAAACTTCATTGATCGCAGGAGGAGAAGTCCATGGAGAAATGATGGAAGCCGAACTCCCTCATCCGAGTCCCCAGAATCCCAGACCCTTGATTCATTCTTTGATTATGGCTCACTTGTAGGATCACCCTTTTCATCAAGACAAGCTTCTCGTAACTCAGGATTCGACCGAAGGAGTGTGAATCGTAAACTTTGGAGTTATGAGAATGGTGGGGTTGATATATCCCTCAAGGATGGCTTGTCTTTGTTCTCAGAAGTCACTCGTGGAACCGATGTTTCCGACACCATGTCCGTGCACTCTGGAAGTCACAAATTTGGCCATAATGGTGAAGAATATGCTGATGATTTTTCAGGGTTTTTTCAAATGAGTCCTCCTCGACGCAGACTCTCAAGAAGCACTACAACCAGCCCCCTTGTAAGTTCTCTTAGCCAATTGTTCATATATGCCTATTTTCTCAGTATTCTTATGCAAAAACCTTATGGCTAAATCTCTTGGGGGTCTCCTTAAAGAATGAAGTTAGTTTCTGTTCATATCAATTCCTTTACTTCCACAGTAGTAATGTTTGGACGTAAATTCTGGTTTAGTTCCATAATGTTCATATCTTATGTACCTCAGCGGAGTCGTGGTTTCATAAACGTTGAAGATATGATCTACAAAACTCCTCGGAAGCTCGTCCAATCCCTTCAGGATCTAAACGAGGGGAATTCCGACTATGCTAGCAGAAGTAGCAGACGCAGGCATAGGAGTTTGTCATCAGGCAATTTGGAGTGGAGTCCTCCAAGGTCATTTCTAAATCAAAATCGGCTCCCAGATGATCAGAAACTCAGCAAAGAGGATGAAGGCGGCTTAGACAGCGATAACGGTGAACAATCACAAGGTAGCTCCGAATCGATCTCTTCAACTGATGGTGTCCCTAACCATGGTGATGTCCAAGCTATACCTGTGGCAGTGGTTTGTCAAAGTAAAATCAAACCTCAATATTCTGGCATTGAGATGGCATATAAGAAGACTGCTTTGAAATTGGTTTGTGGCTTCTCATTTTTGCTTTTCACAATATTCACATCATTACTATGGATTGATGATCAGGACCAAGGTTCCTATCTTGTACCAACATAATGTTCTTGTGCTTCACCTGAAATAGGGTTAAACTGGTTGTTGTAAGTTTTGTTGAGTTCAAATGTTGTGTGTCAAGTAGCAAGAAGGCATATAGAAGTTAGAAGCAAAAGCAAATCTATTAGAAGGATTTGGAAAATGATTCAAAGTAAACATTTCAGTGTGGTCAATGAACTTCTTGACTCCAATAGGTATCTCTTACCTTAGCAAATTATAGAATGTGCTTTCTTTCTAGAGTTGATGCTGTAACATCAGTTTGCATAGAGTACATAACTCAATCTCAAAGTTTCTATTTATTTATTATTTTTTTGGTTTGAGCCTAAATACTTCTTTTAGTCTCTATACTTTCGATTTTGGTACATTTTGGTCTATTATACTTTCAAAACGTTCATTTTGGACCCCTATACTTTAAAAATGTTCATTTTTGATTTTGTATTTTTAACTTTGGTTTATTTTGGTCCTTATATTTTTTAAAAGTAACTATTTTGGTTTTTTTATTGTCATTTTTAAGGGATCAAAATGTTTGAAAGTTCATGGATCAAAATGAACCAAAATTGAAAGGATAATAACCAAAATAGACATTTTGAAAGTATCAGGATCAAAATAAACATTAAAATAGATGGACCAAAATGAACTAAAGCCAAAAGTCCAAGGGTCAAAATGATATTTAAATTTTTGTATTTTGGCCCTAGTACTTTCTCTTTTAGTTCATATATTTTCATATTTTGTTCATTTTAGTCATTGTACTTTCAAAACTCTTATTTTGGTTTTGTTACTTTAGTATGTGATCACTTCTACCCCTATTTTCAAACTTTGAACACAAATTTCATACCGAATGAAAATTTTGTAATACAAATTTATTGCTACATTTTAAGAAATTTTGTGAATGAAGTATCGTGCTAAAATTCTGATTGAATGAAATGAGATGAAAATGAAGAGACCATAATATTTTCTTTTTAAAAGTTTAGAGATTCAAACAGACGTTTTTCAAGTACAGAGACTAAAATAACAAAATATATATAGAGAGAGATCAAAATAGTTGTTTTGAAAGTATAACTATAAGTGTTAAAATGAACTAATGCAAAAAATACAGGCATTTAAATTGACATTTAAAATATATTTTTTTTCTTTTAACAATGTGGTCATCCTTGAAACTTTTTACCTTGAAGGTAATAATGGAGAAGAGAATGATTAGAAGGACTAGAGATTTGGGTTGTATAAATATTGGGAGCCTCTCCATACTTGTTGAGGCTCCAAGAGTATTGGTTTAAGCATGGCTGATTGACCAAGGCATATATAAGAATATTCTCCATAGTACACATGATTTGATCCAGGACTGAAGATGTAAAGTTCATCAAATCCATCTCTCCCCACCACCACAGAGTTTCTCCTTCCCTAATATCATATCAAAACATAAATAAGGTTAAACCTCAATCAGTGGTGCTAAATCTCCTCTTATCCAATTGACAAACTCAATGACACAGAATTAGAATAATATTTATGGTTGATTTATTTATTTTTGATATCCGTGAGTGTTTGGGTCAACTTACGCCATTCTCGACTAATTAATCTCACAAGACAATCCACCTGAACCTACCACATTTGGGTGTCAAGAAAACCCATAGGATATTAAATCCTACATGTTTATGAGTTGATTTAAATCCTTCTTTTTGGGTTTTTTTTTTTCTTCTTCTTCTTCTTCTTTTGGGTTTAAATACTACTTTGATTCAGTTTGGTCTTGACACTTTCAAAATATCATTTTTAGTTCCTATACTTTTAACTTTTGTTCATTTTGGTTTTTACACTTTTAGTCATTTCATTTTAAGGTACAATATAAAAATTCAAAGACCAAAATGAACCAAAGTTGAAGGTACATTGACCAAAATGAACATTTTGAAAGTAACATGGATCATAATGAACTAGTTCAAAGTATAGAGATCAAAATTAACATTTTGAATGTATAGGAACCCAAATGAATCAAAGTCAAAAGTACATGGACTAAAATGGTATTTATTTATTTATTTTTTTTGTTAAAACATTTAAAATGTTTATTTTCAGTCCTTCAATTTTTTATAAGGGATCATTTTAGTTCTCAAACTTCAAAAATATCTATTTTAGTTTTTGAACTTTCAAACAAAGTTAAAACATCATTTTTGTCTCCATACTTTCAATAGATCTTAAAAGTTAAATTACAACTTTAGTCTCTAAACTAAAAGTGAAAAACCAACAATAAATCTTAAAAGTTAAATTACAACTTTAGTCTCTAAACTAAAAGTGAAAAACCAAGTTGGAAAAAACTTATAAGGTCAAAAACCAAAAGAAACTTATACCAGAAGAAGAATGTTTCTTACCCTGTCTATGATTGTGAAGTTCCTGGGAGCACTGGTGTAGATCCTACTCATTTGCTCCATCAATTGCTTGGAGTTATCTGTCTCTTCACCCTCAATCTCCTCTTCACTGTCTCTTTGGTTGCTTTTTCCCCAACCAGAAAGAATCCCTTTGAGTGTTTTAGTCAAGCCAGAGCTGCTTCCCTGGCCATAATAATCTGGAGGAATAATGGCAGATTTTGATGAAAATGGTGGCATACTGTGGAAATCTGAACCTTCCAATCCAATAGCAAAAGTTGCCTCAGGAGTACTCACAGTCATATGACTTAAAACACAGCCTTTCAATTCAAGAGATGTTTTTTTATTGTTGCACACTGTTAACTCTGATGTTAACATATCTTCCCCAAGAGTCACTGTGTATTTCAACTCTACCATGCCCTCTGAAGCTCTGCTTATCAGCTCCATCTGCGAGCCAGTGAAAAATGTTAAAAAGAGAATAAACAAGACCGTTTAGGAACAATTTCGAATCACCTTTTAATTGTTTAAAAATAAAAGATAAACATACCCTTTTGAGTCCCTTCTTAGTTTTGAATTCTAGTTTCTATAGTTTGTCCCTGAGTTTCATAGTGTTATATTTTTATTACTAAGTTTTGAGTTAAGTTTCCATTTAAATGTTACATATTTGCTTTTGAGTTTTGAGTTTTGTTTCCATTTGGTCTCTAGATCTATACTTTTACCCTTGATTTTTCCACTAAATATTCACTTGTGGTCCATGTGTTAATGTTTACTAATTAATTTTAAAGAATTAAATTAACTCATTTTTCACAACTAAACAATTTCACATCATAGTTATTTTAAATCAATTAACTAAAAATTAACCTAAAAACTAAACGTGAGTGTTAGTGAAAACTTGAGGGGAAGAGTGTAAAATATTTAAATCTAGGGACTAAATCGAAACTAAACTCAAAATTCCAAAGGTAAAAATGTTAACAATCTGAAACCTAGGGATGAAATGGAAAGTAACTTAAAATTCATGTTAAAAGGATAACTTTATGAAACCAAGGGACCAAATGGAAACGAGACTCAAAACTTAGGACCAAAAGAATATTTTTTCCAAATTTAAAACTACCTTCCAAGTTCTTAACAAAACTATTTCAAATGTGTCTTAAATTTCATTTTAGTTCCTCAACTTTTAAGTTTATTTTGTTCAGATCAATGAAATTTTAAAATGAACAATCATTTTGGTCTACTTAGTATTTGTTTTGACTCACTATAACTCATATGACTTTAACCAAGAGACCAAATAGAAACGAGACTCAAAACCTAGGACCAAAAGAATATTTTTTTCCAAATTAAAAACTACTTTCCAAGTGCTAAGACAAACGTGTCCTAAATCTCATATTAGTTCCTAAACTTTTGAGTTTGTTTCATTTAGATCAATGAAATTTTAAATTGAACAATCGTTTTGATCTACTTAGTATTTGTTTCGACTAACCATAACTCATATGACTTCGATATCTGCTTATATGTTACCATGTGAGAGTCAATACTCATGACCAACATGTACATAGTATCAACCTCGAGTTCAGAGGTTCGAGTCCTCACTGCACATAATGTAAAAAATAATAATAATAATAATAATAAAAAATAATTTATACTCATGGTGCCAAAGCAAGTTTAAAGGTGGAAGGTTCGAATCCCAGCACCCAATTGTTGTACTCAAGAAAGAAAAAAAAAAAAGTTTATACTCATGGTTGAAGACACATCATTATCTCGATCAAATCAAACCAAAGATCAAGTAAACTCAAGAGTCAAAACGAAGAACAATCAGACTGGAAGTAAGATGAGATTTAGATCAATCAGAACATTGCTCAGTGCATAAAAACGATTATACTTAATCAAACCTGAATCGATTCGCGAGGATTTCCTGTAACATTATGAAGAGCCCAGGAAACATCCTCCAGTCGGTTACTCCCACAGTCTAGGGCTAGGGATACGCCTCCTTGAACAACAACATCGCCATTATTGTCCTCAGATACCGAAGAGTGAAGCAACTCGAGCGATCCTCCATGCCACATCGGAGATTTGTATGAGGTAATTAATCCGCTAGGGAACATAAGAATCGCAGAACCTCCATTATCCAATCGCAATTTCGCAACGCATTCATCGCCGATTCCTTCGAATGTCACTCCATGTCCTTGGCCGTTGAATTCTTCTTCCAAATAATCGACATTGATCGGTTGATACGGGACTGAAGCCACTCCGGGAAGTCGGAATCCTCTTCCTCCACTGCGGCGGCTTCCGGTGGATCGATGAAGGCAATGACAAACAAATCGGCGCCGGCACGTGAACGGACGCTCGTAGGGAATGCCTGTGGGCGGATGGAGAAGCTTAGGAGTTACGCTCATGGCGGTCGGACGCCGGCGGCGGCGGCTCTCTCGACTTCGCGATGAAGTGGAAGTGGATAAAGTGATAAATTGAATGGATTGGTCCTCGTTTTGGCTTTCAATTTGGTATATAATTTCCATTTTGCTATTTTATATGATTTCTTAGATATTAAGTTACAAATTATGAGATATTTTAACTTATTTTTCTTTAAAAAAAAAAAGAGAGAGATATTATGAAGTGAAAGATATTTTGTTTGCTAAACTAATTACGTTTAGATTTGTCACATATTACAATTTGTAAGATAAAAAATGTAAATAATTTAATCCATAATTATCATAATTCAACTACCATACAATTTGAATATGTAACTTCGAAATTAAAGATTTAATCTCTCGTCCACATATATTGTTAAAAATAAAAATAATATATATTGTTAAAAATAAAAATAATAATTCGAGTAAACATTAGTCAAAGTCATCGATATTGAACTTATCTATCAATTTAAGTATAGTTCTAAAAGATTAGTTCAATTTTAATTTTATTGAATATTTATATGGACCACATATATGTTTAATATTTTTACGTATATTTTGAATAGTTCTTTCAATTATAAATTATTATCGTGTTTGTACTAATATTTAATGCTATAAGACAATAATTTATTTTGATATATTTATTGGAAAATACCTTTTTGGTGTTGAGGAATAAATGTGTTTAGTTCCTCGAATTTTAAATTGACTAGATCGAAAAGGTCTCTATGTTAAAAAAACTATTAAATTTGAATGGAAAATTAATTAGATACTGAAGATGAGTTGGAAAAAAAACTATTTTTTAATATTTCTCTCATCTCTTTTATTCTCTCTCATTCTCCCAGGCTGCATAATGGGTAGTATCAAAATTGCCTACAAGAATCACATACTTATTGCGATCAAATTTTCAACACAAAATGAGGTCTTAGAAATCAAAATTTTCAACAAAAGGAAGTTTTCAATTATATCCAAGTAGACTTGTTTCCCACTAGAACATAAACAACCGATTGATAAGCCTCAAACACATAAAAGTGAAATTGGAAATCAATTGCACTAAACAAATCGATTATTGAACGATTTTTACTAATCACAAACCAGATATGTGATTCTCATCTCCCTATATTTTGATAATACGTAACCCCACGATTCTAGGAGCTTCTTCATTTGGGGTCTCACCGGCCCTTTTTGCCGAATGAACACTATTGAACCATGATTCTGTTAGTGGCTTTCTGATGAAATTAGAATCCAACCATTCATCTAAGATTAGACGTCAGATGAAAACTCATTGGCGAAAGAGAACTAGCTCGTTTGGTCAGTTAAATGCAATGGAGTGACGGAGGGAAAAGTAAGAGATACGAGACTGTGAGGGAGAAGGGGGGGGGGGAGATGAGATAAATATTTAAAAAAAAAAACGTTTTTTTTCCAACTCATCTTCCACTTCAGCATCTAATCAATTTTTTTCACTCAAATTTAAATTTAATAGTTTTTTAATAGAGGGACCTTTTAAACACATTCTTAAAAATTTAGGGACTAAATTGACCAATTTAAAATATGAGAGACTACACGCACCTGTTTTCAAAATTCATGAACTAAAAAGATATAGTGATTATTGTAATTTTTTAAATTTAACCTATGTAAGTAGGGAAATCAACGTAGAGATGAGAATCTTTTAATAGATGTCTAATCCAATTTACTTTCCTCATAAATTTTCTTTTTTTTTTAAAAAAAAAAGAAACCATATGCAAGAATAAAATAAAAATCAAATGCATCTATGAAGGAGAAGAGTAGTAATTGAATGACTCCAATAATTTTTTTTTGGTTAATTAAAATCCTCATTGAACTGATAAATTTCATTTCAACCATCAAATGTAAGCGTTTAACATAAAAGAAAATTACTTGAAAAAAAACTAAATGATGAACGTTACTAATTATCTTAACAATTCAAATTATAATTACAAATTAGAGTGATTATCAATCATACACGAATGAAACCGGTCAAGAGAAATTTGACGATTGGACATTGATGTAATTGAAATGATGACAAAATGATTATTGTAAGTATTTTATGATAAACAATTAATTAATCTAAAAAAATATTTAAAAGCATATTTTTAGTATTTTAGTTCGACAATATGTAGTGTGTAAATTTTAATTTCTTACCTATTGGTTGAGGATATAACTCCTTTGTTAATTAAACTATAAATTGACATAATTATACTTCTAGTTGAATAAGATAGAAAGTCACTTTAAATTATTCATTTAAAAAGGAAAATTCAAACATGATAAATGTATTATTTTAATCATATTTACTTTAAAAAAAAAAAAAAAAACTTGATACAAATTAAAGGCCAATGAAATATTACTTATAATATGTGCAAATATTTGAAGTTACTTTTTGTAGATAAAAATTGACTTTCAATTCTAACATATAAATTTTAAGAAAGGATTCACAATCTATAACTAATTTATAGAATATAAACGAATAAAAATTTTCCTCAACAAACGTAAATACTAATGTAGTTGTCATTAATGATAACATGAGTTTTGGAGTTATTGTTTGTGACGCTAAAGATGACGCCATGCTTGTTCTGAAACATCACACTTTCTTGATTGTATAAGCTAAGCTTGTTGAAGTCATAACTTTCTATGAACGCACTTCATTTCTAAAACCCTTGCAACTAACATTTTTCCATTTTGGAAAGAAGTGTATTCTCTCAGCATTTGAAATCTCCTAATAAGAAAAGCTAGATATGCTAATGAGGTATAAGCGTGTTTTGATTCCATTCACAATATGCATCACATTGGCTTTGTTCAAGAGTTTTTTTTTTTTTTTTTTTTTTTTTTTTTCTTTTGTCCATTGTAGGTCTAACTCAGTTGCTCATGATATGACTCCCGTGCTCATATACATAGGTTCTCAACAATTTAACTTGGATATCGTCCTGTAAAGGTGGAGTACACTTTTTTTTTTTTAATCTTTACGAATCTGTTTGGTTGGGAATCTAAAAACGGAAAATTGAAAACAAGGAATTCAATGAAAATAGAGTTGTATTTCATGTTTTCAGATATGTATTCGATAGCAAATTTAAAAATTGGGTTCTAATTATTAAATGATTGTTTAAAATGTATTTGATATTATATTTATAAATCATAAAACTAGTTGTAGTTAGCCACTAAATATTAGTTGATAAAAAACTATCATTAATTTACTTATGAACCATGTCTTATGTTAATTTTTTTGTATAATTATTATTTTCTAATACTATATACTTTATAATACATTACATAATACATATTTTAATTTTAAAAAATAAATTTAGTTTATAACACGACATATTGTATTTCTAAATGTTTTATCTGTATTTAATATAATTTTATACTTTAAAATTTTAAATTTGAAATATGTATACAATGAAAATATAAACATGTTGTTTTCAAAATTTGCATTATTTGTTTTTCAAAAATAGAATTTAAATTGTTTGCCAAACACATACTTGCTAAAGGATATGAAAACATAAAACATAATATGAATTGCCAACCAAAAAGACTCGTAATATATATCTTTTTATTTGATTTGGTTGCTTGTATTAGGTTTATACTTTATAGTTGGATTTGAGGATTTATATTGCTAGATTTTGAGTGTTTTCTTGTTGATTAATTCGTAGGTAATCTCCTAATTTAGTTTAAAAGAGAGATTAGTTTCATGAGCCTATTATTCAATTAGATGTATCTGGAAATATAGGATACAAATTTACTCATTAAAATTACGTATGGTGAAAACAATATTTTCCATTAATAATTTTTGGGTCAAAAATACCATTAATGGACTTGGTTCATGTACTTTTTGAAGTTTATTCCACTCAATCTCTGACTTTTAAATGTTCTAAAATCTTAAAATTACTTTTTTTTTTCACTTTTAGATTGAAATTTATTTTTATCTAGATTTAAATACTATTTTAGTTTTTATATTTTTTATTTTAATTTATTTTGGTCCATTTATTTTACTTCGATTTTTAAGGGACCTTATTAAAAGTGTAATAATCAAAATGAAACAAAATCAAAAGTACACATACCGAACAATATTTAAATATTTTGTCTAACTATGAAAAAAATAATTTTCGTTAAAGAAAATGCACAATGTGAATATATATAATTCAATTTTTTTTTTGAGAAAATGTCAAAAAAAAATTAACCATGAACTAAAGATTAATTTTAACATTTAAATATAAACTACAATCTAAAGTTTTCAACCTTTGCAGCATTTCAACAAGTTCAACATATTTTTATTGCACTATATATATATAAAATAATGAAATATTAATGCAAGTTTAGTTGTAGATTATGTTTCTATCTTTTACTTTTTTCTTAAAGACAATTTCATTGGAGAATAGTTATCATAAAATATTATATTATATAACATTAAACGTAACTTCTCTTATGAATAAGGTGTAAAGTACTGCAATACTAATTAATCAAAATGAACACGATTCAAATGACATAAAGCTTGTACTATTAGTCTCTAGGTAAGATATTTGTTTCTTTCGCCTTATATATTATCACAAAAAAAAGTACTAATTACTTATTTCAAATGTTGATTATTCGATTGCTTAAAATTAAGTATACAGTAAAATGAATTATATTCAAAATTAAAATTAGAAAATTATGTACGGTCCATTTAAAATAAAAATCATAAAAATACTCCAACATTGCCATGAAATGAAGCAAGTAAAATGGTGCAACAATTGCACATTTCTACTCTTTTTTTTTTTTTTTTCCTTTAGTCAATAATTATGAGATGAAAGATTGAATTATCAACCTTTGCCTTTGGAGTGTTGATATTTATGAGAATCAGCTACTATTATTTTTGAAAAAATAGAAATGTAATTAATCAAGAACATTAATTGGTCGAAAGTAAAATCCTAATAAATATGATCTTAAATTTCAATTTATTTTCCATCAAGGGTGAGGTTAGGTAGCTATTTAAATTCATTGCTCGATGCAAAAATATTAATGACTCCCTTGTGATAATGTAATGAGATAATAATGACTCTACATGTCTATTTTGACATTTAATTGAACAACAATTTTTTTAATTCAATTGTAAGTTTGTAAATTATAAAATCAAGCTTTACTATATTTATCTAATTAAAATATTATCTCACCAATAATAATGGAAAAATAAGAATGAATGGACCCAAAAAGAGGAAGATAGATGTATTGAGTTGAATTTTTTTTAAAATAATGTTTTTTTAAAAAATAATTCCAAAAATAGAGTAGGGGGAAAGAAAGTGCAAAAATGGGGTTTTGAAATCGTGTACGTGTACCTGCATGACTGTCAGCACCAGTCTGCATGCAGTAGCATGCATTGACCGAACTCGTGGACCCGGTCCACGATTTTCCTTCTTTAAAACGTCGGCCGGCAGATCCACCATCTTCATTTCTCTCTTTTCCACCATCTTCATTTCTCTCTTTTCACTCTTTATTTCTCTCCTCATATCTCTCCTTTCACTCTTCATTTTTTTCCTCATTTCTCTCCTTTCTCTTATTTCAGTTCTCGTTTGTCATTGTCGCTGTCATTTCTCTTCTTCTTCTTCTCAAACCATTCCCTTTTTGTTCCGTCGCCGCCGCTGCTGCCATACGTATGCATATACATTTTCCTTTCTAATTATCTTATAAATATGCAATAGTTATATACATTTTGTTTTGCATGAATGAATAAATTTGTATATGTATACGTTTTGCATGCATAATAAATTTAAAAAATTTAGGTTTTAGTATTGATTGTTATTCGGCGTTTATTGTTATAGGAATAATTATTGGTAAATAATGTGGTGGGAAATTAGTTATATTGGGTAGTAAACTCGTGGACCGGGTACACGAGTTTATAATTTTGAGTAGATTTGGACTAATTTTTCTTTTTAACCTTTACAGTTGTAAACGAATTTAAATATGTCGTTTCGTCCAGAAGATTTAGTTATTACTGAAGCTGGAAATTGTGCAGATAATTACATTGATGTAGAAATTGATGAATTGTTTGGAGAAGAAGGAAATATAGAAAATGAAAATGAGTTGGTTCAGTCGGAGATATTTACACAGATAGAATGGGAAATTACTTATTCAGTTTGTGAACAAGGATCAACCTTGGAGGAAAGGGGAAAATGTACAGATAACTCTAGTATAATACAAAAAGGAATGGTATTTGATACGAAAGAATACCTACAAATGCCAGTAAAAAAATATTGTGTGACTGAACACTACCAAATATCTGTGGTAGAATCGAACCAAGATATTTGGTATGTGCGATGCAAGCAATGGGATGAAGGTTGTAGGTGGAGGTTGCGTGCATGTCGGCGCAAAATTCATGGGATGTTTGAAATTACTAAACTTGGAGAGAACCATACTTGTTTATACACAAAATTGGCACAAGATAATTCACAACTTGATTCTAATTTCATGAGCATGGAAATTCAAAATTTAGTTAGAGCTGATCCTAGTGTGCCTGTGGCGGTACTACAAGAAGCATTTAAAAAACAATACGGATATAACGTCAAATACAGACGTGTGTGGGAAGCTAAGAAAAAAGCTTTGGTTGCAGTCTTCGGTGATTGGGAGAAATCGTATTCAGAACTTCCGTACTGGTTGAGTGCTGCTGTGCACTACAATCCTGGTACACGAGTAGATTGACATTTTCTCCTTTCTGATGTGCCTGGTAAAACTATATTTGGTCGTGTTTTTTGGGCATTCGGTCCTGCAATTGAAAGGTTTAAGTACTGTAGACCTTTGATTCAAATAGATGGAACCCATCTTTACGGCAAGTATAAAGGAAAATTGCTCACTGCTTTGTCTATTGACTCGAATGGGCATATATTTCCTCTTGCATTTGCTATTGTTGAAGGGGAAAATACATCTAGTTGGTCATGGTTTTTGTGGGCATTGCGCGAGTATGTTACTGACCGAGAAGGGATTTGCTTAATTTCGGATAGACACAGAGGGATCATTGCAGCAATTAACAACGAGAAAATTGGTTGGGCTGAACCTAAAGCATATCATCGTTATTATTTACGTCATGTTGCGAGTAATTTCAATTCCAAATACAAATCAAAGCAACTTAAAGATTTGGTGTTTAGGGCTGGAAATCAACACTAAAGACGTAAGTTCATTCGAAAGATGAAAGAGTTAAAGAAATTGAACCCTGAATGTCTTGAATATTTTTCTGATATCGATTTGAATAAATGGACGCAATCACACGATAATGGGTATCGCTTTAGGTGGATGACAGCCAATGTAGCTGAATGTTTGAATGGGGTATTTAAAGGAGCTAGAATGTTACCGATCACATCGATTGTTAGGTTAACATTTTATCGGACAATCTTATACTTTGAAAGCTGTAGACAAGAAATAAGTGAAGCACTCGATCGTGGGGACATGTACACAGAATATGCCATGAGAAAACTTAAAAGGTGGGAGAAACGAGCAACTGCACATACAGTGACGTCAATTGATAGGGAAACACAAAGTTTTGAAGTTCGAACTGGCATCAGTATGGTTTCTCCCTACAAAGGCCAAAACATACAAGTAGTGTGCTTGAAAGGGGGGACTTGTTCTTGTAACAAGTGGCAGTCGTTCAAGATTCCATGCTCTCATGTAATTGCAATTTGTAATTACATGCGTTTGTCATACGTGCATCTGATTGATGAATACTATAAATTGTCTCATTTAAAGTTATGCTATGAATGTCGCTTCCATCCAATACAGCACCTTGACTATTGGCCAGAGTTATCATTTACGGAAGTGCATCCTAACGCAAACTTATTAAGGGAGCATGGTAGACCCAAAACTTCGCGAATTCATAATGAGATGGATTGGCGAGAGGCAGGACGAAAGTTCGATGTGGGATATGCAAAGGATCAGGGCATAACTAGCGTACTTGTCCACTCCGTAATTTAGGAGCTTCATCTTTGAGTCATTCATAGTTTAGCAAGCAATGTATTTCGTTTATTTAACATTGTAATGAATTTCGTTTATTAAACATTGTAATGTATTACGTTTATTTAACATTGTAATGTATTTCATTTATTAAACATTGTAATGTATTTCGTTCATTTAACATTGCAATGAATTTGGTTTTGTTTAACATTGTAATGTATTTCGTTTATTTAACATTGTAATGAATTTTGTTTATTTTAATAGTGTTGAATATGGATCCTGGTCCATCTAACCCTGTTCAGCTATATCTTCAAAACACTCACCGATCACAGACAGTATGGGATAATGCATCCACCATGGTACTATGTTGTCGGAGAAGAGAGACAGTTTTTCAGCATACTATATATACCGTTCGATGAACGTATAGTGCCTTATCTACAACAGGCCGATTTTATTGGGGTTGCACAAATTGGATTCATATAGTTGAACTGGCACCTCATTACTGCTTTAGTAGAGCGCTGGAGACCGGAGACCTACACATTTCATATGCCTGGTGGGGAATGCACCATTACGCTGCTGGACATTGCAGTACAATTTGGACTACCAGTGGACGGAGAACCTGTTCTTGATTCTTTGCAACATGATTGGAAACAGATTTGTGAAGATTTCTTAGGCGTTCGACCACTTGACTTAAAAGGCTCAAGGTTGAGTCTCCCGTGGTTAGCCTCTCAGTTTACAGAATTGTCTCCTGATGCCGATGACGTCAGTATACAGAGATATGCACGAGCATATATCATACAGCTTATTGGAGGCTTTTTGTTTGCTGACAAGTCCAACACGCTGATGCACTTAATGTTCCTCCCACTACTGGCCAGTTTTGAGCAAGCTGGTAATTATTCGTGGGGTGGTGCTTGTCTTGGATGGTTGTACATAGAATTATGTCGAGCTAGTCATGCACAAGCTTTGGATATAGCAGGCCCACTGATACTACTTCAAGTATGGGCCTATGATCGATTTAGCATTGTTGCACCACAAGTCCAATTACAACCTCCAGAACATTTTATAGGACGTCCACTCAGTGCCAAGTATTATTTTCTGTATATATTAATTTCTTTGTCAATACAATTAGCAAAG
Organism: Citrullus colocynthis; assembly: GCA_031780015.1. Lineage (NCBI taxonomy): Eukaryota > Viridiplantae > Streptophyta > Magnoliopsida > Cucurbitales > Cucurbitaceae > Citrullus > Citrullus colocynthis. The sequence goes on from QLSR01000264.1 coordinate 215,383, forward strand.
TATTTAATTGTTTTATATCCATGTGATAGATGGAGCGGTGTATTAGCTGCATCTGAACAATCAGCAAATATGTTGCTGGTATATCACTCAATATTTGACCGTTTGATGCAAAATCAGGTAATAATAAATATGTTGCATATAATTGAATATTACATATGTTTTTAGGTTCTAATTATTCTTGTACATGGTTTCAGATCAACTGGACGCCATATACACCACATGTTATGTCGTTGTTGCCTGATTACTGTCATGATGGACAAGACATTTGGTTGACGGTCATCCCACTTATATGCTTTCACATCATAGAGTGGCATCAACCAGATCGAGTGTTGAGACAATTCGGTATGCGGCAAACAGTACCGACGTTGTGTAATACACTCCCTCAACTACACCAAATCGATTTAAGAGGTAACACGACCAAAACTGGCGTCAAATTCATGCAGAGTATATATCATTTTGGCGTGCACGTCATGGCCGCTGTGCACAAGGAGAAATAATAAACGAGTCGGATGTGTCTAATGATTATTTGTCCTGGTACGACTCTGTCACAAGAAGATTTATTACACCTGATGGTGCCGATAATTACTGCATGGTAAACATCTTATTATGTAGTGTTTTTCAATTACATGCTAAGAATATTCTTTTATACTTATATATATATATATATTTTTTTTATCGTTCAGAATAATTTTGTCCACGATGTGCACAGTTACTCCTTAGAACACAATTTACCAGAGTTGAGTTCAATGTGTGAGCAAAACATGATAAATGTTGAAGAAATCATTCAACATACAAGGAGGCTCAATGTTGCTGATACTGATTGAAAACGTGTTCGTCGTAGACGACAGAGACAACGTGATGAAGGTGTTCCAGAGCAACGCGATGACCAGGAACCTCCCATATTACAACTAGACATTGCATCTGGTTCTGGCCATCAACAGGGATATTATACACACGATGAATTTCCATCTATCGTCACCCAACAGGATATCGACGATGTAATCCATCAACAACAACAAATTGAAGTGCCTGTGCCTCATCGTGGACAACGTGCGCGAAGAAGACCACCATGTGGCACTTGATTTGTATTTTAAATTTTCTGATTTGTATTAATTTTTTATCTTTAAATAAATGAATTAATGATTTTCCATTACATTTTCAAAAATTAAGAATCAATGAAACTAAGCAATAATTGATGAACACAAGTAATAAGCAAAATTTCATTTAAGTGGGTAATTAATTAATTAACTTATTTATCATGGAAAAAAAACCGGACGATTTTGGACGTATCATGGGAAAAGAACGGGGGTAAGAAGTCTTTTTGATCAAAACTCAAACCATAAATACTATCCGAAATAGTGAAGGGTGCTTGATAATATTCCATTCCTTGAAAGCTTGTGAATACTAGAGCCAGTGAAACAGTAGCAACTAAAGCGTAAACTGCTCGTTCCTCCTTCCCCGCGATTATAGCATGATGAGTCCAACTTGGTGTGGTAGAGGCAAACTCGTGGACCGGGTCTACGAGTTTGGTCAACACTCGTGAACCCGGTCCACGACTTACTTACACAACGACCGCCACGTAGCAAATTTGACTGAAATCGTGTACCGGGTAAACGATTTCACCACCCTAATTTTCAAATTATTGTCCAAACCACCCTATTTTTGTCATTAGTTTCTAAACCGCCCTATTTTTCGTTTTTTTTTAAATAACATTATTCTTTAAAATAGTCCTATTGAGTGTCATTATTTATGTTTCTTTTTTATTTTTTATTTTTAGATATGGAAAATACATTCAAATAAAATGATATTTAAAAATTTTAGGTGCTTGCAAATAGTTGTTGTTTAATGTATGAACGAATAATTTAAACGCTTAAAAAATAATTATGGTCCTAACTTTTGACAAATTTCAATTTCCATCCTTAAACATTTGTAAATTTATTTATTTATTTACATTATATAGTATAATAGTCTTTAACTTTTTAAATATCGAAGTCAATTACCCTCTTTGGAACCATAAAGTTTATGAAAGATTTGAAACAAATGTATTTAAAATTTTATCGTTGGACAATAACTGATAAAGAAAAAGGTTGTTTTCAAATATTGGAAAATGACCAAAATGTTTACAAATATAGCAAAATTTTACTGTCTATCTGCAATAGACCACAATAGACTACTATTTATATCTCTCTGTATTGAGATATACATAGATAGTAGTTTATCACAGTCTATCGCAGTTTATTGCATATAGATTGCGATATTTTGCTATTATTTGTAAATATTTTTAACAATTTTGTCATTTATAATAATTGCCCAACTTTTAATCATGAATAGAAAATTTAAATATAACAAGGTTAAATAAGTAATTAAACTATAAATCTGATGAAATCTTTCAATATCGGGCCATTTTGGTCAATAATTTTTTCCCGGTAGATTTAACAAATAACTTTAGATTTCAAACCTATCTTTCTTGTAATCGAAACTCCTTTGATCCGTTCTGATTTAACATCTCTCTAAATTATGAGCTTTCAAACTGTGAATCTTCTTTTTAACATTTAAGCTTAAACATGCGATTGTCGATTGCGTATCCCTCGTCTTTATTTAAAATAGGTTTGATAGTGATATTGATTTATAAACTCATATGTTTTTCTGTATTTTGTTCTTAAATCTTCAAAATACTTAAAAGGTGGTTGCTGAGCCTTAAGAAAATTAATCATTTTGGTTCTTAGGTTTAGTCAGTAATATCCACTCCATTTAGTACTCCCTCCATCTAAGAGTTTGAATTTGTAGGTTTGAATTCACATTTCATGTATGTAATGTAATATTAAAAAAATCATCTCATTTTTATAATTACTGACAGTTTTGAACTATTGGATATACGAAAGAGAAACTGTAAAAGTATCTTGAATTTGTATTAGTAATTATTAAGGACACTGTTTTTTCAAGAACATCTATATTATGACAACATCATTAGATAATCTTTCCTCATCTAGCCCTATTGTTACAAGGCCAACCTCTCTCTCTCTCTCTATATGTTCTACGATCCAAATTGGTACCAATGTATTTTACTTAAAGTCACTTCATATGTTTTACATACTAAAATAATGGCAATGACTCAAATAATTGATACTTAAAATTTTAAGACTAAATTAAACGTACTGCGTCAACTTGAATGTAATTTAACTAATTGAAACATTGTAGCATCGATTTACAAGTTAGAGAAAAGGAGACTAAATGTGAAGTCTTATATTTAAGAACACGAAATGGGTAAACTTGAGACATTAAATGAGTAAAGGAGAGCTAAAATTGAGATGCTAAAATTTATAAGAAGGAACCAAAATAGAAAGTGGGGGTAAAAGTTGAAGGACCAAATCCAAAATTCCAAAAAGTAAAAGGACCAAAGGAGAAAATATATAAAAGCTCAAGGACCAAAGCTTTATTTAGATTTTAAAAATGACAATTACAATATTGGAAAGAGAGAGACAGAGAGGAAAACATATTTGAAGTGGAAAACATGAATGAATGTAGAATCATCATCATCATTCACAATCTCACATTTTTTCATTTCTAGAATTTCCTTTTCCTCCTTAAATTTTACCTTTTGGACAAATTAGAAAAAAGAAAAAAAAGAAAAGAAGAAATACAATATCTTGAAAATCTCAATCTCCACCTGATAATAATATATATTTTTTTTGAAAAAAAAAAAAAATATACCAAAGTTTAGGGCAAGCAGGATAAATTTCTTACAGCGTTTTCCATGTCCAGAGCTTATCTTTGATTCCAACCCCATAACTCTAAAATACACAGGAACAATCAAAAAGCAAGTTTTGTGTTTCTGCCTGACTCCTTCCTTTCACTCACCCAACATCAAAGACTCCATCATCCCTTTTTGTCTTTTATTTTTGGGGGGGAGGGGGGTAAATCTTCGATCAGATCCAATTTTGTTCATCTCCGATCATCAGTCTCTCTGTAACCGGATCTATCTGTAAGTTTTTTCTACGATTTTCTTGGTTTTTTTTAGACCCTTTTGTCCATTTTTGTTACTTCCATCGTAATCGGATCATTACTGCTTTTGGGTTTTTATGTTTTGCCTGTTGATGATCGGTTTTTATTTGTTTAGTTTGTTTCTGATGCTTTTTCTTGTGTTGGGTTTTTTTTTCCTCCCTCCATGTATGATCGCCTGATGAAACTTATTTTCTTTTTAATTTTCACTCTTGCTTGGATGTTTGGTCTGATTTGAGTTGTGGCTTTTCTTATCAGACTTTGTTTATGATTTATCAACTTATGAAGGGTCAAGAAAGCGTAAGGACCTGTGTGTTAATTTTGCCACGGAATCAAGCGATCTTTTTTAGGTACATTTTGTTACTGCTCCTTGGAATTTAAATGAACAAAACTTTTCAACTGTATTTACTCTTGAATGTATCTTCCCTTAGTTTTCTGGTATTTTTTCTTTTTCCTACGTGGCTTTTGTTTCTTTGCTTGATATTTATATACATGTAATTGTCAAAGTAGAAAGTTTCTTTCTCTTTGTTTTTGTTTTATCAGATGTGCTTGTTTTGAAACTAATGTCATTGGTCTCAAATTATAAGGGCATGTGTGCAACATGTTTGTTTTTATGCCCAGCCCTGCAAGGGTTCTATCATTGTTTTCCAATATTATTGGATTTGAAATTTTTTGGATATCTTCTAATTTTTTGGGTAAATAAAGCAGGATGTGATGTGTATGGGGTGACAATGCCTGAGTTGCGAAGTGGAGCCAGGAGATCAAGACGGCTTGATGATCTTCAGCCTTGTACACAACCACTTGATCAAGAAGAAAATTTGGCAGTGCCTGCCCCTAGTAGAACCAGAAGAAGGGTTGCTGGTGGAAGAGGAAGAGGTGGTAATGCCCCAGCCATAGGGAAAGGTCCCTCAGTGGCGATTCCTGCAAGACCAACAGCTGCCCGGAGAGGACGTGGAATCAGATTAATAGACTTAGATCCCGAACCTTGTGAAGCTCTTCCTGAAGCTGGTGCCATTGGGGCAGCAGAGCCTGTTTTCAATCGAGTTGAGGCTGTTGCTAATAAAGATATGGCCATAGAGGGTGGAAGTGCAGATAAAGTAATGGGAGTTGAAGAGGAAGCAGGCACAGCCCCTGTTCCTGACAGGGTATCTCTTGTCTTCTTATGACCCTATTACATTTGTTGTTGTATATCATTTTTAGAATATTCAGTTACATCGATGTGGAGACCTCACTATCAGTTACATTAACAAATTTTACCTCTTTCTTGTTTTTTCTATCATAATTTTTTTAAGGAAAAAAAATATATTCTTGCAAGTCCAAAGCTTCCATCACTTTGGTTCTCATTTGCATTTTTGTCAGCCTCCTTCAATTAAAGCAAAATCCCAATATGGTTGGACTGTACAAGTACTCGACTGATGTGTTTCATTTGATCTCTGCAGGTACAAGTGGGCAATTCTCCTGTATATAAGGTTGAAAAGAAACTTGGCAAGGGTGGTTTTGGCCAAGTTTTTGTTGGTAGAAGAGTAAGTGGTGGAACTGATCAGACAGGTCCTGATGCAATTGAGGTATAACTCACCACATTAATCGTCATTGCTATTATTTGATGAATAGATCGTGTGAAATCATGTTTCCTGATTAGAATGAACCTACAGGTTGCTCTGAAGTTTGAGCACCACAACAGTAAAGGTTGCAGTTATGGTCCTCCATATGAATGGCAAGTGTATAGGTAAGAGTTATTGGATAACCTTTTTCTAAGGTTACAAAAAAGCTAACAAATGTTGTTATGCGTTACTGAACTGCTATGGCTTCCTCTGGTTTTTTTTGTCTTGTTAAGTGCTTTAAATGGATGCTATGGAATTCCTTGGGTTCATTTCAAGGGTCGCCAGGGTGACTTCTACATTCTGGTGAGGCTTGAACTAGACTGCTCCTTAACAGCTCAGTTTTCAAATTTATTTACGTCTGACATTATTTTTTAACTGGATACCAGGTCATGGACATGCTAGGCCCGAGCCTATGGGATGTCTGGAACACTCTCGGCCAATCGTAAGATAAATCTTGAATATTATGATGTGTGCATGCAGATTTGGCCTATTATTCAGCCTTCTTATTTTTGGCATCTTTGACAGGATGTCGCCAAATATGGTAGCTTGCATCGCGGTGGAGGCAATATCCATTCTTGAGAAGCTTCACTTGAAGGGGTGGGTTCGCTAATTTCATATGTTTACTTAAACATTTTCTTTAATGCATAAATTTATATTTGATAAAGAACAATATATTTAATTAACAAACGGAAGAAAAAAAAAACTTTTAAAGGATTACAGAGAAACGTTTCACGCTTGCATGTAGTATGTAGTAAATTATAGACCTGTCTGGCCAAAGAGCTCCGAATAGAAGCCACAAATACAATTTATTCTCAATTAAGCCCCAAACATTCGTGCTCGTTTAAACTCCTTATTATCTCTTACAGAATTCTCATCTGTTCTCTTGTAAATAAAGGTTTGTGCATGGAGATGTGAAGCCAGAGAACTTTTTACTTGGTCAAGCAGGGACAGCAGATGAGAAAAAACTGTATCTTATTGATCTTGGTTTAGGTATGCTTTCATTAATATCATAGCATCAGCCTATTTTTGCAGTATAAGTCTCTTGTCCATGACTAAAATTTTATCACTTGATAGTTGACTCTCTATTTTATTGCTTGTTTTATGATCATATTTGGTTCAGCTTCTAAATGGAAAGATGTAGCTAGTGGTCAACATGTCGAATATGATCAAAGGCCTGACATATTCAGGTTTGTGGGACTTTTCACTTTCATGTATATTTTCTTAAAATTTTTTATAAGTTTAAATATATATATATATATTTTTTCCACCAGGGGGACCATAAGGTATGCAAGTGTACATGCACATTTAGGTAGAACTGGAAGTCGGAGAGATGATCTTGAATCATTGGCTTACACGTTAATATTCCTTATAAAAGGAAGATTACCTTGGCAAGGATATCAGGTTGATCAGCTTTCTTATTGCACTAGTATAACATTACAACACAATCATTTCATGTGTTTTAATCTTATTCAAGATTAAAGATCAAAATCATTTGTTTCACAATTTTTGGAACAATGAGCCATTTCATTTTGGGTGTGTTTGGAATGCATTTTCAAGTGTTTAATTTAAAAAATAAGTCATTTTGGAAAAAATTAAAGTGTTTGGCAACCACTCAAAATAGATTCTGAAGTGTATTTTAAACAATTTTTATCAAAAGAGTTTAAATAAAATTGAGTTTTTTCTGAAAAATACTTTTTTCGCAAGTCAATCCAAACGGACCCTTTGTTTTATTTTGTTTTGTTTTTATATATAAAATATAAAAGGACATGCAATTTAGTCTGTGGAAAAAGCCACTATAAATAGGGAAATGACAATTTTGAAATTGCTTAGTTAAAGTACATACATAATTATCTAAAAAGTTTCTTCCTCATCCTACCTTGAAATGTAGTAATACTCGAGGGAAAACCTTGAAATGTAGTAATACCCAAGGGAAAACCTTGACATGTAGTAATGGCGTGTCTTTCTTGAAATTTTAGTGAACCTGGTATCATCTCCGTCCCTCTCTCTTCTAACTAACCCCTCTTCTCTCCATGGACTAATAAATGCAGGGTGATAACAAGAGTTTTCTTGTATGTAAGAAAAAAATGGCCACCTCTCCAGAGTTGATGTGCTGCTTTTGCCCAGCACCATTCAAGCAGTTTCTTGAAGCTGTAATAAATATGAAATTTGATGAGGAGCCAAATTATTCAAAATTAATATCCTTTTTTGAAGGCCTGATTGATCCATGTATTCCACTGAGGCCGATTCGAATTGATGGAGCATTAAAGGTGACCTATCTTCTTCTATTTTCATCACTCCTGAACTTTCTGTCTTCTTGCCACCTGAACATTGATGTTTTGGTTTTCAGTACTTAAGTTGGAATTTAATTTGTAGTGAAGCGACTTCCTCATTTTATATGGTTTTCTTGCTATAACTAGGTTGGGCAAAAGCGTGGTAGGCTGCTTATAAATTTGGAAGAAGATGAGCAACCAAAGAAGAAAGTGAGGTTAGGTAGTCCTGCTACACAATGGATTTCAGTTTATAATGCACGTAGGCCCATGAAGCAAAGGTGCGTTTGATGTCCTTATTTGCTGCTGATTATTTTCAATGTAACTTGGTCTTGCTTTTTTTTATTGCTTAGTAATCACTCCCTTTCGTATCTGCTGCTTTTTAATGAATTTATCTAAGTCGTATGGTGGTTTGACTTTTGAACACCCAAGCTGTGCATTGAGCCAGTTAGCTTGTATCAACTTTCATGGATGTTAAAAGTAGAAAGATAGGCATCATATAGAAAGCACACTAAACATATTCTCTTGATAATGAAATATGAAATAATTGAAGTTATATAAACCGAGTGAGATGTTAAGGTACTTCGCCATTTTGTTTGGTTCATATCTAGGAATGAAGTTACATTTGAACGAATGAAGTTAATGAAACTTCCGTAGGAAAATAGTAAAACACAATTCATTCTTCATTCATGATCATGACCATCTGAGGAAATTAAATAATCGGGCTCAATTGGCCCCGACAAAAATGCAGAATGAAGATCTTATTGTTATTATGATAAAAGAAGAAGCATTTCTTTTGTTTTTAAAACATTTCAATGCAAAAGAAGACAATTATTTTTTGGACCCCATACCTTAATCTTTGCCTCTGATTGAAAGAAAATGATATAACACCATATATTAGTAATGTGAGAAGAAGAGTGTATACTGAAATTCACAGTTATTATTGTTTCCTCATGAATATATACGATTTATAATGGCAACCTACTTCCATAGTTTGAATGTTCCAAATAATACTGAATCATCAATAGGGTGTATTTGTTCTGCAAGAGTACAATAGAGAAAAGATACAATATGTTTATTCATTATACTTATATAGGAAGTTGTTGGACGTGTAGGTACCACTACAATGTTGCAGACTCGAGGTTGCGCCAACATATAGAAAAGGGTAACGAAGATGGATTGCTTATAAGCTGCGTGGCCTCCGCAGTAAATCTTTGGGCCCTAATCATGGATGCTGGAACAGGGTTCTCTTCCCAGGTTTACGAGTTGTCATCTGTGTTCCTTCACAAGGTTACATTACTTCACTGAGCTTTATTTTCTGATAACTATTACTATTAGTATCTTATAGTGTTCCCATAATTTTTTTAGTGTTAAATCATCTAAGATTAATGGATTCTTGCCAGGATTGGATTATGGAGCAATGGGAAAAGAATTTTTATATTAGTTCGATTGCTGGAGCAGCAAATGGTAGTTCCCTGGTTGTTATGTCTAAAGGTCAGTGGCTTGGTACTCGAGTTTTGGCATTTTAATTCAGATATAGCGATATATGGAATCATGTGATTCTTCTATTTCTTCTATTCATGCCAACTAGTTTGCACGTGTTATTTTTTACCTGTCGCTTGCTAATCATACTTTTGGTGGTTCTGTCCACGAGTATACTATAAATTATTTATGAAAGTCTTTTTAACTGGGTGTTTCAGCTGATTCTCTTGTTGTAAGTTTATTCAAAAGAGACTCCAGTGAAAAACTCTTACCGCCTTTATCTAGCAGCGACACTCTTATCATCCCCATGCTGAGCATGCTGAGAGTTACCAATTCTAGAGAAAATACTTGACCACTCCTTGCTTTTCCTTTCATCGAGCCGGCTTCTAAAAAACATTTTGCAGTTCTCATTCCACAAAATACTCCTGTTTGTCTTCAAGTGGTGCTAATCTTCATTTTTAATAAAAGATATTATAGCTATCAGTCGATTATATATGATCTGAACTCTAAATTTATCTTATTGCTTGGTTTTTGATTGTTTATTTACGATCCAATAATAGCTGTTTATAATCTGTTTCTTATTGAGTTTTGGCATAATCCTGTAGGAACACCTTATACTCAGCAATCCTATAAAGTTAGTGAATCTTTTCCTTTCAAGTGGATAAATAAGAAGTGGAAAGAAGGATTCCACGTCACTTCCATGACCACCGCCGGAAGTCGTTGGGGGGTGGTTATGTCTAGGAATGCTGGCTTTTCTGATCAGGTATGACTTCCTCATAATTTGTGAATTGTTAGTTTAAACTTTTGCTATTTTCCTTTTTTATACAGTCATCTGCTATGTCTTCTGAAAATTCTTTCTTGGGTTCTTGTCATGTATGGAATCAATCAATCATTCAAGGTTGTGGAGCTTGACTTTTTGTACCCAAGTGAAGGTATTCACCGCAGATGGGAAAGTGGTTACAGGATAACATGCATGGCAGCAACTGCAGATCAGGCTGCCTTCATATTAAGCATACCAAAGCGCAAATTGATGGACGAAACTCAGGAGACTCTGCGAACGTCTGCATTTCCCAGTACGCACGTGAAGGTACAAACACACCTTCTAATGAAATTCATCCAACACCTAGACGTTTTATAGCAGCACTAGGCAGATAAATACTTAGGTGCATACCAGGCTCTCTTTGCATCCCACCATATTATCCAATCATTATTTATCACGTGCATTCCATTATATTGTCTAGCGTGCGTGCATGTGCGTGCGTGGGTGCGTGGGCGGGTGCGGGTGCGTTTGTGAAGTGATGAAAGTGGGGTGCATCCCACATCTTGGGATGCGCCTGAGTATTGCTCAACTAGGAAATTGACTTCCTACCTTTGCTATCCTCGAATCTTGAGTTTCTTGCATCTAACATCAATAAAAATTTGAACACGAATGACATGTTTTGAGGCGTTTTTCAACATAGCCAAAATTACTTTGTCATTTTGAAAATCACTCGAAAAATGCTTTTAATTATTCAAAATCAAATTTAATAGTGTATCAAAAATGACAAAATTGATTTTAACTATTTCAAAATTACTCCCAAATATGCATGAAAACGATGACCTCATTCAAATAAATTTTGTGGTAACTGTTGAACCTGTGTTTCTTTATCGAAAGTTTATGAGTTAGTAGTGATGGTTGGTTTCTACAACATATGTTGTTTTGCAGGAGAAATGGTCGAAGAATCTCTATATCGCATCGATATGTTACGGACGGACGGTTTGCTAATTTATGATTCATGGACAGTGTAATTTGTATGTATATTCTGGTAATGCCCCAGCAGAAGAGGGGGCAAAGAGTGAAAACAGAACAAACCTTTTTTTTAGAAATGTGGAAGCTGAGAGAGTTGAGTTGATTCAAGATGGGATTTGGGAGAGAGGGAAAGCCATGAGTGAAAAAATGGGTTTGAAAATGCAGTGCCCCCATTCCATTAGTTGAACTTGTAATGGTGATGGGAAAGCAATGCAAGAAGAGGATTGATTGTTGGGAAAGCTAAGAAAAACGAAGAATCTTGTGGAGAGGTATTCTTGCATTTGTGACCAAATTGTGGTCATAATGCCACAACCTCCATAATGGCAAAGGAAAAAAAAAGAGACAAGTTTTGTACAACTTGATTGCAACCTCTCTAGTCTTTTACCATGTAAAGTTTTCAAAACTAACATTAAAAAAATATGAGCTTCTTCTCATTCTTCTATCCAATATTTGATTAACCATTTTTCACCAAAATTGGTTAATTTAATTCTTGATCATATTTATTTTATAAAGATTGTATTGCTATGATATCCTATTCTAGGGTAAGGGGAAAGTAATGCATTTTTTGGGTTAAATTATTCTAATGATATAGAGGTCTTACATGTTTCATGTTTCGTTGTAATGTAGCGAGAATGTATCGATTTATCTTTAATATGGTGAAACTAGTTAGAGGTAGCTGTATTTCTCCATCTAACATTAATTTGAAAAGTATTAATTTGTTAATATAAAAAGTATCCATTTGGGGTTAGATTTCAAGATATTGAATTAGTTAAGAAGTAAAAAAATAAAATAAAATAAAATAAGTAAGGAGGTTACCAAATTAGTTGGGAAGATACAAACGGAGATTAGGACTAATTCCATTTTAGAGGTAATGTTTCTAATTTTTCTTTTTCTTTTTTTTTTTTATTTATAAAAAAAAGCTTTATGTTTAAAAAAAAAAAAAAGTTTAATGAGCTTTAATTATAAAGTTTGTTTGGTTGGTTGAGTTGGAGTTTTTACTTCTTAAGTTTACTTTACCATTTGCCTTGTTAAAATTTTACCTCTCAATTTAATTTATTAAACTGGTGGAGTTTAAAGTGTTAAAATTAGAAGAAGGCTAAATTATTAAAAATATCTTTGAACTTTATATTTTGTTTAAAAAATATCCTTAACGTTTCATAAGTTTCATTAATGTCCTTGAATTAAAAAATAAAAAATAAAAATTATCCTCACCTTTAGTTTTAGTGGAACACATTAGTTTTTTTTTTAAAAAAATACTTTTGAACTTTTAAACGTTTTCTTAATATTCTTAAACTTGACAAAAGAAAGTTTAAAGTACGCCTTTATTATTTGTATATAGATGAAAATTATTAGCACTTCGTTAAAACTGTATCATTAAACTTTAAAAAATTACAAAGATTCCGTTAACTTTTTTTTTGTTTTTAAAAGAATGCCTATATGAACAAGATTGTTTATATATTTTTGTCAAATAAAGCGTATTGTAATAAGCAGCAAATTGATGTTTGGTAAATTTCAGCTAACCTGAACAAGTTGGTTACATTATTTGGTAAATACTAAATTGTGTTTTATATATAATAACTAAAATAGACCTAAACCAAAGAGCTTGTGGTAACTAACATACTCACATGCCAATTGGGCTATGTTCACTTTGGCAATTGTTAACCTATATTATATATCTTATGCTTGCTTTTGTAAATTGAGTTAATGGGATTGATAGTTGAAGATTTTTTTTTTTTTTTTTAATAAAAGTCAAATGAATCAAATAAGAAGGTTAAAAGTCATTTTTGGTCTAAACTTTCGTAGAAGTTGTCCTTGAAATTTAGGTTTTAACGATTTAGTCTATGTACTTCCAAATTTTTAACAATTTAGTTAATGAATTTTAAATAATAAATACTAACTCAATTCTTGTACTTCACAATCTAAAATGGTTTAGTCCCTATCATAAAATAATATTAAGATTTAATGAAGTTTCATAATTTCTATGAAAGTTAAGGGATTAAATCGTTACCAACAAACACTTTTGCTTACTGAACTTTCACGAAATTAACAATTTAGTTTATGAACTTTAGTTAGTAAAGACATAGTTCTTATACTTTCAAATTTGTAACAATTTAGTTCTCGAATTTTAATAAGTAACGATTTAGTCCTTGTATACTTTACAATTTGTGAGATTTAGTCCCTCTCATGAAAAATATCAGTATGGTTTAATGAAATTTCTTACACGTATAGATGAGAAACTGATAAAAAATCAAATTTATTTGTATACTATAAAGACTAAGCCGTTACGTAATAAGCAATGGTACTGAGTTTTGATGAATTTTTTCAGATAGGAACTAAATCGTTATATTATGAAGAAAGCTGAAGTACTAAATTGTTATAAATTTAAGAGTTCAGAGACACATCTGTTTGGTGGAGAATTTGAAAACCGAGTTGTATTTTATGTTTTCAGATATGTGTTTGGTAGGAAATTTAGAATTTTGATTATAATTAAAACAATTGTTTAAAATATGTTTGGTACTATATATTTATAAATTATAAAACTAGTCGTAGTTACCCACTAATTTTAGTTGACAATAAATTAGTACTAATTTATTTATGAATATAATTTATGTTAAAAAAATTTATATAATTATTATTTTGAAATATTATATTATTATAATACATTACATATTATATATTATATTTTTTAAAAAATGAAATGAGTTTATAACCTGACTTATTGTATTTTTAAATGTTGTGATTTTTATTTGATATTATTATGCATTTTAAAATTTAAAATTTACAATTTCTAGATATAATAAAAATATAAAAATATTATTTTTAGAATGTCCATTATTTGGAACACACTTCGAAAACCGGATTCGGATTGCATACAAGCACATATTGAATTCAATAAATCTGAAAAACATAAAAGTAGGATATGAATTTTCTACAAAACCAACCCTAAATTATTACTAAATAGTTACTTTTCCAATTTTTTTTTTAATAAACCAAATAAGAATAAATAAATAAATAAATAAATAAGGTAAAGAAATTCAATGGGCAATTGGGTCACTAACACCCATAAAACCCTAAAAACCCTACGCGGGATTTTGCAGCGAGCCTCCGGTAAAGAAGAGCTCCCTCCTTTTCGCACAGCAACAGCAGAAGAATGCGACCTCCAAGGGGCGGCGGTGGCTTCAGGGGAGGCCGTGACGGTGGTTTTGGTGGTAGGGGAGGTGGCCGAGGCGGCGGCGGCAGGGGAGGTGGCCGCTTTGGTGGTCGTGGCGGCGGAGGCTTCCGTGATGAGGGTCCTCCATCTGAAGTCGTTGGTTCGTATCTCCCATTACTTCTTAAATCATTAATTGCTTTGAGCTTTCCATCTTTCGCTTCCTTGTTACCAGTATGAAAAGTTCCATGAAATAGTTTTAGTGACAATGCAATGTTCACTTGGGCTCCTTAAGACTAATTATATTTAGATGTTATTGGTATTTGCGTTTGTATAATCGGAATAAACGATGGATTCTGTTTTTGAGCTTTCCCTTTGTCTCTAACAGTTTGAACTTTGAAGTTTCAGAAGTCTTAAGAATGAATCTAACAAGTTTTGTCAATTTTTCTTTTCTCTAAGATAGTTAATGAATCGTACAAGTTCAACTGTATTCATCACTAAAAGGATTTTTTTTCGTGTTACAGAGGTTTCTACTTTCCTTCATGCATGTGAGGGAGATGCAGTCACGAAGCTCACAAATGAGAAAATCCCTTTCTTTAATGCCCCTATTTATCTTCAGAATAAGACTCAGATAGGGAAAGTTGATGAAATTTTCGGCCCCATCAATGAGTCCGTGAGTCCACTGGCCTTGATTTTGTTAGTTGGTTAGTTTTGCATATAGTTTTGGTATATGATAAATCATTGTTTTTGTTAACCCGATTGCAGTATTTCTCTATCAAAATGATGGAAGGAATTGTCGCCACATCGTATGCTTCTGGGGATAAATTTTATATTGATCCAGCTAAACTTTTACCTCTTGCTAGATTCCTCCCACAACCAAAGTACGTAATCCATCTCTTTCCTTTCCTAATCTCGAACGAGGTCTAGAATTTGAGTTGGTTCATCTACATGTTTCTTAGCATCCTTTTTCAAGTTATTGCATATGTCCGTTTGAATTGAGAGGTTTGATAAGGGCTTTTGTGGTGTGCCGTTGCATGTAGTTTTAGTTTACTGTTCACGAGTAAGGTTTGGATAGAATTTCAGGTTGGCATGTTCTGTATTTTTCTTTGTTTTTATTGAGTCTTGAACGGAGGTGGGGTAATGTGTGAAAGATTTGATTGTAGTTAAAACTTTGGCCTCCAAATTGAGTAGAATCACAAGATACTGAAAATAGGGGTGCTATCCTGAATAGACATTTATCAGTTTGTTTTTATTTTTATTTTTATTCTTTATTGAGTGTTTCGGTAGTAGCTAGATTGTCTATATGGTTCCAAATTTTCATAATCTAAACTAACAATGTAGGTTCATATTATGAGGTCTAATGTGACTGATGAAAAAAATTCAAGAACCTATCTTGTGTGCTTCTACTTCTTTTTGCTTTATTCAGCCGATGTTAGTCTTCAGTGACCTGACCCTAATGTGTACTTGAGATAAACAATTTATTTTACTGCGAAACTCTGGCTGCCGTGTTTGGCACTTATCATGTCTTCTTTTTTCTGTTCAGTATCCGAATATTGCTTGTGGATCACGATTCATATGATTTTTTTTTCCTGTCAGAAGGTTTTAGGACTTATTTTTTTAAGTGGAAAGAATCAAAGGACTATTGAGCAATGCTGCACTATGTTTGTGTTAGATTCAGAATAGAAATAACTTTTATGTCTGTTAATTGTTTCAGGGGACAGTTTCCTTCTAGAGGCGGAGGTCGTGGAGGGGGCAGAGGTGGCGGCAGAGGTGGCCGTGGGGGTGGTGGCTTTCGTGGAAGGGGTGGCCCAAGAGGTGGCAGAGGTGGTGGCCGTGGTGGCTTTAGGGGTAGAGGAAGATTCTAGATTAGAATTATGTAATATCATAGTTTTACCAATTTCCCTTTGCAATGTCGTTCTGAGAATCGTTTGCAAGAGTCTTTTGTTTGTACTGTATTTTATTTGGAATTGAACTTCTCGGTACTGAAGCTACTACCTAATTTAATTCTATTGCAAATTTTAATGTTTTACTAACCACTGCAACTGCAATTTTGCAATCTGTTCCTGAATATAACATATGGATCGAGTTCGTGGATGATGAAATTATGCCATTAAGGACTCTTGTCATGTTTTAATTCTCTTACTCTACTGAATTTCTGAGTGCTGTGTGTTTTAAGTTTTGAAATTATGCCATGAAGGACTCGTCATGTTTTGCAATGAAGGTTCGGTTTCTTATAAAAAAGAACAATTGTCATATGGTATGGTGCTGTAGAATTTTTTTTTCTTTTTCTGAAGTATGGCATCCAAATGCGTTAGACTGACCTTTAGAGCTAAAGGAGTGCAAGAATTTATGAGTTAGAAATCTAAACTTGGAAGCAAGTGGATAGCTGAAGCCTAGAGAGGATTCCTCCTCTCATCCAAAGTCAATCCATAAATCTCCTTTCAATAGGTATTGGGAGGAAGCAAAATCACGCCATTATTTGGCATTTTTGGCAGAGATGATAATCCTTGCATTCTTGTCCACTAAAAATAACTAATGCTATGAAAAATAGAGTGTTGTATGCAGAAAATACATCAGGAAAGGAAGCAACATTGTGGTGAGGGAGTGAAGTATCTCCCCATTTATTTAGAGCTGGGAGAAGCTGCTGCTCAGGCTTCCCAGCCCCTCAGCACTGTGGCTCTGGCAACTCGGTTGACTCCCAGTGTAAAAGCTCCCATTCGGAGGTCACAATTATGATTCTTGCACATCTCCTTCACATCTTTGAAGCCCTTTGTCATGTAAGTCTTTAGTTCATTGTTTACTTTCTCTTCCTCCCACATGAAACCTTGAATGTTCTGCATTTTTATTTTTTGTTTCAATCAGAGTTATATCTGTCCTTTCTGAAAGGAGTTAGTAAATGAATGAACAAAAATGGAAGGGGGGTGGGGTGGGGGGGGGGGGTACCTGAACCCACTCGAAGTAGCTAACTGTAACTCCCCCTGAATTTGCATAAATATCTGGTAGAATAACAACCCCTTTTCTCGCCAATATCTACAGATGACAAAAGGTTATGAATTTCTAGTTTTTGCCACTATCTCAATTTGGTTTTATGTTCATTTATGTGCTCACCTCATCGGCCTCTGGGTCTGTTGGGTGATTGGCTGCTTCTATTATGAATTTGGCTTTGATTTCATTAGCATTTTCCTTGTTGATGACGCCTCCAAGGGCTGCTGGTATTAATATGTCACAGTCTTCAACCAAAATAGATTTGGGATCAATCGGATTTCCCCCTTCAAAACCTTTCACACCTTTGTGTTCCTTCGCATGCTTTAGTAAGCTTGGAATATCTATCCCATTGCTGTTCTTTATTGCTCCTGTTACATCACTTATTGCTACAATCTTCCCTCCATTTTCACTGATCAGTCGAGCTGCCCACGACCCCACATTGCCAAAACCCTAACATATCAGTTCATATTTGTACTTAGCATGTAATGGCATATATAAATGTTAGCTTGAACGAGAAATTCTAGCAGCATGATAAAAGTGTTTGCCTGTATAACAAATCTTTGACCAGATATGCTCTTTCCATACTCATTTAGTAGGGCCTCTGTTGCATACAACACTCCTCGCCCCGTTGCTGCATCTCTGCCCAAAGATCCACCCAGATCCTAGTTTGGGGAAAGTCAATTTTGATTAGTTGTTTCTTTTAGTAATGTATGAAGCTGAGTCAGCCGTATAAGCACTTACAATAGGTTTCCCTGTTACGACTGCTGGTGAGTAGCCATGGAACTTAGAATATTCATCTAGTATCCATGCCATTGTCTATTCAAGGCAACACACTCAATTAGAAAGGAGGAAAGCTGAAACTCGAACACTAAAACAATCCAACTACTTGAAATTAAGTTTGATTATGTGTAGTCAACCTGTGGACCTGTTCCCATATCTGGTGCTGGAACATCGGTGTGGACACCAATAAGATCATGAATCTTTTGGGTGAAAACTCTTGTAAGACGCTCCAGCTCCGATATACTTAACTCCCCAGGATTGCATCCTATCCCTCCCTTGGCTCCACCGTAGGGTATATTTGCAACCGCTGTCTTCCACGTCATCAATTGTGCTAAAGCATTTACCTCATCGGGATCAACCTGCATTTGTATGTATATTGCTTATATTGCTTCCATAAATATGACTACAAATATGACTCTGGATCATCCAATGTGTCAAAAGTTAAAACCCCAAGTAAATTTTTTGAGTCCGACTTCCCGGAGATTAGTGTAGTAGGACATGAGCAAAATATGAGGGGACCTTGAAACCAGGATTATTGTATAAAAAAGAAGACTCTGGATAAGAAGAAAAACAGCCAACCTCAGGGTGATATCTGATCCCACCCTTCATGGGGCCTCTTGCATTGTCATGCTGGACCCTGAAACCAACAAAGGATGCCAATGTGCCATCATCTTTGGGTATGGTACACTCAACCTGTCATATCCAGAAGGCTGATTCTGATTCAAAGTTTTTAACAAGAAACCAATCTTTTCAGTGAATTAATGAAAAGACACTACTGTTCAAAGAGAAAAACTCCAGAGAAACAGTATAATAAATAGAAAAGTAAGAAAATATAAAAGTATCTCAATTTAAGCAAAGATATTGAAAATAAAAATCACAGAAGAATTGAGAACACCCAAGAGAAGCCTTCAAATTTGTGAATTACATGTCTTTGGAAGATGCTGTTAAGATATCTCAAGAATTCATATTGAAATATAAACTTAACGACCACGAGATAAGCCAATTATAAGGCACTTGAAACCTCTCTTGCTCTTGAGTGTATTGAAATATAAACTTAACAAGCACAAGATAAGCCACTTATAAGGCACTTGAAACCTCCCCTCTTGAATATGGTAACCCGAGCCCTAATTCACTCAACAATTGCTTGCTTTTCTTCAACCCCTCCATCTATTTATAACCGAATGCAAACTCCCTATCTAATTACACTATGCCCTTACTAAAATTCCTAATTAAGACCCTTACATATGCATATCCCTTTGTGCTGTTGAATTAGTATATGTGTTTGTTTCTGATTGTATGTAGTGAATCAAACAAACAAACAGTCACCAGATGAATCAAACCTTGATTTCTCTAAATGGAATGAGCAAGCTCTTTTCAAGCTTCGAATCGAGACCGAGGAGCCTAGCTGCAAGCTTGAAGTTTCTGTTTGTAGCTGCTAGTGCGTTCATGGTTGTATCCCAGGATTCTTTAAAAGAGTAATCCGGAGCTGTTTTGTAGAAACAAAGTCAGGTTTCTTCGGTATGTATAACAAACTACTCAGTGTAATGGAATCTTTGACTTATAACACAACGAAAAAGAAAAAAAAAGTAAAGAAAAGAGGAGAGAAAGACAAAGTTCGTTCAAATCTAGCCTTAGAACTATCCAATGAGGTGCTTTGAGGACTTCTCTTTTAAGGTTTATAGAAAATATTGAAACTAAATTTGAACATTTTACTTATAGTCCCAAGGTAGTACAGGAGCAAAAATGATATTTTAACCTAAATTCTATTTTAGTTGTTATTAGAAGATGTAGAAACTTCTCCAAATACTTGTGCATAATGCATTTAAGAAGAATCTAATAAAAAAAAATATATATATATATCCAAGCACTCCATTAGATTTATTCATCAACTTTGTCACTTTTTCGAAAGTTACGTTATTACCCTTTATTTTCATAGAGTTTCAAAGACTACTATGGAGTAAAGTTCATTAAAACACTGGTGGAAGAAAATTGAGGTTATAATGGTATGATAATGACCTTAAACAAAAAATTAAAACTCAAATGCTGCCACACGGTTGTCACATCTATTTCAAGTTCAATTTTCATAAAAAATCATTTTGAAACCTTTCTGAAATAGCAGGGGTAATATTTGGAACTTTCGAAAGAACAACGGCATTTTGGGAAGAAAGGGCAAAACTTTGGAGTATTTTTGTAATTTAGCCTACAAACATCAAGAAGACTAGGAAAAATAATTTATAATAAAATATTAAAATTAAGTGAAACTTAAGATATCATAATAGGATTTAAACTAAATAACTGTGATGAAAATCATTCTTTTTCCAATATTACTTGTACATGAACAGAAGCTACCCTGCATTTGAGAACAGAGAAACCTTAACTCTTTGTTCACTAATACTTTATGGGAAACTCTGTTTCATATTTGAAGAGAGAGAGAGAGAGAGAGAGAGAGAGAGAGAGAGAGAGAGAGAGAGAGCTCCAAATAAGAAGCAGAGAGAGAAAAACAAACACAGTGGGACTGAATTGTATGAAGTTTGAGTTATTTACCTTAAAGATAGAGAAAGACAAAAATGGAGAGCTGAAGCCTAAGCCTTCATAGAAAGGAAAACTGTGCTGAAAAAGTTGAAATACAGAAGAAGAAGATCAAAACATTGGTTTTTCTTGATGAATTATGAGGTACCTTCCAAGGTATCCATTTTATAAACACAAAAAACCCAACACAAGAACACAATCAAATGGTAGAATCAGATTCCAATCCCCCAAAAGAATTACCCTTCTATTCCACCAATCTTTCCCAAATCCATATCAAATTGCAGAGCCAACATGCAAAAATTTCAGAGAAGAGAATGTGAATATGAGAATATAATGCAAACTCACATACCCATTTGTCACTCTGCACTCACTGGCTTTCTTTCTCTTTTATCTTTATATAGCTTACTTAGGGGAGGGCTATGTGGAGTGAGTTCCAACTCAGATTTCCACTCTGCTTTTTTTCTTCTCTTGTGGCTCTGCTCGTTTTTTGCTTGCTGATGTGAATATGATGAGCAACTATGATTGCTTTTGTAAAGGCATTTACCACTTTCTCTCTCACTCATGTCTCAATTAGATACATCATCATCTGATAGTTTTCCCTTTTTTCACTTTTTTGTTCCTAATGTAGTGCATGAATGCATCAATTGTCTAAGAAGTATGGATACTCTAGTTTGACTAGTGTGTTCGTGTTCGACACTCGATACTCTGATACTTATTGGGCACGCATCAGACACTTGTTTGTGCAATAGATCATTTGTTAGGCATTAGTTGTATAAAAATGATATGTATTTATTAAAATGTATATTTCAATCAATGTGGCCTTCCTATTTTTGTGTCCTAGATTTTAAAAATATGATGTGTCATGTCGTACCTGTATCTATGCTTTTTAGTCATTAACCTAGTCGACTTGAAATGATTACTCTTTACATCTTTATATTAGTATGATATTGTACTCTTTTGAACTTGAGGGAAAATATAATCTCGAACTTACAATAGTATGATGATTGTTGAAGCAACGTTGACGATTAGGGCTAAAGACTTGATGACGAAAATAGGAACAAGTTTATCTAGGAGGAATTGGGGGACCAGGCTAGTTCAAAGACAAAACAAGATGTATAGCATTATGTGATTTGTTAAATTGAAATGGAGGTTAATATTGGTGTAGTTATATTTGGTTTGCATCTTTCTCAGATACAATGGTTGAATTCTTAGTCAAATCCTAAAAACAAAAATAAAATTTTAAAAGGTAATTTTTTAAGTTTTCAAAATTTGACTTGATTTTTTAAATCATTGGTAAAAACTAGATAACAAAAGAAGATATTTGGAGGTAAAAGTAGTGTCTGTAGGCTTAATTTTCAAAAACAAAAAACTAAAAAAAAAAAAAAAAAAAAAAACAAAATGGTTACCATATGGGGCCTTAGATGTTTCAACCTAAGGAGTCGGGGGAGGAGAGTGGAACTCCACTCTGTATTTGGCCCATAGAGTTCACGTGCCCCATGACTGAAAATGCTCAATTTTATGTCTCATTAACTTCTTACACCGTGAATCCAGAAGTTCACAACTCCTCAAATTTCACAGGTCCTTGAAGTTTGAAACTTTATTCCTTATCTAAACACCTTTAAATGTTCCCTATAACTCTAACTTTCAGTGTCAATTGTTATCCCTTCTTAACAAAATTGAATTCAACAAATACTCTAGTGATCTCAAGTTGAGTGGTTAACAATTTTCAATCTTTTGTCTATAGATTAATGAGGTTCAAATATAATGATATCAAACCACTACATCCATTTGCTATCATAATATCATTGATTTGCATGATATCTAATATTTATCTACCTCTCTTTGGCTCTATATACGGGGAGCAATTTAAGGTGGATAATATGTGTGCATCATTTCATATGAAATTTATCTATCTATTTATTCATATTTCATATAGGAATAAGTTCCATTTTGAATAGGACAGCATTTGTGTCTCTTCTTTTATTTTAACATCATCATCCCAAAAAGCTGCTCAAAAGAATAAGAATATGTTCATCAGCTACCTTGTCCAATTTGGCCTATCTTTAACTTTATTACAACATTAATTTTCCTTTCTCCAATTGCACTTAAAGTTGGAGCCAACCAATCTGAATGGAGATACATAAATCAATGGTATTGTGTTGTTGAAAGCGGATATGTTTCAAAGATTGAAAAGAAGTAGCATTATCAATTCCACTAATTAAAGATAGTTACCTAATCATTTTTGGTGCTACAATTGGAAATCATGTATTTTCTAATATACAATGCCCTATTCACCTTTCTATTCATCCCTATTATGTTGAGTGATTTTAAGTATTATTGTTTTTTCTTTTCATTTTTAAAGATTGTTTTAAAAGAAAAATACTGGTAGAAAAACACATTTGAAAACATCATACAAAAACAAATTATCACGTGTAATTAACTTTTAAGTCTTCAGTTTAAAGTGAACATTAAGGAACCATTTGAGGTACCAAGTAGGATGTTGGTAGAGTGAGTTGTTATAGCTCATTTCGTGTTTGGAGCACTAAATATAAAAGTGATGTGTACCACTATTTATAACCTACAATTAAGTATATTTATTTCAAAACACTCTTTACAACAGTATTTACTAGTTGTTATAAACTCTCTTTTCCTATCGTGTTTACTATTTCTTACCCGAATAAAAATAGTTTATATCCTAAGCATAAACTATTATAACTCATATTGAAACAGTCTATACTCTAAATACTAACTTTTATAAGCTAGTGACTATAATAATCAATTTAGTGTTCCAAACGCCCCTTTTAAACTTATTATAAAAAATGGCAAAGTTCATTAATATTTGATTAGATGAGCACCGAATGTGAGGGGAGAATATCATTTTTCACTTTGCTTATTGAAATGGACAAGAAACTCTATTTTATTAGATAAGGAATAGAATATTATACATTAATATTGTGTGTATTAAAGAAAGACCATAACCTATAAATTCAATATATAGCCTTCATTTGGCATGAGACTAATCCTCTTAAATTGGATTGGATGGGTTTGAAGTGATTAATCTTCTCACGTGTAAGAAGTTCTTCCTTGTAAAAATTAGAGTCTTTGTTGAGAATATTCTTTTTTGCTGGGAACCTTTTTGTTATTGTTAATTATTGTCATATTCTTAGGGAAGAAAACAAAGTTGTCCATGTTATATCAGCTTTGACCTCATCTCAAGGTTGTTTATTGATTTGGAAAAATGTTTTTCTTTTATTTTATTTTTCGATAGTATTTCTCCCTTGTTCGTGTTGATGAGGTTAGGGAGTAGCTGGGTCATGTTTTTTTGTTGCGTTTGTATGCTTGCCTCATCATAGTGTAAATAATGGTACCCACTTAACATTTTATCTGATTAAAATTCATAAATCCAACTAACTCAGTATATCCATCGAATGATTCATTTATAATTAAAACTAAATAATATAATCATATAATTAAGGTGGTTGAACCTTATTATTAGAATAAAATATTTTGATAAAAACCACTTTAATTTTTGGTTTTAATTATCGCCACTATGATCCAAAATGTTAGGTCAAAGTTCACTAACCAAAGTTATGGCTTTCCCCATGTTATTTCACTATCTTCCTTTAGTATTGCATAAGCAATGCAAATTGTTGCATTGGGTAAAAGGAATATCAACTTTTCCAAATTAAAAGAAGACTTTTTTTTTAAAAAAATATATTTTTGTTTAGTTTTTTTTATTTCAATGGTTGATTTGGTCCCCATCTCACATATATAGAATCTATGGTACAATTTGAAGTGACTCAAGGAAATTACATAAAAAAGTTTAGTATTTTCCCAAGTTATTCATAATATACACCATTACTTTTATTCTCTGTGTTAAAATTTTGCATTCAAACGTCTAATTGGCCGCATTCTATAGTCTCTAAATTTTGATGTTTATGTTTATTTGGTCTATAAACTTTCAAAATTATAAATTTAGTCCATGAACTTTTAATTCTTTTTTTCTTGAAATTCATGGATCTACTTGAGATAAAATAAAATTGAAACTTTAGATTCCATAAGATATAAAATTTCAAATTGATATGTAATAGATCAATTAATTTAAATTCTTTTTGATTTGTTGGAGATTTATTAGACAAAAACTTAAAAGTTTAGAAACTTATTAAGCACAAAATTAATTGAAAGTTTAGGAACTAACTAGGCATAAAATTGAAGATTTAAAAAACTATTAGTCGCAATTACCCAAATAGACAAAATCCTCAATGTTGAAGATTAAACTTGTAATTTAACCACACATTAAATGGGAAAAGATAGTGGCAAGATATTTGAAA
The DNA here is from genome assembly GCA_031780015.1 of Citrullus colocynthis. Lineage (NCBI taxonomy): Eukaryota > Viridiplantae > Streptophyta > Magnoliopsida > Cucurbitales > Cucurbitaceae > Citrullus > Citrullus colocynthis. The sequence continues at coordinate 240,294 of QLSR01000264.1, forward strand.
TATGATCTTCGTAAGTTCATTGTAGAGCAAAGTTTGATTAGTTGTTCATTGGTTGGTTGTGAATTCAAATCCAACTTGATAGAAAGGTGGTCGTAGATTACGAGCTGACTCTTATCATATGAAAGGAGCTTCACAAAGCCGTAGAACGATGGACAAGTATCGTATTACTTATGTTTGGAAGAGAATACTTTACCTAAAAGTAACCATTAAAAGTTATGTGTATTTCTAAAAGATATCGAAGGTACCAATTAGTTCTTAATATTGATGTCGATCCCTTTAATTTATGGATATATTAACATATCGATAAATATTTCAATCATTTTAAAGATAAACAATCCCTCAAGTAAAATACCACCTTACTAGGCCAAGGTTCAAAATAGTCTATCATTTAGATCCAACTATTAAACAATTTTTTAAAATGCTAAATGTTTGACCAATAAACATTTGGAAATTCCATGTGGTGTTGATCAAACAACGTCATTAGAGAGAACTCTCTGGCTAGGGATGTTCACAGGTAGGGATGAACATTGTTTCCATATCAGCCTCTATATGGTTAAATTAGGGAGAAAATTAGCAAAAAACTGAACATAGAGTAGAAAATATATTGCAACGTTTACTAAGTTTGTGGTCTAGTTTGATGACAATATAAGTTGGGAGTCTAAATTGGTCTTTTTCTCCTAAAAGTTTATATATATGGATATAGATATATAAGTAAGTGTTTGTGTGTATATATATGCAATTATTGAGGAGGATTAGTATTCTACTATGAGAGAATTTGGAAATCCTTTTCAGAAGGTAAGATCCCACTTCACTTTGCCTTGCCTTTTTTTAACTTGTATTTAATTAATTGCTTTGATCTTTTTTGGAAACCATATTTGGTGAATATGCTTAAAATAGTATCTCTCCCTTTTGAAAAATAATCCTAAATTTATTCCAAGGTTGATTAAATAATATCATTAGCTTTTTGGCCCCTCTATTAGGAGAAGCTTTTGTAGGTGAGAGAATTATTGGATGTTAGGTTTAAGGGGGAGCATATTAGTAGGAAAGTTAGTGTGTTTAATTATAAAGATAAAGTATAATTTTAAAGAAAATAAGTATTACATTTTAAATTATTTCTATTTGAGTCTGCTTTAATGAATAAGACACAATTATTGTCTTAAAAGTCGATGGTTTGATCTATATCCCATAATTGTTGGACTATGAAAATAATATATATTAAAATTTGAAGTTGATTTGAGCATAAATAAGTCAATACGTTACTTATTCTTTTAAAAAGGTAAATTTTATAATCCCATTGATGTTGGTTTAGTTTTTAGTTTTGAAACTTGTACTTGTTTTCTTTGGATTCTATAGCTTTCACATTTTATGGAAAAATACTTGTGTTTTTAGTCAAAATTTAAAAACAAAACAAATTTTTATTTGTTTTAGTTTTTAAAATCTAGTTTGATTTTTGAAGATACTGGTGGAAAATAGATTACAAAATTAAGGAACTTTTAAGTGAAGTTGTGGAAGAAGGGTTGCTCAACAAGATTTTTGGAACTTCAAAAGGGCCAAAAAGTCGAAATAGGGGGTTACTAATTCCCCATCTCATTGGGGGCGGAAAACGAATCGACATCTCGATGTGAGACAGCCTTTTCAATCAATCTTTAGATCTTCAAAAGTGTAGCACTCTTCAAAGCTTTAGAGCTTTAGTCTTCGAATCTTCAAAGTTTCAAGAGAATTGTGTTCTTCAAATCTTCAGAACTTCAATTTAGGGTTTTCAGATCTATAGAAGAGTTATAGTCTTCAAAGTTTTAAAGCTTTAGTCTTTTGGTGTTCAAAACTTTAGGAGAATTTTGTTCTTCAGATTTTTAGATCTTTAGACTTCAATCTTCGAGTCTTTAAAGCTTTAAAGCTTTAGTCTTCCCAATCCCCCTCAAATGAGAGATAAGACCTCCATTTATAGAGTTTTCAAAATGCGCTATATGGGCTTAAGCCTAGTTATCTTTTGGGCCCATAATTTGGATTTGGGCTTCGACACAACCTTTTATTTGACTTGATTTTGTTTACCATGGACTTGAATTAGATTGAAGGTTGGGGCCTAATTGATTTACCGGGCCCAACCCAATGGACAATCTATGCCAAATTGGGCTATCAAACAAATCATTGATCATGTGCTTTATCATCGTTGAATTTGATCAAGTCATGGTTGTGATCAAATGGACAGATTGATTAAGACGTGAAATCTTTTAATTTGCCATTTGCTAGTCTACAATCTTAATTTAGGGGACACATATCAATTCTTAAGGAAAAACACCCTTTTGGTCTCTCAGTTTTCAAGAATAGGTACATTTGGTCCTTAATGTTTCAAATTGGTCATTTTAGTCCCTAAGTTTCCAAGAATATAGTTCAAAAGGTTCCTATACTAATAATACCATTAAGTTTAATTGACCAAATGTTGATGATGAATTGAAAAAATATATAGATTTTGCTTCCTCCTCTCTCTTCTTTTACCACAAGTTGTTTATAAGCCTAATGTATTTGAAACATTAGGGACTAAATGCACCTATTTTTGAAACTCAAGGACCAAAAAGGTCCAAATTTATTAAAATGGGAGTTTCACGGAATAATGTGGAAAAATTTGATTGGGCCTTTCTAATCTTTTAGTTTTGTCGGATTCTTTATCTATTATTCAAATGCTTGGGGGACTTCTGATATTTATGTTGAGATTGCTAATTATATTGAAGATATTAGGGGTATTTTATCTTCATGTTAGACATTGATTTTTCGTCATGTGCCAAGATTGCAGAATCAAGAGACACATTTGTTGGCTCATGATGGTTCTTTGGGTGTGAGCCTTTTAGGGTTCAATTCATTTTCGGTTAATTTGTCCCGATTGTATTCGTGTACTTTTTCTTTTTTGAGAGGTAGGATGACCTTTTAGCTGTTTTGGTGGTGTGTTTGTATAAAAAGAAAAACTTAATTTTTAAAAATCAAATAGTTATTAAACACGGCCTAATTCTGATATTTTTTCACAACTCAATATCATCAATATATTTAAAATCATGCCATCAATTTTGACCGGTTAGACATAACAAAATTGATTATCTTTTTTTAAAAAGAAGTTCAATTACCTAAAACAAGTCACTTAAAATTTTGAGAGTGCATTATTAATAATAATAATAATGAGGAAAAACTTACCCTCTAGTCGGTTAGTAAGTTGAAATCTATTGTTTACCATCAGTGAAAATCTCCTACTCGTTCAAAAACTTGTCAATAGAAGATTTGCCTAAGTAAGTTTTTTCCTTACAGAAAATTGGAAAGATAAATGAGAAAATAACCTAATCTTTTGTTCTATTATACGTTTTGAGGCAATTTAGACTTTTTTGAATGATGCAGTTGTAAATTTTAAGGGTAAAGTTAGTACAGCTAAAAGATAATTGACATGTAACCCTATTTTTTAGATGGGAGGTTTTAGTTTATCTACACAAATTTTCTCAATAATGAATTTGTTCAACATTTCAGAAAATCAAAGGCAAAAGTTAAGTGGTTAAATTCATATTTTATAAAATTGAAATTGAATAAGTATAAACAAATCTTTTTAGGCCCCAGTTAGATAAATTTTTCGTTTTTGATAATTGTGTTAGTTTCTTAACAATTTGTAAACTATAATCTTTACCTTCTTTAAAAAGATATTTGAATTCTTAGTCAAGTCTCAAAAACAAAAATATGTTTTTAAAAATAATCTACGTTGTTAGTTTATTGTACTACTAATCTAAATTTCTTGCCCAAAATGTCGTTTGAACCAGAATTTTGAGAATGAGGATGCATAAGATTTTGCTCACTTCAACATTTAACAAACTGACAATAGTGCATTTACACTCCATTCTTTCTCTCTCAATAAATCCAACATCTTCACGCTTAAAAAGCAAACCAACTAAGACCTATTCCTCAATTGAATGCCCTCATCACGAGTTGAAGTCGTTACAGGGTTAATGTATTAATTTCACTACATACCGCATGCAAAATGTTATACATCCTTATTTTCAAAATTTGGATCATGAATACAAAAACCTCTAGTTTATTGTTGATTTTTTTAATATAAAATAATAGTTTAAAGGATTAAATTTAAGATTTATTAAAAGTGTCATGACTAAATCCAAGATTTATTAAAAGTATATTGTTGAGTTTGGGCAATTGAAAGTATATGACTAAAATAGAATGAAATCTAAAGTACATAGACTAAAATGTGTATGTACGTATGTATATTTATTTAATTTTTATGGTTTCAATTTTAAAAGCCCTTATGAAAGTAGTACTTTTTGTATGAATGATATAAATTTCACAACCAAAATAAGGATGTATAACCGTTTTTGTTTGCATCACTCCTTCGCACTCACATCAACTAATCTAATACAAAGCGATTTCACAAGCTAAAACTCTTTCTCCATTAATCTCTTGCGCTCGTGCTCCTCCTTACATTCTCATTCGCACTCTTGTTCTAAATACAATTGTTAGCAAGTGGTTTGTGACATAACAAAATGTTAATTTTCTTTTCAAAATCTTAGTCAAATCGTTTATACATGAAATTTGAATAACCCAAAAAAAAAGTAGCCCAATTTGTAATAAAAAAGTCATTCTCTTAAGTGCGCTTTTTAATACTCTCTGATTTCCAACCCAATAATTTTATTACATTCCAGTTTCCCAACCAGTTATTAATTGAATTCATCTAGAAGCAAGCCCACCTACTCCCCAAGTCCCAAAATTACATCACCATAAAAACAAAGCTCAAAAAAACATGAACTGGTCAACCATGGCGCACAAACAAAGTCAATTAAAGGCGAATAGTCAAATAAAAGTCCCAAAGATCATCAGATCAATTACGCGTTCTTCCCCAATTTCAATTTAACATTATAAAAAAACCCTAATTCACAACTCTTCTACGTTCTATTCCCAATCTCTCTCCAAAATTCTTCTCTCCGATTCGATTTCCCTAAATTCACTTCTCCAATGTGTCCTCTCAGATTCATCCTCGTTTTCCTCTCTGCAATTCTCGCCGGATACATCGCCTGGAGATCCGCTTCTTCTTCTTCTTCTTCTTCCTCGTCGGACATCTTTCAGGCGACTGAAGCTTCCGATAAATCGCCGCCGGAAAACGAGAATCGGAGCGTAACGGAGGAAGGATTCGGATTGAAGAGAACGATTCAGAACGGATTCTGGACATTCGTCGACATGGCGAGCGGGAGATTCCTGTGGAGGAATTTGAACGCTTCGATTCTCAACAAAAACAATCAGGTAAAGGAAGATCGAGAGTAATTAATTTTGTTCATTCTTTTACTCAAGGAAATATTTGATTGTATTGTTGGCTCTGGAAATTACTTCATCCATGTGCCTTTCTTGATTGATGGAGATTGAAATGTTCATGTACTGATGTTCATCCATAATCCATATAGAGGAAATTAAGAGTTTAACGAAGATGTAAATGTTTGATGTTTAATTATATAACTTATTTATTTATTTATTGCTATAAATAATATTCTTCTTTTGAGAAAGTTAATGCAATCTTTTTTTAGAAACTTAATACCAATAATAAAAAAAAAAAAAAAACTCTTTATAAATTTTTCGTGGTAGTTCTTGTTAAAAATTGTCCTAATGTCTTCAAATGAAAGGGTTTGAAAATAACACTGTATAAATCTTTGGACAAATTGTAAATTTCACGGTGTTTGTGGTTACATTTACGTAAAAGTTGAACCTTTAAACTCAACCGTGGTAGAGATGAACCATGAACCCTTTAACTTATACAATTGTTACAATTTCTAATTATGTAAGTTTAAAGGTCCAATTTTAACACTTGTACAAGTTTGATGACTCAATTCTTTGCAATAGAAAGTTATGATTATAACTACTACTATATTTTACGAGTGACTTTTGCAAATTGCAATTTACCTTAAATAACTTATAGTCTATCTTTGAAGTTAGAAGATGACGTAAAAATATGTTTTAATTAATGACGAAAAGAAACCTAAATAAATTAACAATCTTCTATATAAGTATGGAGAACGAGTACACAGTGAAAATTACATAAATACAAAACACATTTTAATTAATTTCATTTTTTTTTTAAATTTCAACTCGTTCTCTTTCAAATAGTTTTAGTTCAATGTGTAATTATGTAAGAGTGAGAGTTGATGCTATTGAAAATATATAGATTAATCAAGATTAAATAAAAAAATAATATTTTAAGTTCAATAGAAAAATTTATCTAATTAGTAGAGATTTCAATAAAGAAATAATCTTAATAAATGAGGACCAATCAAATTTATATATATATATTTATTATCTCTTCACACTAAAAAAAAAAAAAAAATTGGGAGCTTTTTCTTATACAAATATAGATGTATAAAAAAGAAAATATAAAATCTTTTCACAAAGAAAAAAAAAAAAAAAACAAAATCATTAAAAAAAAAAAAAAAATTGGGAGCTTTTTCTTATACAAATATAGATGTATAAAAAAGAAAATATAAAATCTTTTCACAAAGAAAAAAAAAAAAAAAAACTTGAATTATGATATATCAAGAGGACAAAAACCAATTATTGACTTTAATTACTTCTTAATGAATTTGTTTTTCTTTTTTAGAAGCTTCTTAACTAATTGTTGACTTTTGATTTTAGAACAACTTTTTGGCCACGAATTTGAAACTTTGGGATGTCTTATGCCATTTTTTTCTTTCTAAAAGGAATGTCTTATGCCATGTTTACACTTTGACTTTTATTTTCTAAAAAATGTTAACAACTTAATATAATATATGATAATGTATGAATTTCTCATTTAAGATGTCATTTTATCAACATTATATATTGTTGTAGGAATAATGGTGTCTAAGAATTAGTCAATGTGGGAATAAGAAATCATAAAAAGAATTAGCCAAGGTGCGTGTCTCAAAATTTTGACTCTTACACAATGTTTTTCTTAAATGGAACTTTTTTAAGAGCACTACGAGCGCCACAATTGTTGATTTGATCGGAAACTGAATACTAAAGCTAAAAGAAGAAAACACTCAACCAAACACTAAACCCTAGAGAGAGATTAAATGAGAGAGTACTCGTTGCGATTCTTCCTGATATAGAAGAGTATAAATGATTCAAACTGAAAAGATCCTTCTAGGCTTCTCCTATTACTATCCAACACCCAAATTTCAATCTCTTTTCAAAAAGGCTAACATAAGATATGTTGATATTCTCACAATTGTGCTCGGAAGGAAAAGAAATAGTCAAAGGTAATATGTATGTTGAATACCTTATCAACAAAAGATAGAAATTTTTCAAAAAAAAAAAAAAGATAAGTTCATGTAGTACAACTACAAATAACTTAAAACATTTTTTTGTCAATGAGCCTTGAGTTTGGTAACATTGAAGTTTATGCGTTACCAAACTTGACGCTTAATATTTGAAGTTTGAGTTTAGGATAGTATTTTGGTCTTTACTGTGAATTTTTTGTTTACACCTAACGAAGGTTGATTGATGTGACAAATTTTTTTTTTTTATTAAGAAAATAGCAGAAGAAAGGAAAGAGAGGAAAATAATAAAATAGAAGAATAAAAAAGAGATAAAGAGGAGGCACGGTGACAACAATGGCCATGAATGAGCGGAGGAAAAAGAGAGAGAAAAAAAAACTAAAAACATACGTTTGTAATATAAAAAAAAAAAAGTAAATAAATAAAAAAATGTCATGTCAACTTTTGTTGAGTATAATGATAAAAAATTGACATCAAACATCAAAATATAATCCAAATCAAACTTCAATCCAAGTATAAGTTTGAGAACTCATAAGTAAAAAAATCCAACCTTAGACGACCATAATAATATTCAAGCAATCAAGTTTGTTTACCAATCCCCACAATTATATACTGTACTAAATAAAAGTTTGTTTACCAATCTACTATTTAATTTTTTTTTTCAATGAGGTCAAATGTATTATTAATAAGTCACAGATGCAATCAATTAATAACTATCTAATGATAAATTATTTAAATCCATATATAAAAAATTAGGACTGCACGTATCGATTATTTTTTTTTTTAACAAGTTTAGATAATGTTTTGAATAAGTGTTATTATGGGTAATTTTGGACTAAATGTCAAAATTATCTTAAAAAGATTTCATAGAAGCTAAATTAGCCCAAGAATAAGCAAAAAGGCGAAAACGATATCGAAGTCTGGAGAAAGAATCCAAAGAAATAGGAGGGAATGGGCTAGCCCATTCCAAGCTACCGAGGCCAAGCACGATCAAACTTTGTGTGGATTGCTTTAATCAAATAGCTCGATCCAGAAAAACCTAAGAAAGATCCTAAGTATATTTGAAAACATATTCTAGTAGGGTAATGACATCAAACCATATAAAATAGGTCTTTAAAGTTTTGGAAGAGGTAAGTAATTTGCTAGATAATTATACTATTTATGAGCTCTAAACATCTTTTAACTTAAACATCGAAGCATGTGTGACATCCACTATCGGTATGATGATGATTCTATTTTGCAAGTTAGATTTTTTAACCAAACAAACAAATTCATTGTTGCTGCTCTTTGAAAGTTAAGAATTTTGCCTTAGCTAGATTTCAACATCAACAAGTATATTAATTTTTTTTTTTTTCCACTTATTAGGTTCATACACTTTTTCATTCCATTTTTATTAATTTTTGTATTTTTTAGAAACTTGTTTATTTAGTGTTTATACTATTGAATTATCACATTTTTTTTATACAATTAGCGGATGAAAAGATTAAACTATTAATGTTAAGATTTAAGAGTGAGTATTGTATACTAATTATTTATGCTAAATGAAAAAAGTGATTGTTTTAGTCCACGTTCACAATTTTAGTACTTAATATTTGACCATGTTTAAATATTTTAGTTGTGCTAAATGAAAATAAGAAAAATTATTATAAATAAAAAAAATATTAAACTATTTATAAATATAACAAAATTTTACTTTCTATTTATGATAGATTATGATAGACCCAAATAGACATCTATCTGTGTCTATTTGATGAAGTGATAGATGTTTATCTAGATCTATTGCAGTCTATCACAAATAGAAAGTAAAATTTTACTTTATTTGTAATTATTTTCAATAGTTTTTTTTTTTTAATTTTTGAAAACATCCCAAAACAAAAATCCACCCACTTTTAAACATATAAATTACCGGGCAAGAAATAACTTTGTTATTCTTTTAGTTTAATAATTGCAAATGTGTGGTCATTGGTCAAATCATCTTTAAAATGGTAATTAATAATGTTATTTTTAAATTGCCAAACTTTCACTAAAGAATATTATTAGTAATTTTAAAGGCAAATTGCAAAAATTATCTCTAAATTAGATGGTAGTTGCAATTATACCCTTAAACTTTCAATCTGAAAAATTGAGCCCTCAAAATTAGCATAAGGTCAAATTGGACTTTAAAACTTATATAATTGTATAAATTATAACATTTGTATAAGTTTAATGATTCACTTTTTATGATTCGTGGGTCTAATTTCTACAATTATTGAAGTTTGAGCATCTAATTTTAATACTTGTAAAAGTTTAGAGGCCTAATTTTTATAATCGAAAGTTTGAGAATGTAATTATAACTACCATCACACATAAATGATAGATTTTTGCAATTTGTACACCAAAAGAGATAAGATATAGAGTCTTTTAAATGTTAAAGAGATAAAGTTTTCTTTGTAGTACCAGAAAAATAAGTGTAGAGACGAAGAACCTCTGACTTGAAGAGAGAGCATGTTAATTACATATAAGCTTACTTAAAAAAACTGAAAAAACTTTCTAACATATAAATTTTAATTTTTTCTTTTTTGAAAAATACAAAATGAAAAATAATTTCATTTTATTTTATTTGGTAAATCTTCTATTTTGGAAATCAAGCCGCGTGGAGTTTCTTCAGCCGGCCGGCGAGGGAGTTCGGTGAAAAATGGCGACGGTAACGCCACCTTCCTTAACCCTCCGATTTTGTTCTCGCTCTGCCTTAAATGGCCGAGTCGCCTTTCACTTTCCTCGTTCTTTGACTTCCTCTTTCAATTCTCGTCTTCGTCTTCGTCTTCCACTTTCCATGGCTGCGTCAACGGAGTCCACTTCTCAGGTACCTCCTTCTCTCCTCTTTTCCAGCCATCAATTCGCTGTTTAATTTCTTGTTTCTTGTTGATTTCGTTCGTGTGAGAATAGTTTTGAAGCATAGGAAATAGATTTACCGTCTTTCCTTCTGTTTTCGTTTTTGTGTGATTAGACTGCACCGTCTGGCAATGCTAATAGCGACGACATTGATGTCTCGAAGTTGATTCAAGCTCATCAGGTATTTCTTTCTTTTGTATTATCTTTTTTCGCTTGAGTCGTGAATCAATGGTGCATGCCTGTTTCGTCAGTGGGATTGGCGCTGGTAGTTTGGTTATGCTTATATATTCAATCTCGAGATTTGAAGATTGAGCAGAGTTATTTGTTGTGTTTTGTGTGTTTTTCAAGTGGTTGCTGAATGTGAATGGTAATGTTTTAGGAAAAAGCGGCTCGGCTTTCGCCAGGTGAAGAAATTCGAACACTGTTGGATCAGAGTGTGCGCGGCATGCTCTCCACCTTTTCCCGGGTTTTCACTCTCTTTTGATCTTTGGTCTTGTGTTCTTTATTGCCTTTGGAATTTGCTGCATAACAATAAACTTGTGACTGCGACTGCTTGTGTAGATCTGATTTCTCTGTTAGTCATTTGCATTTGATTGGTTTCTTACTCCTTGGTAATGAGGTCTGCACCTTTGCAGAGCTTTGAAGGTTATCCATCTGGATCTTTAGTTGACTTTGCATGCGATGCTGATGGTACACCTATACTTGCTGTGAGCAGTCTAGCAGAGCACGCTAAGGTATCATTCATCCTTATGCGCCCAATTGAAAATTTCGGCTTTTGTAGCAATTGAGAATTTTATGTGTCAATTAATCGTTAATCCTTTGTAAGTTTGGTCTTTCTTTTCTGTGTAGAACTTGGCAACCAATCCAAAATGCTCGTTGCTTGTGGCAAAAGAACCCGAGGATAGGGGAACTTTAGTGGTCACTCTTCATGGTGATGCCGTGGCTGTAAGATATATAGCTTATATTTGCTATTTATTTCTTCTTTTCATGTGTCGGTCTATCGCATTGCTTCTACATAATCATCAGAAATGCAGAGATGTGTGTCTTCTTCTTGTGTTTTACAGGATAACTGTTATTATTGGTTGATGCTATGACATGACAATCTGAATTGTGTTCTTGTTCACAATTTAGGTTTTGGAAGAGGATAGACCTGCTGTTCGTGCTGCATATTTGTCCAAGCATCCAAACGCATTTTGGGTAGCTAATACCAATCTCCAGAATACTTATGTTTTTAATCAAATGTTTCTTCCTTTTATGCATAAAAGATGAATAAATATCTCCTACCTATGTGAAGGTTGACTTTGGTGATTTCCACTTTGTGTACATCAAACCAAAAGCGTTAAGATACGTGTCTGGGGTTGCAACAGCTTCTTTGGGTTCAGGAGGTTTGTGTACATAGACTTCCTTTTTTGAGCTTCGCCTTTTCTTTTGCTTTTGTGCATAAAGCTTTGGTCATATGTTTCTTCATGAAAAACAAAGAGGGGACTTGAAGCTGGTCTCTGACCGTCTGCTTAACTCTGAACTGTCTTATTGCTTTATATCAGGCTTGTTCTTGCCACACTGACTTCTTACTTTTCTACCTTTTTAATCCAAGAACTAAGTGGTGAAGAGTACAAGGCAGCAAAAGTTGATCCAATAGCTCAATTTGCAAAGCCTGTGACGGTGATAGCATCATCTTAAAATGTTGCTTATTATTTCAACTTTAAACTGTGAATAACATATTTTCTGAATCAGATTCTTCTTCTTTTTCCTTTTAATTTTTAGTCTCACATGAATAGAGATCATGCTGAAGATACAAAGAACATTGTGAGACACTGGACATCTATTCCGGTAATAGTTTTAGATATTTGTTTTGTTTAACTTATGTTTACTTGGGATGATTCAATATTTTGTTAGTTTAACTTTCAATCAGATTCTGTACTTTGTGATCTGGGGTGAGTGATTGGGTCTATATTGGACTGAGTTCTTGGGTAGCTTTTGTGAATAATTTATACCCCAATATAATTTTATATCAGTTTTAAGGTTTTAGCCATTTCAATTTTAGTAATTGACTCATGGCTACAAAATAACTTGCTTCTTGGTTTAAATGTTATCCCCTATTCCACCACTATAGCTTTCCACACTCTTTTCCAATTGGAAAGGCCTTTGGTAATTTTCCACTGGAGTCTCCCCCTTTTTTGTAATTTTATATCATGAATAAAATTGTTTCTTAATCAACAAAAGTAGGAGGACAACATGTAGTTTTCTCAGGCAGAGAGAAGGAGAGAGATACGATGCCTCACCATGTTCTTTCTCTGATATGTTTTCAGTACATAATTAATATATACATATATTGATAAATTATCCTGAGAGACTGTTCTACTATCCTATCTGTAGGTTGATTCTGCCATCATGCTGGATTTGGATAGCCTTGGTTTTAATGTTAAGGTATTGGTACTATTAATTAAAATTGATACTATTAGTTAAATTATTTGTTAAACCTTTTTGCCTTGTGTTGTTGATTTGTTTCACAAAAAATAATTATCCTTAAGTTCTCTGATCCTCTGTTAAAATATATCATGTTTGGGCAGTTAGTATTATGTCAAAACTTTACATGTTAGGTTGGCTATAATATGTGGACTCATACCTAATCATGATATTGTTGACCATTAATCTTGATTGGAAGAAATGACAATATAGATCATTGGACGCAGGACTTGGGCCTTTATGCTAATAATGTTATATTGATTGAATTACTTCCAATTTATCGAGCTATTAAATTGATATTTGCTGATAATATATACTTCACAAAAGGTGTATTGACTTCAGTTCTACTTTCTAAAGGGCATATCATGTTTTGTTTGTATGATTTCCTTTCATGTTTTGTTCATTTAGGCTGATTATCTGGGGACTTCATTTAAGCTTCGTGTACCTTTTCCAAGACGAGCCGAAAATAGAAAGTGAGACTTCTTATCCTTGAATTGTCAGTGCTGGGGCAAAAAGTTTACCATTGCATGCTTTTCTGCACTTGTGTGTTTTTGGTCTATTGCATCCTTGAATTTACCATTTTGTTGATCAGTTGCTTCTATAGAAATAACTGTTTCTATAATTCTAAGGAATATTCAATTTTCAATTCAATTTTATCAGGTTAAACTATACTCAATTAGTGAAATTAAAAACCTACTCAAGGCCAGGTTAGAAAATTAATTAAAAACCAAACAATCAATTCCATAAGCTTACTGCAAAAACACCTAATCCCCAACCACAAAAACACCCTACACTCAATTATAATATGAAGTAAAAATAATAAAAAATAATAATCGAACTCAGAGCCAAAATGCCCATACCTAATAAAATAAAATAAAGGCACAATTCCAGTTTATAACCATGATACTGGCACCTTGCTCAGTCACAGATCACAAGAACACTATCATCTAGCCGTACATCTTTTAAATGATGAAATTCAACCAACTAAAGGTTTTAATATCACTACATATTCGAGTTCAGACTTTAATTTGGTGAAAACTAAATTTTAAGGTTGGAATTGACTCATGATGAAAACAAATTCTACTTGAACTCCATATGCAGTATATGACGACATTGATTTTGTTTATTGTTAAAGCTAATGGTTGTGAGCATTGTATCCATATGTGGAATTTCTCTCCATGTAACATAAGGATATTGCAACATGCATACAAGATACTTGAAAATAACAATGAATTTCTGAAAACTGTAAAGCAATTAATAATTATTGAATCAATTAATTATGACTGGAAATCTTAAGCATCTAACACGAGAGTGCATTTTTGTGTAGGAAAATATATCTTTTCATCTATATTTTGATTTTCATTTACCATTTTGTATTGTGGAATGATGTTTTCTGTTGAAGTCCCGGTTGATCTGACTCTAAGCTCCTTATTTCATAACTATTTTTGTTTTTGGTTTTTGAAAATTAAGCTTATAAATACTATTTTCACGCATAACTTCCTCCTTTGTTTTGGTATCCACCTCTTCTTATGTTTTAAAAAATCAAACTAAGTTTTGAAAACTAAAAAAAAAAATTGGCCTCGTTTAATGACTATCTAGTTTTTTATTTTTGAAAATCAAGCTTATAACACTACTTCCACCTATTGATTTCTTTATTTTGTTTACTTTCTAATCGTGTTTTCTTGAAAACTACAAAAAATAGTTTTCTAAAGCCTTTTTTTTTTTATTTTGGAATTTGACTAAAAAATAAAATGTAAACATAGGAAAGATGAAAAATATAATTAAAAAATTGTGAGAAAACAAATATAATTTTCAAAAGCCAAAAACTAAAATCCAAATGGCTATCCGTAGTTTTCAAAAGCTTATTTTCATTTTTAGAGTATAACTCAAAATTTAAGTGTTTCTTTAATCATAGTACAAAAATTGGGAGATAACAAGCATAAATTTCAAAAAACAGAAAACTAAAAACAAAATCATTATCGAAAGGAAAAGAGTAGTATTGTCATTCAAATGACAAAAATCCTTGCACTTTCTCATCGTTTTGAATATTTAAGCCCTTTTCTTTGCTGTCTGCTCACTTTTTTTCTTCCTCCTTTTTAGGGACGTCAAGACTCTTGTGGTGGAAATGCTAGAAGCTGCTAAGCCACAAGTTTGACCTTCACAGGAAGATGGCCAATTATGTGTTCTGTCTAATGCTTATATCAAATTTCTCATAACTTTTCTGAGCTTGCTCTTGGCATATTTAAGTACTAGCATTGCCTCTCATAAAGTAGTTTTGAAGTTATACATGATATCTGAGAAACAGACCATACATGTAAATCTGATTAAATTTCTAAATGATCACTTGTAAATTCATTTTACTGTTTGTGAATGAATTGGCAGGATAGATTTGAGGGGCCATGATGATCATCAAACGTGATACAAATGTAAGCTCTTTTCCCTTTTTGGGTTATCATTTGTTTGATACATATTTTTTACTTAGTTCTCGTAAATTAAGAATCTCCAAGAAGTTGGATTCTGATTAAACTAATAGGCTATCGTTTAAAGTTGAGCATCAATTGATAGTTATTTGAATTCACTTGAGAAAATTTACAATTGATTTTCAATGTTTTTTTTTTCCTTCTAAAATGTATTGGGTTAAATTACAAGTTTAGACTTCGAACAAATTTTAGAGTTATTTGGGCTCCAATTTCAAGTGGCTACAATTAACATGTTTGGAACACTAATTATAATAGTTGGTTTTTCTAATTATTATAACTTACCATTAACCAGGAGTGTGCATGGTTTGGTTCGGTCCAGTTTTGGGCCGAACCATGAACCAAACCGAAGTTATTGGTTCACAATGAAGAAGAACCGTTGAAAATCGGTTCACATCGGTCTCGGTTCTTGAACCAAACCAACTTGATTCGGTTTAGGCCGGTTCGGTTCGATTTTTAACTGATATTTCAGTTAAGGCGCTAGCGAGAGGGTGACAGAAATAAGCTCTCTCTCACTCTCGCTCTCTTATCTCTCTCGTTCACTCTCGCTCTCGCACTCACAGTCACTTAAAAAAAAACAAAATTGAATCGACTGGTTCGGTCTAGTTCAATTGTTTTTTTTCAGTTGTTGCACACCCCAGCCATTAACCATATTTTTACTATTTCAAATCCTTCTTTGTTATTGTGTTTATTATACCCATCTTTTCTTATCCTCATCGACTCAGCCTAAAATAGTCTACCCTCCTAACACCGGTTTACTAAAATAGTCTGTCACTCAAACACGTACTATTATAAACCAAATTAAAAGAATCTAGAAAAATTTCAACGTTAGGTCGCAATAGACTTCTATCGCTCAGTGATAGTAAGAGCGAAAGAAATCTATTGCGGTCTATTGTGGTCTATCACTAGAATTTTTCTATAATTGTAAATAATTTTGTTGTTCTACAATGTTTGAACTTTAAAAAGTGTCTTTTAAGGTTTTTAAAGTTTATTGATTTATTAGACGCAAAGTTGAAAGTTTATGGACAGTTGTTAAAGTTTAAAAACTAAGATACAAACTTGAAAATTGAGAGATTGATCTTATAATTGAACCAACTAATTAATATTCTAGTCAACATATATATAAACACATATATCTAAAAATCTTGATTTGGTCTGGTTTAGTTGAGTTTAAAGTGGATGGAAACAGAGTTCACATGAATTTGTCATACATTTGAGAGTCAAATTCAAACTAATATATTTTTTAGGCGACTTTCCATAAGTTTCCTGGGAATTATTGAGCTATTTTATTAAGATGTTTAGAGAGAGTTTTCTTTGCATCACTAGTTATTCTTTTAATTGTCCACTTGTCTTTCTCTCCAGATGCAAGTTTAAAATTAAAGATTTGTTTGAGTCATTTTAAAATTGAATTTGTGGACATCAACATTTAAAGTCTTGATTGAAACTTTAATTTGTTTGCTTATAAGTTTTGTCTTTAATAATGCATAAAGATTAACCTATGGATGCCATTCAAACCACTACTCTGGAGACATAGGATATTTCCTTTTTAAGTTAATTCTAAAAGCCTTTAATTTATAATATGAATTCAAAAAAGGGTCGTTTGAAAGACGGGATAAATTTTACTTTCATTCATCATTATTGTTATGGAAATTTTAAAATTTTATTTCTGGCATGTTGTATTAACTTTTACTTTAAATTCTGTATTTCATCAAATTTATGCCTATACTTAGATCGCTTGGGTTAATTTTCGTTAGTTCATCCATTAATTTTAGTTATAAAAAAAACCCATGTAAAAACTTTCAGAAACTTATTAAGAAAAAAAAAATCAAGTTCTACCCAACATATATTAAACATATATTAAGTTTCATCAATACAAATTAATGTCAATGTTAGCGTAATTTAACTTACAACTAGTCAAAGTACATACTCTTAGTTTGAATGCTTCACTCATATGAATGTTGCATAAATTGACTACCGAATAATAATCTTGAAAAATTCACAAACCTTCGACATAGTAAACATATTGAAATGTTTAAGTTGCAATATTTTCTAAAGTTTGAGACTAAAAATGCAACATTTTGTCTCACCTAGCGGTGTTAAATATAATACATTTTAAAAATTTCTTAAAAAAAACAATAATAACTTTAAAATTTAGGGCAAAAGTTGAGACTTAACAAGTTTACGGGTGCTAAGGAAAAAAAGTTGCTTGGTATTGTTATTAGAGTTGTCTTCGAATATAATAAAATGAGTCAACTTATTTACAAATATAGCAAAATATTGTTGTCTATTAGTAATAGACACTAATAGACTAATAGACTACTATCATTTATTATTATCTAGCAGTGATAAATACTAATAAGTGTCCATCAGTGTCGATTGTTATCATAGATATTAACATTTTGCTATATTTGAAAATATTACCAACAAATTTGCCATTCAAAGCAATTAACTTATTATTATTTTAGTACAATTTGAGATATGAGAAATTAAACTACATGCCTTATGATTACTAACACACTTATCTACTAATTAAGTCATGCTCAGTTTGGCTATTATTATTATTGTTATCAACTTTTCAAATATCAGAAAAGTTGCTCGGGCTAAGTTGAAAATTACCAATTTTTTAGAAAAGACATTTTCGTAAAAAGGTGGTTTTTATGATTTTTAGAGTGAAATTATCCTTTTACCCTTGGGTTACAAAAACATCAAAATGCTTAGGAAATTTCTCCCCCTCTCATCTTTATCTTCTTTTCTTTGTTCTTCTCTCCTCTGCTCTCCTATTTCATTCCAACTCTTTTCTTTTCAATTTTTATCCACAACATTTTTCTTCTCTCACTAACATCAATCTTCTTCTTTTATTTCTCACATTTGTCTTCCATGTGAGAGGGAGAGGGAGAGGGAGAAAGTAGGAGGAGAAGAAAGTTTGTAATTCCAAAAAAAGAGGGCAATATAGTCATTTCAATGGTTACGAACTTCCGACACTAAGGCCCAGCCCATTTAAGACTGGGCCAGATTCAGAAAAGCCCAAACCCTAAACCCTACATCGAAACCCTAAACCAAATGTGGCTATTAAATTGTTCCCGCCCCCTTTCTTCCGTAGTCCTGGATTCACTTTAAAAATTTCCAAGCAAATAACAAATTTTCTAAAATTTTCTCTCCCATTTTGTATTTTCGCACAATTTGTTCAATATCTTTCTCCTAATGTTGCTAATCCTTTTCGTTGTTTAGATTTTGGGGGAAAAAAATGAAACTGGAAACGGTTTTGGTTTCTGCCTAGCCTTTCGAATAACCAGAAGGTGCAAATTATTCTTCAACACCGTTTGGTTCAGACAAAGGCTTACATCAATTGATCGGATTATAATATTATTCCGTCGCCGAATCCGTTTGAGGGAGTCGAACGCTTTTTTCTTTCGTTCCTCTCCTAGATAGATTCGGATATTTCTCCTCCTACCCCCACATCCTTTTGTTTTATTTTTTTAGCTCTTTTGATAAGGAATCTGATCTGGGTTTTGTTAGCCTTTCCGAATATTGGATGTTCTTTCTTTTTAGGTGAATCATGGAGTGTTGGATGTAGGTTTAGATTCTGTTGTGAGCGTTAAAGACTGAATAGTGATTAAACGAAGCTTTGTAGATTAGTGAAAATGATATTCTGCATTTGGATTTTGGTCTAGGGATCTGATCGTCTTTGGCAATCTGATTGTGAAATAATGGGGTTGATTACGTAAATGAGTTGCATTGTTTGATGTTCAAGGCAATGTATTTTGTCAATAATGCAAATAGCGTAGCTACGGTGTATTGTCAAGTTGTCAAACCATGGTTTGATATTTTGTGGCTAGTTCAAATCCCACCATTGATCTTTCACTTTCGAAAGTGGGTCATGACTCATGAATCTCTTTCCCTTTCATTGGACTCCAGATTTCTTCCTTTCTTTAGTTTTCCTCTACTGAATTATTTGATCTGATCAATTTCGGATTATTGTTTACTGTTCAAATCTAGAAAAAGGAGTAGAAAGAGAATTCTCTTCCAGATTTTTCTTGCTCCATTATTCAGTGGGTCGCTCTCTCAATTTAATTTCATTATTTTGTCCTGAAACTTACTTTCATCCGTGGTTTTTGCCTTGTACGTAACCGATTTTTAATTACTGGGAGAATAAAGCAATTGGTTGAACACTCTAACAACTCATAAAGAAGATGGGAAAGGGATAACAAAAGCTGCATCTTCATTGCCTGTTGGCATAATTCAACTTGGTAGTAATTCGATCTTTCAAGAGAATCTCTAGTCCTGTAATTGGTTTTCTTTTCGTTTCTAAAAGATGGAAATTGCTCATTTGATTGAGGTTTTCCAGTTAGTTAGGAATCAAAGAAAAATGATTTAGAAGGTAAATTAAGATTAAGGGATATAAACAAGATGTGCAAAGGGATAATAAAAGCAATATCTTTCTTGCCTAGTAGCTAAATTCAACTTGGCATTAATTCGATCTTCTATCCCAGGGCAAGTACCCTTATGTTCAAGAGAATCTCTGGTCATGTAATTGACTTTGTTTTTGGTTCTAAAAGATGGAAATTGCTCTTTTGATTGAGGTGTTTCCAGTCAGTCAGGAACCAAAGAAAAAGGCTTCGAAGGTAATTAATATTCAAGGCATTCTTCAATGCTAAAGGCTTATAAGTTGGTTACATTAATTGGAGTAAGACAAAAGCTATAATGTAGAGACCTTGTCAGAGGAGTTCTTGTACAGACTAAAATGGTGTTCTAACCATTAAATATTGGGGCTTCACTATGTTTTGCTAAAATAATCTCTTTCATTTCCACAATGTATTGTGTAAATAGGGTACCACTTCTCCAGACTGACCATTATGAAAGACAATAAAATCATACAAGGGTTTAAGATTCATACTTGAACAACACGAAGTATTGGCATAAACAATTCAGGTAGGGATCCATCCAATATAATCCAAGTAGGATTCATGAACCTATTTTTGTTCTTGAAGATATAATCTCTATATATAGACATGGTAAACTTTGCATAAAATGATAGAACTGGGCCTTGGCAAATCCACCTCAATTCATCCCCTAGCGTCAAGAGTCTGTCTCCAAGGCAAAGCCAACTCTTAGCTCCCTTAGAGCCCATCATAGTGGCCACCACAGGTTATGTGAGCTCTTGTTTGTGGAAGTCCTCTTGCTGCTGAGATCGCTTCATTTAATCTTGTCGCTTGCTGAACTGCTTTCTTTAATTTCTGCAACCAAATGCTATGAAATAAGGTTTGCTGCAGTTTATGTGTTATATGGACTGAACATTTTCACTTAATTCCCAAGAAAATTTTGTTTATTCATTACTGTCAAAGGTGATTTTACATAAAAGTTTTGAATTGCTGACCTTATCATGGGTATAGATCTGGATTCTCAGCTTGTGTTGGTTACCTCCATAAAACAGAATACAAACAGTGGCAGCTGCAACACCAAATGAACAAATGGCTCCAATCCCATTTAAACTCCACTTTAATATGTTTAACCCACCCATGGATCCATCCCAATTCATTTCATCTTTGTTGGCAGTGGCACCACTTTCTTTGTTGCTTTTCTGGCTCATCAAGTTCATTCTAGGGGAGCTTGTAATGTTCTCCTTTGCCTCACCCTCATCATCAAACTGATAATGCCCTACATCAATTTGAGGCTTTGTTCCTTTGTTACTGGATCTTGGTGAGTCTATTTTCATGTCGACGAATTCATTTTCCTTCATTTTCTTGAAGAAAACTTGAGTAACAGTGTCTTGATCTGCTTCCACAGCTCCTTTCTGATCCTTCTCACTCACGGCTGGTGGCACAACAGTGATCACCATGGACTTCTTATCTTTTTCTTTCAGTGCCAGTGAGTTATCATCTGGGATTTTGACAATTGGTGAATCCAATTGAAGATGAACAGGAATCGGCTGCTTAGCCAATCTTGAAGAAGACCCTGGCTGTTGGCTGATGTGTTTGGAATCCATTGATGGACACAGGAAGTGGTTCATATCGAATACAATCTTTGCATCAGAAGCTGAAACGATCTTCTTCTGATCATCTTTGTAACCAAGCAACCCATCATCAGAGAGGATTTCCCATTCATGGAGGTCCATATTTTTTCCTGGAAGAACTTAGATGATAATGATGAGAAATAAAAGAAAGTCACAAGAGGGGGACTTTATATGAAAGAAGACTCAAAATTTAGAACTTTTTTTGGATGGAGTTCTGCAGAAGTGCTTTGGCCAAAAGCCCTCTGCAGTCTATGGTGTCTTGTAGCTCTTGGACAGGGGACTGCCAAAAGCAAAAGGATTTGAAGTTGTTTTGAGTGCTTATCCTTACTTATTTCTCTCAAACAGTAATGACAAAAGGGTTGATGGGGTCAGTAGGGACCCACCAAGAACTCAAATGATAAACCCTCTTGGATTCTAGCTTTCCTTGTGAATACATTTTCATCCAGTTCAAAGGGAAAAGAGATGAAGAGAAGAAATTCTTTCTGAAGATGCTTTGTTTAGAGAAAAATAAATAAAAATAAAAATCTTGAGAGTGAAAGATGAGAGGATATGATGATTTATTGACTACTATGGTAGGTGAATTTTTTTGGGTGATTCTAACAAGTCACAGCCTCACAGGAACGGAACCGAAAAACTATTAAAAAAGTGTGTCGGTTGCTTGCTGGGATTGTCTAGAAACGATAAGGAAAGGATAAGTGTTATTTTTTTTTCCTTTCTTTTTTTCCTTTTAAGAAGGAAAAGGAAAGTTAAAGGTTATATGTAAATGCAGCTGTCCATACCTAAGAATCTTCTCGTTGACATTACCTAGAAAGGGTGAGAGCTTGTAAGTATATATATATTTTTTGCTTGGATTATGGGAATTAGTAAGCCTACATTGATATTTTAAGAAGTTAAATTAGATAGTTTTCGTAGTTTGTATCTATTTGGTGCCTTTACACTTTATATTGTTTCTAATAGGGTCTGCAAACCTTTTTGATTTTGTGTAAGTAGTTTTTAAGCTTTCAATTTTGTCATATTCACAAATTTAAGTTGTTTTACTTTTAATGAAGTATTAATCATTTGGTCTTTGTATTCTAAAAATAGTTAAATTTTAAATTTCGTCGTTATGGTTTGGTGAAAGTTTGAATGTAGCCTCTATGGTTTGACAAGATTTTCCTACAATCTTATAATAGGGATTGTTTATGAGAATGTTATTAAACCATAGAAACTATTCAAAAGGTATTATCAAACTATGAGTACTAAATTATAACTTTTATAACTTAATCATTAAATTCTAATCTTTTTTAAATTATAGAGACCAAATTTATAATTTAATTCAATAAGTTTAGTGATTAAATGGACAATGTAATCTTGCTTTTATTAGGGCTAAATTTGAAATCTAATCTTGCTTTTATTAATGGACAATGTTTCCTTTAAATCAAAATATTGCAAGGTTTGTCAATTTTCAACTTTTAATTTTATTAAAATGAAACATAGACTTTGGCAATTTTCTATTCTGTCCATTTTCTTTTGTTATATTCACCCACTAGTTCTTAATTCATTATTTAATGGAAATCTTTTAAGACGTGCTAATTTTATTAATAACTAATCGTTTCACACCATTGAACAAGATCAATTTATTATCCTCGTCCACTTTTCATTAATGTTTAAAAAATCAAAGTAAGAAGATTAAATATATATATATATATATATATATATATATATATTAAAATTTTATTTCTATTTCTAAAATTTGACTAAAAATTGGTGTACACGCGTTGGGTTGGAGGCATTTGTTGGACCAACTCGAAAATTCAGGTTGGTCAGGTTGGCAATCCGAATAACTCGAATAGGGTACCCAACCCTTGGGTTGGGTTGGAGTTTTGGACTAGATCTGAGCAGACAGACGACTCGAGGAGTGAGGTAAGCAGACGGAAGGATCTGAGGTTGGACGTCGGGCGTGAGGATGAGCGTGAGGACTGAGGAGGTCACGAGAGGAGAGGGAGAGGCAGAGACCGAGAGGAGAGGGAGAGGTGGAGACCGCGAGAGGAGATTGGAGAGAGAGAGTCAGAGATAGTGAGAGGAGAGGGAGAAGGGGAGACCGAGAGCCAGATGAGAGGGAGACCGAGAGCTAAAGGAGAGGGAGAGGGACAGTCGGAGGAGACTAGAGAGGGAGATGAGAGGTGGCAAAAACAAAAAACCTTAATTTTCACTTATATATATATTTATTTATTTATTTTTATTATTTTATAATTAGTAATTCAGGTTGGGTTGGGTCAACCCGAATTTTGAAAATCCTAACCCGAGACCCAACCCACCCTGAAAAAAGCAAAAGAAAAAAAAAAAGGGCCAAACCAACCCCGGGCATGGGGATTTGATTCTTTTTTTATTTTACCCTTCTCGATTGGATGAAGAGACAGGGGTTAGTTGGGGTCTTTTTTTTTTTTTTTCTTTTGCTTTTTTCAGATTGGGTTGGGTCTCGGGTTAGGATTTTCAAAATTCGGGATGACCCAACCCAACCTGAAAAAAGCAAAAAAAAAAAAAAAAGGCCCAATCCAACCCTGGTAGTTTGGATTGTCGAGTTATTTAAATACTCCTAGTATTTCTTGGAACAAGGAGAAACTAAATTGAAAGAAAACAAGCATAAACTTTAAAATCAAAAACTTAAAACAATTTCTGATTTAACTTGTGTATGTACGCCTAAATTTCAATAAAAACTCCACTTGTGTTTTTACCAAAAATAAAAAAATTCGCTTTAGGACCTTATTGTCTACCAAATAAGGTTGCTAGCTTTTTATGGAAACTATTTGTACTTGTTTAAAAAATACTTTTTGAACTTTCAAAAGTTTTATTAATGTCTTTAAACTTTAAAAATATTAAATATGTTTCAAAAAATACTAGTATATGAATGAAAGCAATTAAGGGGTGTTTGGGGTGCCGGATTGGAATCAGGATTACGGGGAATCTGATTACGGTGTGCAGGGTTGGATTGACTGGGTTTCTGGAGAAATTTGTCGGTTCATACTATATAAAATTAAACTATCATAGTATATTATAATTTCGATTTTTTTGCTTTTAAATATTATTTTGACTGTTTTTATTTTTTTAATATTATTTTCAGTAGTTTTTTTTCTAAATTTGTTTTAAGCATCATTTATTTTGAACTATATCTGTTCATACCATAGAAAAGGAAACTATCATACTTTATTATAATTATGATTTTTTTTCTTTTTAAATAGTATTTCGATCTTTTTTTAAAAAAATATTATTTCCACTGTTTTTTTTCTATCTTTTTTAACCATCATATATTTTGAATTTTATTTGTTCATACTATACAAAATTAAACTACCATACTATAAGATTGATTTTGATTTTTTTTTCTTTTTAAATACTAAAGGTAAAGTAATGTTAGTATATAATAGAATGACAACGATATAAAATTAAAGTTCGAAAAAAATTACACATAGTTCAAATTACAAACAACATCATGGAAAGATAAGGTTCCTTAATCATAAAATAACTAGGGTCGCAAATTGAAGGGAGGAAAAACATAGTCATGGTGCTGGATCCCGTTGTCGCCCGAGGACTTGCATGCAATAGTCATACTTCCACTGTGATGGGAAGTCCACAAAGTGGCTTAACAGCATTGGATCTGCAAGCAATGACCGTGCAATAGTCAATCCATCCTGTATCGACAGACCAGGAATGGACACATACGTACCGGTTAGAACTCGACTGTCGATCGGGTTAAAGAGGCAAATGGATAGGGCACATATCAAACGAGAAGTCCACCATCACATGAAACAGAAGAAAGTTTGAATAAAAATAATTCATAACATAAGGAGAAAGAAATAAAAAATAGCAAAAGATTGAAGGGGACTCATTGGAAAAGAAGAACTTGGAGAGCAAATTTCTTCTCCAAAATGCAAAATGGTGTGTGAATATAGGAATAGCAGAGAAGAGCATTCATATATAAGCATGTGAAGTTAAACAACTCAACCACTCAATTAATTTGATTGACAGTGCAGGAAGTGACCGAACACAAATAAGCCAACAACCAAATTATAACAATATAATAAGAACAACGCATGGCTGTGACAAACGTATGACATTCAACCCTTGACCAACGCAAGGCCTACTTCGACAAACGCAAGGCCTTCGACCCTTGACCAACGCAAGCCTTCGACCAACGCAAGGCCCACCTTCGACCGACGCATGGCCTGCTTCGACCAACGCATGGCCTCATTCGACCAACGCATGGTTGCTTCGACCAACGCATGGCTGCTTCAACCAACGCATGGGAAGAGTGAATGCGGACAGAATGTGACAGAAGGCAATAGAAGAGAGAGAGGGAGAGCAGACATCAGGCAGAGTGAGCATTGGGAAGCGGCGGAAACTGGGAAGGATTGGGTTGGATTGTACTTGGGGTTGGTTTTGTAATCCAAACCAACCCCAAAGCCCATTCCCCAAACATGGATTTTGTAACCCAATACAATCCAATCCAACCCAATCCTTTACCCCAAACACCCCCTTAGT
This sequence comes from Citrullus colocynthis, assembly GCA_031780015.1. NCBI lineage: Eukaryota > Viridiplantae > Streptophyta > Magnoliopsida > Cucurbitales > Cucurbitaceae > Citrullus > Citrullus colocynthis. The sequence goes on from QLSR01000264.1 coordinate 265,907, forward strand.
ATCTTGAATTTTTAAAAGTTGCTTTAATACCTTTAACTTAAAAAAATAATAAATAAAGGATGCCTTTGTCGCTAGTATCTATGGCTTAACACTTCTTTATTTTTTCTCTCTTTATTGTACCTTCTTCCTCCTCCCCTTCTTTCATTACTCAATCTCCAAAACTACCCACTCCAATGAAGGTACATAGACTATTCTAAGAAGAAAAGAGAATAATGAAACCACCAAATGACCTTACAACTTAAATATTTTAAGAATGTGAGTAAATACGTCATGTGTTAAATACACAAAAAGATACATCTTGAAAATTTGAGTTATGGTTTTGATAATAACCAATCAAAGAAAAAAAATATATATGTGCATTATCAAGTATGTAGTGATGAAGACTCTATTGATCTCTTTGGCAGTTCCAATTAATCTATTTTATTGTGATCAATTAAGAAGTTTTCTATGATGGGCTCTGTTGATCATTTTGCCGAGTTCTGACGGAAGATTTGATTTTAGGACTTTGTGAAATTTTGTGAGATTTTAAGTTTTAGGTAAAAATGAGAGCATATATATAAGTTCTTTCACATTGGTACCTTCCCAACACTTCAACAAATTTGACTATATTTGGGTATTGAAAATTTTTATATTTATTTTTTTTTTAATAAAAACGGTTAAGGATGTTAATGCAAAATTTGAAAGTTTATGAGTGTTTTTGGAAAACAATCCTAAGAAATCAAGAAGTTCCCAAACTTACTCCATAATTTAAGTGTTATGTGGATAATATTTAGAATTTTTTTTTTCCTGAAAAAATTAAACTTTTGATCCTTAGATTTAAGTTGCCTAATATTTAGGTCATTTTATGTGTTTCAAGTTCAACATTTTAATCTTTGAAGTTTGAGATTGATGACATTTTGGTTCTTGCGAGCTTTCCATTACTACAACTAGAATTTAACATGACACATTTTTTAATATATATATTCTTTTTAATTTTTTAAAATAAAATGTACTTTTGATATAATTTAGCCTCCTCATGTTTTGACATTTATAGGACCGCAAAGGTTTGAGTGCACAAGTTCTAAGCGTTCTTTGGCTCTAAAACATTTTCCAGATTTTACCCTCAAGGCAAGACTCACATGCCTTTTATTTTGCGTTTCAGTTGTTTTAAACCATTACATGTCAAAATCGATTCACTCCAAGACAAGACTCACATGCCTTTTATTTTGCGTTTCAGCTGTTTTAAACCATTAGATGTAATCGATCCACTTTAGTGTGTTTAATTAATTGTACATTTAGAAGGTACATTTTAATTAAATTAAATTTATCTGTGCATAAAGTATGTCATATAGATTTAAAATCTCACCGTAGGATTAATTTTTTTGATGCATATATATATATATATATATATATATATATATATATATATATATATATATGTTATAAAGTGTTACAATGTATAGTATGCATGCTCTAGTTTTCATAAAATTAATATAAGTTATATTATTTTGTGATCTATGTTATAGATTGTTATTCATTTATAAAGAGTTATAAACTGAATTAAACATTTAAAATCTATAACAAAGATAAAATGCATGCTTAACAAACCTAAAGTAGGTAGTTAACTTATAAAACAAAGGTTACAAAAATTCACCTAGCCAAATCCTTAAGGTTGAAAGTATTTAAGTTGACGGTTTACTGAGGTTAAATCCAGTATAAGAGTTATATTTGGACAAAACCTACTTAGGTTATATTTAATTAGCCGAGATATAACAAGTAAAGTTACCCTATATACCTATTAGAACGCTGGCAGAATTGTATATATGATGTACTAGCTCTCATGTCCCTAAGAGTTCACACAATGAGATTTATGCTTGGCTTCGCGTCGCGCTGGGAGCATCTTCCATTCGGAAATTGTTTGCATCATGAATAGGAGAAGTAGTTCATAGTAAGTGGGTGAAGGGGGTGTGTTAACACATCCCACGGTCTCTTCCATTAGGTTACACTGTGAGATTCCCATGATGCACCTGCAAGTCATTTCCTAACATGACACTACCAATCGAAGGGTCTGTATCATGGGATTTGGAACACCACAAACTCCAAAAGTGGATAAGGTTTCTTAGGTATGTTTTCAACATTCTCTTTCCCTTGAAAGATTGTTGATTCTGATCTCTGAAATCTAAAAATGGAGAGTTACACTTACAAGATTTTACTAAGTGTGTAAGTATTTTGACCAAATAAATGATAATTAAATACTATAGGAATAAGAGTTATTTTGGTAACAGAGCCCTCTAATTACATCAATTTTGAAGATTAAATATGCTTGTTCTAAAACCAAAAAACAAAGAAAGAACACTTAATTAAATCAAATTCCTTTGAATTTCTGATCACGAACACTTCGTGAACCACCACAAGAATCTTCCTTGTTATTCTCTAGCCTTAGAACGGATTGTGGGATCCAAATTAGGTTGAATTTGGAGCAAAAAGGTGAAGAATACACTAGTTTGGAGAATTTTGAGTAGGTGATCAGTAATTCCGCAGAAATTAGGCACGATGCTTAACCTTTCTCCTCGATTCCTTCCTCTATTTAAAGAAGAAGGCATGCAAAATCAACTAACATGCAAATTAACAATAAAGTAGCTGATTAACTCACTCAAATTAGAGGTGGAAGAAGAAGAAAAAGCTAGCATGGATCCCACATCCTACTTCCACATGCATAGTGGAGAAATCCTAAATACAATTTCCCAAGTTGAATTTGATTTTTCAATTTCATAAAGATTTTCAATTTAAAATTAATTTCCAAAAATTAATTTTAAATAAAATTAATTTAAATAATAATAATTAATTATTTCTCCACTTTTCCCTACAATTTCCAATCCGATAAATCTCTATTCATCTTATAAATATTTAAATCACATTTAAATATTTCTAACTCTCCAATCTCGTCTAATTCACAATGAAATAATCAAACTATTAAATTTGCTCCTCAACTGAATTCAAACATTTCAAATTCTCCATAAGCTAAACAGGGGACCTAATCAATCTACAGCTTATGAGCACCAACGATCCAAAATTAACCAGCTAAACTCTTTAATCTAGTTGATTAACCTTCGTTAACTAATAAGACACTCTTCTCACTATAGATATATTTATGTCCACTTGATATAACTATAATAAGTAAGCCGATGCTTCACAAGTTGTTCATAATTACAATTGGGTCAAAATTACCATTTTACCTTGTAATTACATCTCGTTCCTATTGATCCTAGAACAATTCATTTGTGGTCTAACCACCAAACCTAGTCCCTCTCAGGCCAATAAAAGGGTGGAACCCCTTGTTCAAGTCACGGAGTCATCTACTAACCTAGAAATAGGTAGAAGTAAACTCTATCTTGTAAGACTATATCCCCAGTTATCTGTTTCATCTTATCCCTAAAATGGGAGGCATATGGAGTTGGCGAACTCGAGTGACTCTCACCTATGCAAATTAAAGGATAATCTCAAACAAACAGGAGTTCGTAGTTGGCTCAGGATTAAGATCGAGTTACTTAGGTCATCAAGTCGAAAAAATCAGTTTTAACAGTAAACGGTGTTACAAAGTCAAAGTGATTATTTCATGGTCCGGTCTTATGCAAACTCATTACATAAGATGCCCCCACTCGTACGTCTCTACATGAACGATTTATGATCACATTGTATCAAATACAAAGTAGGCCTCATCCATAATGTCCTCAAGATAAGGTACCCAACCTTTATCCCTATGCTATAGAGCGGTTTGGCTATTACCTAAATTGTGTAACGCTCCAACCCGTTGATTCGGAATCCAGATTATAGTACTTGATGGCCCTGGCATTCCACTATATCCCTTGTGACCTGGCTACGTCATCCTTGCTTGTCTTGAACTGCTTCTAAGAGTAAAGAATATCCCCCAGATCAACACGAGTCTTTTCAGCATGCTTTATCCTAATTCACATGCTTCCTAGGAAATTCCGAGGAGGTCACCCAACATAAGAATGCCCGAAGCTAAGTATGTGTAACTTTCGAGTTGTTATGATTGAGCCAATGAAAAAGAAGGTGCACTTTGTTGGTGTAGGTAATAACTTTCAATTCTTTTAAGACTTTCTTAACCATACTTTCATATCCTTGAATCCCTCTCGTTCATTCATGCCCCCCTCCCCCCAAAATTCTGGGCATCACAGATTGGTTGTCTTGGGGGGAGCATTGATATGATACCACTTATCATGTCTCCACAGGGGTCTCACCTTTCCAGGCTGTATATGGGCGCTTACCTTCTCATATCTTCCATGTTTCTCAATTGAAGAAGGTGATAGGACAACACCAGGTTGTGCAGACCACGACTCCTAATCTATCTGAGATGTTTGAATGGGTGACTTTGCCTGAAGTTTATGGTTACCGCAAGAATCCTTTCTTGAAAATGATAGGCAAGATTGCCATTGCCTACACATAAAGCTACTTGGGATATTGTGGATCATCTTTTATAGCATTTCCCAGAGGACAAGTTGGTTTTAGAAGGAGAGAGTAATGTTAAGCCCTCAATTATATACCAATATGTATGTAGAGGTAAAAAGGGAAAAGAAACCATGGTTGGTGGGACGTGAGAATCGAGTGCAACACTTAAGGAATAAAATATTTATTATTATTATTAAATTGAAATATTTTCGTTACTGAATTTTTAGCATGCATGTGAAATAATTTTGGATATTTTATTACTTAAATTCTGTGTGATTCATTGGTTGTTTCTGAAAAGAAAATTTAACTTAGTTTTGAGAAGGCATTAAGATAAAGTTGGCCACTAAATGTAATGATAATTTCCCCTAACAAATAGTAGTGATTGTCAAAAGTATTTTTATCCCACTCTCTTTCTAAAGCAAATAATCAAAAGTATCTACACTGTTAAACATTGAAAAATAATCGAATAATAAAATAAATAGAAATAAAAACATTACCAACCGAGCTCGTAATAGCCACAAAATTTTGTGACAATGGTCACATGTCCAGACTCCCAAAATACAAGCGCTATTTGAATTAGCAAACTCCCCAAGTCTTTGGCATTTGGCCTCTTATACATCACAAATATCTTCAATCACATTCAATCACATAAAAACCCCTTTTCTCCCTTACAAGCAATCTTTGAAAATGAAATGCACAAAACAAACTCATTCTCCATCTGGTCCCTAAATCAATGCCCCACAAGCCTGCTGGTCTTATCTTTTCTCGATACACACACCCTGCAGAGCCTTGTTCTAGTTTCCAAACATGGAAATGATGCAAAAATATTACCTTTCCAAAAAGTACAAAACTCACTCAAGTACTACCGATTGGGACAACAATCTCATTAGGTTCCAACTATGAACCGACTCGTCATTCAACAAACGAAACAGCCTGTTTGAATCTACACATGTTCTGATTGTGTGTAATGTGTATATTATACAATATAAGAGAAACAATTTGTACATGCCTTCAGAAGAGGAAGCAAAAAAGCCTAACCCACTACTCTCTACTACCTCTAATTGCAAGAAAAATACTTGTGCTTGATCAGAAAGTAGGATGGTTCTATCATCAAAAGTTTCCGATTTTCATTTTTACAAGATTTGGGTGAACTTAAGTCGATCTTGAGGACGAGGATTCACCCAATGAGACAGAAGCCAAAGACGATGCCCAAACACGTGCGTTCCTTGCTCCCTTGTGGATGTTCTTTGTCTTGTATAGCCTTAGCTTGGCCCACACCCTTCTGACATCGAGCATGTGAAGAATACGCCCCATTAGTTGTCGTGTTTCACCAAATATTTCCAAGTTTAGGTGGGGTATATAAGATCTACAAAGATTGTTTAGCTGATGCAGCACATGTGGTAATTTGAAGACTGCTATACGAAGACAGACAAATACGAAGGAGAATGTCAACAATGGTTCACTTTTCAATATGTTGTTTGGTGAGGAAGCCTTAGGCAGTTGGATAACTGGCTTTCCAACACTCTCAATAGTAACTAACTCAGCGTCACTATAGTACGGAATCGGTTTTAATCCTGACATAACCAAACACAACTCGTTTTAGCAAGACCACACACACCCACCATATGTGAAAACACAAAAGAACCTTGCCTGTTATTCGGTTATAGAAACGAACAAGTGAAAGTATATCTTTTTGACCGCGATATCGAATACGTGATGTCCCATTGACCAGCAATATAGAGGGGAAGCTGTGGACTCCATATTTTGAGAGTACACTAAAATATGAAAGGATAAATGTATAAGTAAAGATAATGTAAACCAGTATATCTGTTCTAGTTTCAATGCCGGAAGAAAAAAAACTTCTCTTTAGCACTAGAAAACACTAATATAGTGATTGCTTCAACTTCTCATCTCATTAGTTGGGTCACTATTATTAGTTGATCTATATAGCTGATCAAATATAGAGAACATAGAAAGGTTCATGATGCACAAACTTGGGATGGTTATCTTCAAAATTTCCTTGGAAACAATCCGAAAATGCATCCAGCACAGAAAAACTGAACACAAGACTAGAATTTAAGAACTACTTACTTTGGTAGTGTAGAAGATTGCTCAACCAACAAGTGTTCAATTTGAGGAAACAAGAAACTGAGAGCTTTGAATGTGTGGTGCATACGGAGAGAAAATGGGCACCACGAAGCATAAAAGAGCACAGAGGTGTAGCCGACCTTATAATTAGTCAAAGTCCCATCAATGTAGTCCCCATCCACCTAAAATCAGAAGAGGGAAAAGGAAAATCAATATGAGAAAAAGAAAAACCAACGTAATTAAGGTTGTAGCCTGAAGGAGGTCTTTGTAATTGGTACCAGTTTTTGTTAGAAGTACTAAATGGAGTTAACGCCGATCACAATTCAATATATATATAGTAAGAAACCAAGCTTTAATTGAGAACAATGAAAAAATCATTATTCCAATGATGGTTACTCGAAGTTGTACGACTAGGATTGACGAGGATGACAAGGATGCCATTAGTACTCCACGTCATGGCAAACAAAATGATGGAAACGAAGATATAGAGACAACTTGAAAATTAAGTATCTCTTAGTAGTTAGTAATGATTTTGTATCATGTACAAATGGAAAATTAGTTCCTTTTAATACCATGTTTGTCATAAACCACAGAAGAGATTTTTGCATTGCCAGTATTATTTCCTCCTACTTTAGCTTCTAAATCTGTTTTTCCCACGAAGGGCAGGATTCTTTATTCTATCATAAGTTTTTAGCTCCTAAAATGGAAGAAGGGTTGATTTGTGCACACTTCATCAAAAATTTGTCTCTCTTCAAAAACCCTTCAAAAATTATGAAATCCTTCATTCTATCAGAAGTTTTTAGCTTCTAAAATAGGTCAGATCTATTTAAAGAACTAATTTGAGATGAGTTTGAATATCCTTCAAAAACTGAACACAAATATGAGAATGTAATCAACATGTCAGAATTCATATATATTTCCTCAATTGGTGCATCCTCCTTTTGTGCACAGGAAAGACCCAAATTTTATATTGCCTCAATTTAAATAATGCAAACTCATCACTCAACGGAAAACCACACTAACAAATTTAGCATCTCTTGGAATCTTTCATATTCGGTACAAGATTTCGTGGAGCAAGGTTTGGCTGGTCAAACCCTCAAAAGAAGAACAAGATTTCATTGGGGGAACAGTTGGGCCAGGGGAATAATAATGGAAGGAAAGAAACAGCAGATTTTTCAAATGAGAATGATCAATGTGTTACTACTTTCATTGCGAAAAAATGAAAAAGAATACAAGGGCACACAAAAAACCAAGCCCACAAAAACACCTAAAAAAGGGGTTTCCAACCAAATATGATATTACCTAGGGAATAATTACAAAAAGTCTTTGAAATCGAAGCCTAAAGAGGATGATCAATGTTTTATCATGATGGGTGCCTATGGGAGACTCTGCTTTTTTCTTGTTTTTTCCTTTTAGCAACTATTCTACTTTGTAGCTCTATATGCATTGCAGTGTTTGCCTTCTTGAGAAGACAAACAAATTTCATTGATGACATGAAATACAGTAATAAAAACCCCAAACACCTAATGGTGGATCACATGAAAGTTTGTCAATTAGCAATTAAAGTATAATTAGTAAAACGGTGTTCACATTCACACCCATACAAAGCACGAAAAAGAATCAATTCTATAAAATAATCAAAGAAAGAAGTATCCCTAAAAATGTGTCCTTTCCTTTCTCCCTAAAGAAAACAGAGCAAGACTCTGTTGAGAGCTTCAGAGACCAACCAACAGCATCCAAAACAGTGCCCCCAATATTTTGAATAAAAAAAGGCGTCCAAGAGACTCTAAACGTAATGAACACATAACATACCAAGAAGAAGAAAAATGAAAATAAAGCATTCTTCTTTGTGGACAGAGCCGTATTGACTACACCAAGACCTCTCCAAAAGAAAATTTTTAATCTTCTTTGCATAGGTATCATTTCAAATCATCGAGTGAAGATCATACAATGGTGTAGAAGTACCAACAAGAACCCCCATAAGAGATTTTACTGTGATAGTATTGAAGGATCAAGAGGCCAAGACCAATAATCATCAAGGTTCCTTATGCCGATCATGGAAAGTAGATGAGATAAGTTAGCTCATTCATTGAATTCCAACTTGTTTAGGTTCTGTCCAAAACCCAAATCCCAAGTAGCAAGAGCAAAAATACCGGTGACTCCACAAATCAGCCATTAATCATGCCAAAAAGAGATAGACCTTCCATTATCTGCGCATTGATGAGCATGACGAGCAACAAGGCCCAATGTAGAACAAATTAATCACCAAGGAGATTTGCTAGAACCAACCCTAATCTGATGACACCAGACATAAAGAAGGCTGCGATCGATAATACTTGGCAACAATCAATGGGTGCCATAATGAACTTCAGTCAGAAATCTCCAAATCCGCTTTGCCAATAGACTCAATTTGCACTGCTGAAAATTGCCAATACCAACACCACCTAAAAGTTTAGAAGTTGGGTTGTCTCCCAATTAACATTATACATGCCTTCATCGCCTCTAGAACCTTCTCAAAAGAAATCACGAACAAGCTTTTCCAATGTATTGGAAACCTTTACTGGAAGTTTAAACAAAGACAAAAAGTGAGTTGGCATGCTAGAAAGGGTAGCTTGAATAAGAGTGTCAACTTCCTTTCGAGATGAAAGATATTTCCAGCTATGAAGTTTATGCTAAATTTACTCAATAATAGGTGGTCAAAACCCATGGTTTTTGGATTTCCCCCTAGAGGTAGGCCAAGTACCCCTCTTGACAACCAAACTTTGTTATCAAAATGCTCAAATCATCATCAGCAATGTGAATCCTCAACAACTAACTCTTAGAAAGGTAGACATTCAAACCAAAACCACATTCAAAAATTTTAACATCATCAAAAAGTTTCTCCAAAGTTTTTATGTCAAAAGTGGAGAACAAGAGCGTATCATCAACAAATTGAAAGTAAGTTGAACAAAATTGTGAATTCCCGATAGGATGAGCTGCAACTTTACCAAAATTAGAACTGTGTTAAAAGCCTGCTGAAACAATCTAGGACGAAAATGAAGAGAAAAGATCACCTTGAAATATGCCTTGAATTGGAAATATTTTACCCTAGGATGGCCATTAATAAAAATCGAATAGTTGACACTAGATAGTCGAGATGCAACCATGAATCCATCTCCTCCAAGTGATACCGAAACCTTTGGCATGAAGGGTACATCCAAAAAATCCTAATCAACTTTGTCAAAGGCCTTTTCTAGGTCTAATTTAAGAACACCACCTTTCTTGTGAGAGGTAAGCCAATCATCAATCAACTCATTAACCAAAAGAGAGAGATGCAACCATGAATCCATCTCCTCCAAGTGATACTGAAACCTTTGGCATGAAGGGTATCATCCAAAAAAATCCCAATCAAATTTTCCAAAGGCCTTTTCTGGGTCCAATTTAAGAACACCACCTATCTCGTGAGAGGTAAGCCAATCATCAATCAACTTATTAACCAAAAAACTCATTAACCAAAAGAGAGGCGTCCATAATTTGCCTATTAAAACCAAAATCAATCTGTTTGATGGAACACAAGCAATAATCTTGTATGCATAAGGAATGAGACTAATTGGCTGGTAGTCAACAACATATTTAAAATTTAAACTCTTTAGAAGTAAAAAAACATAAGTTTCATTAAGGGCCATATTAATGATAACAGAAGTATAGAAATCATAAATCATAGCCATCATATCCTGTTTAATTGTATTTCAAGAGTACTTAAAAGATTTAGAGGTAATGATTTCACTACATATGGAAACTTCATAAATATAACTTCCAGGCCAATAGCCTGATCCACACTGATAGGATCCCAATTAATATCAGTAGGAAGGAATCGAAAATTATCATTTTTAGTAAATAATTTCAAAAAGAAATCAACGTATTCGACCTTAATATTGTCTCTGAATAAACTAACGCCATTCACCATTGACTAACACCATCCCTAGAAAGAATCTCATGAATCAAATCCTTCCTTTTGTGAGCAGCCAAAATACAATGAAATAACCTAGTATTTTCACCACCCTCCCTGAACCAATCAATTTACAATGTTGATGCCAACAAGCTTTGTCTAAGAGAAGTCAAATTTTCAATATGTTCAAATGAAAGACATCAGAAAAAGATACACTATCATTTTTCCTGTCCAATTAATTCAATTGTGAAATAATTTTGGGAAGTTGTGATGCAACAAGATGTTGGAACTTGTCCCAATTACAAAGCTCAAATTTCTACCCTTTCAATTTCATCACAAAACCGTGACTAGGCCAACCCCGAATGTGTTTTTGATTTCACCAATTTCCTAAAACCTCCTTAAAAGAAGTATTTCGCAACCAAGCATTTTCAAATCAAAAAGGGCAAGGACCCCAAGCGGTGTAACCAAAAGATAAGGCCCTCAAACTTAATTAGACAATGGTTCATCACTACAGAACAATCCAGTAACAAGTGATATTGAACATCACCAAAACTCTACCAAGTGTATTATTCATTTTGCAAAGGAATGTCTTGAAAATGCAATCCAAGCATTGAAAGGTCTCATACTTTTGGTGGTTGAGTGATCATGAGATTTCAACCAAAACCAACATGTCACTTGAACTCCCCTCCAATAATCCATCTATCACCCCCTATACTAGCCAATTGGAGCTCTCACCAAAAATCATCATAAAAATCATGGCCCATGGACAGCTGTAAGCCAAGAACAAAAACCATCAGCCATAAAGGCATGAATAGAGATAGAATAAAAACCTTTGATAACCTCCTTGAACGTAAAGTCAAGCTCACATCATAGAATAAGACTGCCAGAAGTTCCAACCAAACCAAGAGAAGCCATCTAATATATTGGGCTCCATAAAGATTTGACAATATAGGTGTCCATATCTGATAATTTCGTTTATGTAGGAGAAAAATACTTGGATTTGTTGTGGAAGAGTTCGTTTAATCAAAGCTCGTTTATTTCCAAAAGCACATATGTCGTACATTCCAAGAAATAAATCAACATTGTCACCTTCCTTTAAAGCCAATATGGTTGCTTAGTCATAGTAGACAATAGTAAGAAGCTTATGTAACTCCCTTTTCATTTTGGATTTCTTCCCATGGGTAGTACAAACTCTCTTCTGGAGTGATTCTGGTAACGGGGTATGACCATTATCTCTTAGGCTGGGAGCTACGTGTTAAAGGTATGTTGGAAAGAAAACAGGCGATGGATAATTAGCTGGTGGAGTGGTTGGTTGGCCAAATGGTGGGGGTGAGATAGTAATTTCAAAGGAGAATGGTGGGGTAGAGGAGTTATATTTGGTATAGGGGACAGGGTCTTTTGTGGGGAAAGATGAGGTGGAAAGATGGCTAAGGTGGGATTAAAAGGGTCAATGGCATTTGATGGAGTGGGTGAACAATGAATGGGCTAGAGAGGTAAGCTTCATTATCATAACCTTCAGACGACATGGTAAGATTGAACGCTGAGGTGGGAACACGAAGAGCACACATGGGTGGTAAAAGAGGGAAAGGCTCGTTAATGGAAGTGAATTTTTTGGCTAAAGGGAAAAATTTTAAGGTGAACTATTGGTGGGATCCTCTCTAGAAATCCTTGGATGAGCAAGGGAAGAAAAAGGAGGATCCAGATAAATTAAGGAGTTCGAAATCGGTGGATTAATTATCTGTTTCCCTTCCCTTTCATTTTCCAAAGTTGAAGATTCCTTAATTGACACAAAATCCTTTATCTTCCCCAAAATGAAAGACACCTTAATTGGCACAATTTTCTTAATCTTCTCCTCATTTAACGTGCTGCTAAAAACACCAAAGATCTGAACAATGAAATCATCATCGGTGAGGGATGGTGGGAGCCGATTTGTTGACGAAATGAGGCCCAGGGAGTTCTTTTTTTTTTTTTTTTTTGCACTTTCAGGTGAGTAGCAATTAGGATGATCCATCTATCTGAGCTCAATTAGGATGATCCATCTATCTGAATGGCTAGAGCTCGTGATATACCTCCACACTTGTTTCCAATGAATTAGAAGATTTCTTTCATTCAAGAGAAGGGGTAAAGATTGAATTCCAATCCAACCCCGACAAGAAGATACCATATTGTCGAGATAGTAAGATTTTGTAATTAGTCTATAGAACTTTAATCAATACTTTCCAATCACTGTCCAATCGGGTTTGGTTACAAAGGCTGGTGGCAAGTGTCTAATCATAGACATGAGTTATTGCTTTGTTGTTCGGGAGAGGGTTGATAGTGCATCGCTTGGTGAGATTGGTGAGGATCAATTCCCGAATAATTGGCCATGAAACACATTGTTAGCAACGTTGGATAACAGGAGCTCATTCCAATCTGCCATGGTTGTAGAGCAATTATCCAGAAGAGCAGTGACCAACTCAACCGGACTTTAAATACATGGTTTGAAATTGATACTTGAACCGTTCAAATTCAATTCGGTTTTTGTATTGAAATCAAAACCCAACCTAGCTCAACCCAACTTTACGTGTGTAACGTGTGTAATCATCCCAGCTCAACCTGATTCAAGATCAATCCCTCCCACCTGATTTTCAGTCAACAAAATTTCAATAGCAAAAGAGAAAATAATAAACATGCATAAATTTCTTCACCTCCCCTCACCTGAATGTACATCATGTACAGAACAATCAAAGAGCTTAACACAGGCAAGATTCAACCATTAACATTTCTTCTAACAATCCAAGCAAAACTCCAAGATTTCCAAAACTAAAAGTACAGAACAACAAGGGAATCCCAATAAAAGCTTCACAAACATCAACAGCCTCCCAAAAAGTTGGAATTCAGACAAGAAAAGAGAAAACACCACAGAGAAAAGTGAAAACAGCATGTAGTGAAAAGGAAAATCAACACAAAACCAAGAAGATGACAAAGAAAATCATACCTGTAAAGGCGAGCTGGGAACCGCAGAGAAAGGGCATTGAGATCGAACGCCATATAGAAAGAAATCTGATTCTTTAGGGCACAATGAAGATCGGGAAAGAGATGTTGAAGACACAAACCCTAAAGAGCAAAGGACAAGAAAATAGACAAAAAGGGAAACAGCAGCCATGTTTGAAGAAGAGATGAAACCACAAAGACGATGAAGAAGAAGAAGAAGAAGAAACAAAAGGGGGTATTACAGAGAAAACGATAAACAAAACTAGGGATAAATCAGAAATGAAAAATCAAACAAACAAAAGTGATAGAACAGACAAACACCCCCCAAAAAAATGGGGTTAAAGATTTGTTTTGTTCCCTCAAGTTTCTAAAAAAAGGGTTATGTTTCGATCTTCTTAATCTAGATCATACGGTGGCCGTTGGCGGTGGTGGCGGCGGCAGCACTGGAGGTTTTTTGTTGAAAATCCTACCGGTCGAACTGATTCGATCTCCCTTTTGTGGGTTATTTTGGGTTTTCGGTTAAATAAAGGCACGATTTTTCAAGCTCCAAAAAAGTCAAATCAAATTACCATTACAGTATTTCCCTCAAACATCCATCCATATAGCTGATCCTTTGCTGATTAATCTTGAAATGTCCAAAAGTACATGAACCTAAATGGAGTTTATGCTTTGTAATATCTTCTGTTCTGTCTTCCTATGAATGTGGAGTGATCTCTTGAAAGAATTAGATATGAAGATGGACTTTAGTCATTTTGAATTTACGTTTCATTGATTGTTATGTCAATCGTAATTTCTTTGTCAAAGGTGGTTGAGGAATGATTCTACTTTGTTGATACCCCTATTTTGAAATTCCCAAAGTTGCATTTTTTTAATTTCATATATGATGCTTCTCCCCAACTTTCCTAATTTATAAAACTCAATTTTGAAATATGAATCCAAACACAATTTACTAAATAAAACATTAATGAGTCCATCGTTTAATCTTGAACTTAAAAAAGAAAAACACACCAACTCAGAAATATTTTATTAGGATATTATAAATAAGAGAAAATTGAAATAAATATTTAGAAACAAACACATAAAGTTGAGAGGCTTCTATTGTAAACTACAATGATCTCAACTGAAACTTTGTGTAGCTAGAACCACGAAAAGATTGAGCTCAAAGCTCCATAACAAAAGACACCCTTCTTTTGTTCCATTACTTTTATATTATAAAATTAAGTTTAAAAACCTATTTGATCCGTCCTCTAGCCATGATTCGGTTATCAAGGTCATCCCTAAAGCAAAGATTTGTCTTGGAAAAATTGTCAAGAATGGAATACCAACCAAGGAAAACATAGGCAAAAGGGAGATCAATGTTAATAACGTAGGAGAAAATAAATGAACCTTCAGGCCATTTACTAAGAAGGGGAAAGTGGACACTCTTCCAGCTGGTTGCTGGGTCCGGGTATGAGTTGAAGGGACGAACTAAGAAGGGTCTTGGTGGATTATCCGAGACTCTTGGGGTCTAATTTTTGCTTTATTTGTTGACTTTATTTGTATCTAGTTTTGTTCTCGGTTTAATAAAAGAAAACATACACATTTGGCCTCTAAACTTTAATAAAAGTAACAATTTAGTCATTAAACTTAAATTACAATTTAATCTTGGAGTTTATAATTTGTAACAATTTAGTCGTTATAGTAAAAAATATAATTAAGATTTAATGAGATTTCTTATATTGATAAACAAACTAGAAATAGTAAGTTGTTTAATAATAAAAGTTTCCACTTAATTTTAAAGAAGTGTTTCATAATAAGAACTAAATTATTATTCATTAAAGTTTAGGAACTAAATTGTTAAAAATTTGCAAGTACATAGACTAAATTGTAATCAATTAAAGTTCATGGATTAAATTAAGGGATCAAAAGTGCTTTTTAACCAACTTATTATTTTACCTACATTTTATTTAATTAAACATACCAGAAAAAAAAAAAAAAGAAAAAAAAAAANTCTTATATTGATAAACAAACTAGAAATAGTAAGTTGTTTAATAATAAAAGTTTCCACTTAATTTTAAAGAAGTGTTTCATAATAAGAACTAAATTATTATTCATTAAAGTTTAGGAACTAAATTGTTAAAAATTTGCAAGTACATAGACTAAATTGTAATCAATTAAAGTTCATGGATTAAATTAAGGGATCAAAAGTGCTTTTTAACCAACTTATTATTTTACCTACATTTTATTTAATTAAACATACCAAAAAAAAAAAAAAAAGAAAAAAAAAAAGAAAAGACTTCCTATTTCATACAACTTAACTCATAATAACTTATATCCAAGTATGAACTCATAGTGTGGTTTTTATTATTGATGACTTTATTAAATATATCAAATTTCTTTTACTATAGTAATTACAGCGATGTTGATCCAAACTTTAATCTCAAAGGAAAAAAATATGTATTAATTATGACTAAGCTAAGCTCAATTTAGCCTTTCGTACCTTTTTCTTTTTAATATCTTACTACCCCTCTTACAATATAAAAAAGATAATATGAAAATATTTTGAAACATCATGATATTTAAAATGATAAAATATTATTGCCCTTTAAATTGTAAACATTATTATGTAAATATGAATATTAAATATTTAGAAGTTAAATATACTTTAAATGTATGAAATTATGTAATAAATTATGTATTTATATATGTAGAATAACTAATATATATAAAGTTAAATGTCAGTGATTGGATTTTGCTCATGAAAAAATAGTTTGAACTCTAAAACTTAATTGAAAAGGTTATATTTGATCCTTAATAAATAAATAAATCATAGGGAAATTGAAATAGATATCTAAAAATATAATCTATCTTTTAAAATGACTAATTGCCTCAAGTTAATGAAATATAACCAATACATTTTTAGGGGTCCACGCTCTATATTTTTTTATAAAGGAAAAGATAGTTAAAAATATATTTTATGTTTTGAAGAAATAGAAAAATTATTATAAATAAAAAGTATCAAACTATTTATAAATATTGAAAATTTTCACTTATAGACCTATCAATGAATATTTTTGGCTCAATATTTGAAAACAGCCTTTCAAAATATTATGGTGGAAATATGTTTTCTATAAATACCCTTCTAAATTTTTTTTTGTTCGTTTTGATTCTTTATATGAATTTTATATTTTATTTATTTATTTATTTATTCATTTATGTTAATATCAGTTTATTTTTTAAATACATTAATCTCAAACATTTACAGTATAAACATTCATGTACATAGAAAGAATACTATGTACACAAGTGGAGGACTAGAGGAGTTAGGACAAAATTATGTTTTTGGCGGGTTTGAGAGTTTTCAAACTTTTGGAGCTTTGAGGATCTATTATTGAAATTTGGGAGTATTTGCATGAGGTTTTCAAGGGAATGTATTTTGTGGAGTTGAAGTTGAATTTTAGGGATTTGTATGTACATGTGATACAAACTTTAATATTTATCATCTAATTCTTTCTCACATACATATACTTGACAAGGGTTAGAGCGTTTATTCTAGAGCAAACTTGGTTCATCTTGTATGTTGAAGCGACTTATTGATTTTGTTAGATTGGTCATTGAAATTGCTAATCTTGTACATGTTGTGGGTGTCCAGATCACTTGTTGCACAAGTAAGACTTTATGTTTAAACTTGTGTTTTGCAAGACCAAAGTGTTGGATTACATGTTTGGCCTAAATGGGGCTAATTATTTTTAGGGTGGGTCCATCTTGAAAGCCCTAGGTTTTCTTTTTATGAGATGGGTATGACCTAAGGAAGAACAAGGTGGTGAGAAAAATACAGAAAAATGGATTTCGATTTTTCAGGGATAGTTTCTACAAAGTTGTCGATTTCAACAGTTGCATCATGCGGAATTTTGGTCGGCCTGTTCGGGACACATAGGGTCTCATTTTGAACGGTTGAATCATCCATAGTTGCTGCTGAACAGAATCTGTAAACCTGGGTGATATTTTTCATTCTTTTATCTCTCAAGCACTGATCTCTTATGTATGGAAGCATCGATGGGTTGTGAATCTTTGTATGATTACTTTGGGATTTTTTCCCTCAATTTTATCATAATAAAAGAAGTTGACAAGGGTGGACTCCTCACAAGTCCGGTTTTTACTTTTCACATCGAAGGGGTTTTCCATGTATAATTCGTGTGTGTTATTTGCTTTTATTCTTCCAAAAATTCTATGGTTTATTATTGTCCACTATTGGTTGATTGCTTGGTGATTAATTTGTGGTGTATTGAAGTGCTATTGTTTGGTTGATTGTCTTGGAGGTGATCATAGTGGGTGGTTGATATATTTTTTGGTCGTATCATTTGGTATCAAAGCAAGGTTTTAATTCAATCATTGTTATGGAGTCTACTAGTAGTGTGGAGGTCGTTCAATGATTAAATTGACATCAACCAATTATTCCATTTGAAGATCAATGATGGAGAATTTTTTGTATTGCAAAGATTTGTTTGATCCAGTTGAAACAACCACAAAAGCTAATGACACCATTTCTAAACCTGCAAAACTAGAGCAAATGGGAGAAAAAGTTGGGGATTATTAAGTGGTGGATTGATATTAGCATTTTCAATCATGTGCCTAAGGAGCACAACCCATATGAGTTGTGGAAGATATTGGAAGGTCTTTATGCAAGGAGGATTGCACATAACAAAGCTTCATTAGTCAAGCAACTTGTTGATTTGAAATTAAAAGGTGAGAAGTCTATTTTTGAGCATTTGAGTGACTTTCAAGATATTATTAACAAGCTGACTACTATGAAGATTGATCTTAATGACCAATTACAGGCTTTGTTCTCATTGAGTTCTTTGCCGGATAGTTGGAAAACTTTGGTTGTGACTATTAGTAACTCTGCTCGAGATGGTATTCTGTCTTTGGATGTTATCAAACAAAGCATCTTCAATGAAGAGATTAGAAGAAAGGCAACAAACCAAAAACAGTTTTCTAGATTATTAGTGGGCACATAAATAATTTGATAAACTTAAATATTTACAAAAGTATGGATCGAGTGTATTATGTTAATTATGTTGGGGTGAATGACTATCCTGCAACTATGGTAGTCACTTGGATTCTTTGTTTTTTTAGAAATATTGGAAACGTTAATTTTACTTGTTATGTAATTTATTTTGATATCAAATAAATCTTGACCATTGGATTTTAATTATATATATTGCTAAATTTGGATATGGAATGACTATGGTTTGTCTTATTCATTTCATTTGCTTAGGTTATAACATAATGAATAAATCGTGGATGGATCTAACGAATATGAAGAAGGTGTTGATAGTTTTATTGAGTTTGTTCAAATACATTTGAGTGATAAAACTTCTATACGATATCCATGTGGTAAAACTTCTATACAATATCCATGTGGTAAGTGGAAAATTGCAAGATGATGAATACTAAGGAAGTGAAAAACCACTTATTAATATATGGTATTGACTTAAGATATGATAATTGGATATGACATGGAGAAAATCTTATTAGGTATTCTTCATCGAATGTAGTGTCGAAATTAGACAACAACCTTGACAAACAAGTGTTTGATGATGATTTTGATGACAACATTGTTGAGATGGTTGTAGTGTAGACGATCCCAAAAAATTTAAGAATTGAGAAACCTCTATATCCTGGTTGTGAAAAATTGACTAAGTTGGGTACATTAGTCAAATTTTAAAAACGAGATTTGAGTGGAGCGATACTAGCTTTACATAATTGTTGACATTGTTGAAAAGTATACTACTTGAAAATAAAGAGCGAAACATGTATTGTTTATCGAAGACCCAAATGATTCTCGATGGCATGTTGTGTTGCATCCTCGAAGTATGGGGTACGAAAATCATAACAACGAAGATGAGTTAGGTGACATAACTTTAAATTGTAGTAGTTCTAACAATATTATTGCTTCAAATGCATTTGAGGACATGGACGAAGATGATTCAACCTATATTCGAATTGACTGTGATGACACTTGGATAGTCAACGATAATGAAGGATAGATGATATGACTTATTATAATGTTAATTCTAGATAACGTATAATTATTTACCTTTTTTTTTTATATATTTAGTTCAACAATTTAAGTGTTTCAATTAACTTTATTGGTAAGTTTTGCTTATTAGTTACTTTTACTTTTAGTTCACTAATAACATTTATTTTCATGACAGAATACCTACAGATGGACACTAGCAATGATGACCACATCTCACTTAGTAGTGATGGTCATGAGTTAGAGATGGAACATGTTTTGGAGACACCATCTAATCTGCGATCGGTTTGTGGTCCTACCATATGATTAAGCAAACATAGATTAGATCGGATGAAGTTGGTGGGTTGTTGAGTATAATGATCAAGGCTAATGGATTGAAAAAAATATTACTAAAATGGTAAGTTATATTGGGGATTTTTGTGAGGAACCACGTTCCAATTTCATATGCTTCATAGAAACGCGTGCCTTCAGAGCTAAAAGAAAAAAATTTCGTTAGCATTCAGGTAACTTGTATACATTTAATGTTTAATTCAATAAAATATGATGTATTTTGATTTACATATGTATGTTATTTTATAATTTTCAGAAGTTTTTTGTGATAAACTCGAAATCTAAGAAGGATATTTTGATAAAAGCTAGAATTGCATATGAGGATGAAGAATATGGTTACAGGCTCTATGATCCAGAAAAGAATAAGGTAGTGAGAAGCAAAGATGTAGTATTCTTTGAACACGATAAGGGTGCAGATCTTATGAGTACAAGGTACACTTCTACTTCAGAGTTGTTTTCTGATACTACTAATGGTTCTACTTCTACTATTTCTGTTGTTCAGCCAAAAAATTGAGAATGATGATGATGTTGGTGAGATACAACCTAATGATAATGTACTAGATCATGTTGATGATGATGATCTTGACAAGTCTTCATCCAATGAAGAAATTCATGAGGAAGATGCACATGAGGAAGTGATTCATGAAGAAGTTCATGAGCAGGGGGAGCAACCTATCTCCTAAGTGGATGATACACAGGCTAGAAGGTCCACTAGAGAGCGTAAACCTTTAACAAGGTATCCAAGCTTAGAGTTCATTCTAGTTAGTGAAGATGGAGAGCCAAAGAACTATCAAGATGTCTTGTCTCATGATGAAAAAGATTAGTGGCTCGATGCAATGAAAGAGATGAATTCCTTGGAAAAGAATGAAACTTATAAGCTAGTGAAACGTCCAAATGGCAAAAAAAAGTCATGAAAAACAAATGGGTTTTCAAGTACAAGAAGGATGGTTTGAAGATAGTGAGATATAAAGCCATAATAGTGGTTAAGGGATGCAACCAAAAAAAAAGCATTGACTTTGATGAGATATTCTCTCCAATGATCAAAATGACATCTATCAAAACAGTATTGGGTTTAGCACCAAGTCTTAATCTTGAGATAGAGCAACTTGATGTAAAAACTGTCTTTTTACATAGTGACTTGCATCAAGAGATCTACATTGAGCAACTTGAAGGATTTGAAGAAAAAGGGAAAGACAACTTGTTTGCAAGTTGAAAAAGAGTCCTTATGGGCTTAGACAGGCACCAACACAGTGGTACAAGAAATTTGATTTGTTTATGAAGCAATGGTTATAAATGAACTACAGTTGATTCTTGTATGCATTTTAGAAAGCTCCCTACAGGTAACTTCATCATCATTCTTTTATATGTAGATGATATGTTGATAGTTGGACAAGATGTAGATATGATTCAAAAAATTTGAAGAAAGAATTGGTCCAGCAAAGCAAATCTTAGGTATAGAGATTGCTCATGATAGGAAAGTTGGAAAATTGTGGTTATCCCAAGAGAAGGATATTGAATGAGTGCTTGAAAGGTTCAATATGAAGCTTGTTAAGCTTGTTAGTAGACCGCTAGCAACTCATTTCAAGCTAAGTAAGAGAGCTTGTCCTACAACAAAGAAAGAGAAAGGAGTTACGTCATCCATTCCTTACTCTTTTGTTGGTTGTTCCTTGATGTATGCTATAGTGTATACTAGACCTAATATCACACAGGCAGTCGGTTTGTGAGTCGATTTTTATCGAATCCAGGTAAGACTCACGGGGAAGCAGTAAAGTGGATCTTCAGATACTTGCAGGATACCTCTCAAATGAGTCTGTGTTATGAAGGTGGCAAACCTATACATGAAGGTTATACTAATGCAGATATGGCGGGTGATCTTGATAACAAAAGGTCTATCTCAGGTTATGTGTTTACATTTTCAAGGGGAGTCATCTCATGGCAATCCAAGCTACAAAAATGTGTAGCATTGTCCACAACTGAGGCAGAGTATGTTATGGCTTAAAAGGTTCCTTCAAGAGTTGGGTTTGAAACAAGGTGAGTATGTAATATTCTGTGATAGTCAGAGTGCTATAGATTTGAGCAAGGATTCAATAGATCATGCTCGTACTAAACACAATGATATTAGATATCATTGGTTACGAGATGTAATCGAAGAGAAGAGATTGAATCTGAAGAAAGTCCACATAGACAAGAACGATGCAGATATGTTGACTAAGGTAGTTATCGAAAGCAAGGTTGAGCTTTGTAGCAAGCTTGTCAGGATGAGGTTCAAGTGATGATGGATGTGATCGTGTCCTTCCCGTGTTGGGCGGAAGGGGAAGATTGTTATGGGTGTCCAGCCCACTTGTCGCAAGACTTTATTTTCAAACTTGTGTTTTGCGAGTCCAAAGTGTTGAATTATATGTTTTGCCCAATTGGGGCTAATTTTCTTGGGGTTGGCCCATCTTGAAGCGCTAGGTTTTCTTTTTATGATATGGGTATGACCTAAGGAGGAACAGGGGAGAAAAATACAAAAAAATGGAGAGAAACAGTGCAGTTCGGTTTTTTAGGGATAACTTCTACAAAGTTGTTGATTTACAAAGTTTCAACCACTGGATCATTTTGAATTTTGGTCAGCCTGTTCGAGACACATAGGGTCTCATTTTAAACGGTTGGATCGTCATTTTATCCTCTGATTTGTCCATAATGGCTACTAAACAAAATATGTAAATCTGGGTGATATTTTTCATTCTTTTATCTCTCAACCATTAATCTCTTATATATGGAAGCATTGGTGGGTTGTGAATCTTTGTATGACTGATTTGGGTTCTTTTCCTTCAATTTTATCCTAATAAGAGAATTTAACAAGGGTAGACTCCTCACAAGTCCCGTAGTTTTTACTCTTCACATCGAAGGGGTTTTCCACATATAATTCGTGTGTTATTTGCTTTTAGTCTTCCAAAAATTCTATGGTTTATTGTTGTCCACTATTGGTTGATTGCTTTGTGATTATTTGCTGGTTAATTTATGATGTATTGGAGTGTTATTGTTTGGTTGATTATCTTGGAGGTGATCATAGTGGGCTGCTGATATATTTTTTGGTCCTATCATTAGTACAATGGATTGACCTTTGGTTTATTGATCTTGTACGATAGATCGATCTTTGGTTTGCTAAACTTGTATGTCGGATCGATCTTTGGGCTTGTTAATCTTTTACATTAGATCGGCATTTGGCTTGTTGATCTTGTTGAATCAATCTTTGGGCTCGTTAATCTTGTACAATGGATCGACCTTTGACTTGTTGATCTTGTACGTTGGGTTGATCCTTGGGCTTGTTAATCTCTTAGGTTGGATCAACCTTTAGCTTGTTGATCTTGTATGTTTAATCGATCTTTGGGCTTGCTGGTCTCTTGAACGATATTCACTTCACTTAAAAGAGTAACACATCAATGGTCTTAAAGTTGAAGTTTTAGAAGAAAAACTTTTATCTTCAAAAGAGTTTTTCTTTAGTTGGAGAATTCTCTTTAAGTTCTCTCTAGAGTCTACAATTTCCACACCTCTCAACTAAAGAACTCACATATATTAATAGATTTCTCGTAGGTTCATGTGGACTTGGGCTTGGTTGGTCCATAGACCTGACCCTTGAGCCTAATTGAATATGTAGTTTGGTTGCTTTTTAGGGCAAATTAAGCCTAATTTTGGGTTTAATTAAACTTAAACCCAAATATCGAGCCAAATTAGTCACAGTATCATCAAGATCTAACAACTATTGTCTTTAATTTCAACTTGGAACACATGGTCAGCTTTTAATTAGTCTCAAATTTAATAATTTATAATTTCTTTTAGAAATGATATGATGACTTGTGATTAGTCCAAAATTTCTCATTGAGAGATTAAAATTTTGCACAAATTATTTACAATAAGGGAGAAATTATTTGTGAGTAAGACAAGAAAATATGGTGTAGTTGCCACAATGTTAATATAAGTACTGTTTTTCTACTTGTTATTTGTTTTTCGAACTATCATATTCCTAGTCCAAAGTCCAATTTTTTAAAATCAAAATCTAAGTTAAAAATAACATTTTCAAACAAATTTAAACTATGAGATTTTATTTCCTAGCTTTTAAGAATTTTAGATTAATATATTTTTATCATTTTCATTTTTGGTTGAAAATATTTTTTATCCTTTACGTGAAAACAAATTTAAATTATGTAATTTTATTTTCTGGTTTTATTTATGTAATTTTATTTTCTAGTTTTGAAGAATTTTAGATTAGCATATGTTTCTCAACTAGACTTATTATTGTTTTTTTTTTTTCTTTTTCTTTTGTCTTGTTGAAATGAAATTTTAGATTTCGATTTGTTTTGATTGTTTTATCTTGTTCAAAAATTTTAAATTCCATCGTATTTTTTCAAACTTGTTACTCGGAGTATTTTTTGTCCATTAAACCATTACAAAAATCTTTTCGTTGCTATTATATACTAACAAAAAGTCATTTAGACCTTTTTCAAACCGCAATTCTAATTTAGCTATTTGTTTAGTTGCCAATAAATAACCACTAACAGCAATAAAGATCATTATTATTTTCTTTTTAGAAAAAGCAATCAAAATAAATTTAAACATAGAGTTGTTTTCAAATATAACAAAAGGAACTAAAATATTTACAAATATAGCGAAAGAAATTTCATTGTTTATTTGCAATAGACCGTGTCACGATAGAAACAAATAGTAGTTTATCTCAAATAAACGATGTATTTTGCTATTAGTTGTAAATATTTTTAGCAGTCATTTAAAATAATTTTCCTTAAACATAACTAAATTTTAATTCATGAGAAATTTTCACCTCTCCTGTCAAATTTGTCAAGAAAAAAACAATCACATCTACGAAAAATAAGATAACACAATCCCATAGTTCATGAGATATTTTTATCCTTGAATAATAATTACATACATTAAAAGGTACACATCCATGAAACAAACAAAAAAATTTATATCCTTGCAAAAACCCATCTCAAAACTTGACGAATAGGGCCTGAGTGACAAAATTATAGCATACCTTTTATAAATACAGTATTAATACATGGCTTCCAAGGCCATGATTAATGCTTATTTGTCACTTCACATTGGGATATTATAACTGCATGTTCTACAAGACTAAAGAAAGAAACAAATAGAGAGGAGGGGGGGGAATATAACACATGATCTTTCTGAACACTTGTTTGTTTTCCAGCACAGCCAAACTTTAGACAGAGGATTGAATTCCAATAATGCCTGCCCAACAATCAAGGAAAAAAAAAATGAAATTATAACAAAATTACAAATGAAAAGAACAAAAGAGTGATGGGAAGATGGCTTTTCAATACCAAATACCAATGAGAAAAGGCCTCACATGGGTCAGTGACTTTAAACAATAAGATCATTATCATAATAATTAGTGCTTTTAAAAACCAGTCTCAAGATGAAAGAGAGGTGGAGGTGGATATAGAAAATGCTTATAATATATGGGTTGGTTGGGATAATGAAATGAAACAAAAGGGTTGGACCCATGAAAGATGATTACAAAAGGATTCTCCAATTTCCTTTTTTTTCTTTTTGTTTTTCTTCTTCCTTTAGTGGGTGGAGGATTCAAACCTTCTGAAAAAAAGGATAATTTTTACACCAATATAAGACCAAGAAAAGGCTTCTATGCTTTTTCTGTTTCTTAGTTGATTTTGGCAATCACTCCAAAGGATCCAAATAAAAGCTATGTTCATTTGCAAATGCAACCATAGAACTTCCTTTGAACCTTTGGAAGGATGATCCTTGAGCACTAAATTCAGCCAATCCGTTTTTAAGGAAGGGAGAGCCAAAGGCCAATTAAAGGAAAAATTACATATTCACTATAATTACAATCGAGAGGATATCCTGTACCTTTGTAGTACTGCAGATTTTTTAATTACATCCGATAGTTAATTTGTAGTTATGTTTTCAATAATAGCATAGTACATATCACATTGTTGAAGGGCATTGCATTGACAAGAGAATGTTGATTATAAGCAAGGCTACATTGAGGGGAGTATAATCTGGTTTAAGTTCCCCAGTCATTGATTGGAAGAAAATGCGAAGTCGCATGCTCTGCAAGGAAAGCTAAAAGATGGGGCGCTAGAGCTTTTCTATTTTCTTTTGTTCTCTTTCACCGAGTGGTTGGTGAATTTCCTTTTTCTTTAGATAGTACCTCCTGGACAGGTTGGTTCAAACAACGATTACAGGTGAGGTTTGATTGTCTTCCTCTCAAGAACTATAATGTATTTATGGTTCTTCCTGGTAAAGGAGAACACCTACTAAAGAACTAAGGAGATCATCAAATAATATCGTTTTCCCCTTATCTGGACCTACTGCCTACGTTTCTCTTGATTTCTTGCTTTCGAGTTTCAACCTTCTAATGTTATTGCCTACTTTTAGTCTTAGCCATCTAAATATTTTCTTGAACATACCAAATTGAGCCTCCTTTGGAGTAGGAATGGCTCCACCATCATGATTCATGCATCCTTCAATAAAAGCCTCGTGGAGGTTAAGTACCCGTTCGGATTGACTTAAGAAAAGTGTTTTTCAAAAAACTCATTTTTACTAAACTTTTTTGATAAAAAGGGTTTAAAATACACTTTAAAATCTATTTTGAATAGTTGTCAAACACTCCAATTTTTTCCAAAATGACTTACTTTTTAAATTACACACTTGAAAATGTATTCCAAATACAATCTAAGATACTTGAGAAAGTGAAGATTTTCATATGGAAAATTTTGCATGGGAGAGTTAACACCCAAAGCATCCAGATGAATTTTTCCTTTGGCTGTGGCAGGAATGGTGTGTCCTTTGCAGGCGTCCTAAGGTGGATCTTGATCACCTATTGTGAGGTTATTAGTTTGCGCACTTCGTATGGTCTTTGCTTTAGAGCGTTTGGTGTTGCTTTCATGTGTAATGGGAACTATCGGTCTACGGTTAAAGAGATCATGATGAACTCTCCCTTTGACGATATGGAAGAGTGTTGCCACAGGCTTTTACCTTCGCTATTGTGCCAATTGTGTGGAACATATGGCTCAAGAGGAATAATATATTTAGAGACATCAAGAGGTCTTTGGAGGAGGTATGAGACGAGGTGAGGTTTAATGCCTCTTTATGGGCTTTCGTGAATCAATTTTTTTATAATAATTAGTTGGGTCTGTTTCTTTTGGACTCGAGTATGTTCTAATAGGTAGTTGAGGACTTCTTCCGTGGGTTTGTTATTTGCCCTTGACATTTATTTTATTTGGCTCAGTGAAAGCTCGGTTTCTTAAC
The DNA here is from genome assembly GCA_031780015.1 of Citrullus colocynthis. NCBI lineage: Eukaryota > Viridiplantae > Streptophyta > Magnoliopsida > Cucurbitales > Cucurbitaceae > Citrullus > Citrullus colocynthis. Next base: position 292,984 of record QLSR01000264.1, read on the forward strand.
AACATAACCACCACCAAAAAAGAAGGGAAAATAAACCATGTCCGAGCATTTCTTCACTAGTTTTGTCCTTCCACTTGCTCCTCACAGTTCTCTTTCTTTTTTCTTATGCTAAGTGCCCAAATGATGTGATATACTAATATCTTTTATTTAAGACTGATCTTCTCCCCTCTCGCCTGTCCTCCTTGTGGGTTGATTACCATAGATGTGACCTGAGGGAGCTTTGGGTAGGAGTAAAAGAAGTTTTTCTTTTTTTCCGAGGACCTTAGTAGAGTTCCAGAAGTTAACTAGATTTCTGGCTTGAAACTGGCAGATCTTTCCAACATTTACTGTTATTACAAATATACAAACCTTATTTGTTTTAGTCAACTGGAGGGATTTTGATAACCTCCTAATCCATTTGGTAGATGGTTAATCTTCTCTTTTTATAAGCATCTCCTTGTTTAAAGAAATTGGTTGTCTATAAAAAAATAAACAAACCAAAGTTGTTTCTAAAGAAAATAAACCTAAATCAAATCATTCATTTCATTAGAGATGGACCACATCATCATCATACAACACTTCATATAGCAGTAGAACAAATAAAAATAAAAATTGTTCGAGGCTAAAAGGTCATAGGTTCAATTCATAGTGGCCACCTAATTAGGATTTAATATCCTAGAACTCTACGAGTTTCCTTGACACCCAAATGTTTTAGGGTCTGACGGGTTGTCCCATAGGATTAGTCGAGGTGTGCGTAAACTAGTCAGGACACTTACAGATATCAAAATAATAATAATAATAATTACAATTATTATTGGAAGCGTGGAGCCAAATCTATCCTAACTGACCCCCACAATTTTTCAAGGATTTAATTTAATATATTGATAAAGCAAAACCAAATATGTAGAGGATTAGAATACTAACCGCATCCAACTCTTGCACCGGCATTTCCAGTCGTCTTGCTAAGTTCATGACCACCTATTTCATTTAACATGTATGATTAAGCCATAAAGCCAACAATGTGAAAGTACAAAATAAACAAGAATATCAACAATAAAATCATCATTGAAATACAATCCTTCTAACTGATGAGACAAAGTCGTACTCTCATTCTATAATCAACAGAATAAAGAGGGAGGAGGTGTTTTGAGTGTGTGAAGAAACTTTATTCCTTAGAATAAGTTTTCCACTTCAGAATGTCAGAAAGTAGGATAGCTCAAGCTCGAGAAACAAGATAGGATATTTGAAAACAAACTCTTACCTTTGCCAAGATCATCAGGATCAGCATGTACAACGACTGCCCGACCTAGTATTGAATGAGGTCCTTTAAGTGAAATCTACACATCAAAATAGAAGAGTAAAATCAAAACACAATCCACAACATGCATCATATAAATAAATTGCATATGAAAAGGCCAAAAGTGGCTCACATAAGCACAACAGGCAATTAACCAAACGAACGAGAAACAAGACTGATAGAACAACTCACTGAATTAGAAGCACTCTAAAATGATCAGCAAACAAGCAATCCATTTAACAGACTTACCAGCCTATCTGTAATGGAAACTTCAGCAACCCCTGGAACAAGCCACCGCTAAGATGTCATAAGAGGAAGAGGAAAACTACTGTCTATGTTTCTCAAGAACATTCCAAAACTACTGATCATTATTATGTTATTTGGAAGGATTCTTATCCGAAGAAAATCAAAATTTTTCTTTAGGAGCTAATTTACATGTCTCTTTCACCTTCCTGGTGACTTAAGTGTGGTCATCAGTTTGAACCCATCCATTTATGCATTGCCTTTTTGCGTCAAAGTTTTGGAATATCATCTTGGAGGCTTTTGGTTGTTCTATTTCGTGTCCTAATTCTATCTTTGATCTTCTTCCTACATTGTTGGTAGGTCAACCTTTTGGTGGTACAAAGAAGTGATTTGGTCGGCTTTGCTGCATGCTTTCTTCCAGCTATTATGGGGTGAGAGAAACGGGTAGCCTTTTCGTGACTCTTATTCCAATTTTGATCGGTTTTTGAAATTAAGTCTTTTTACCGTTTTTTCTTGGTGCAAAATGAAGCATCCATTAAACATTACAACTTATCTTTTTTAGTTAAAGATAGGTAATCTCTCTTGTAATCACCTATAGTGTTTCAGGGGGTTTTCTCTATTTCATTTATCAATGAAATGTTTCTTTATCCAGAAAAAATTCCAAAAACCAAAATGTAGAAACTCTACTAACCATCGGGACCTGCACAGATATTCCCCAAATCCCCTGCGTGACGTTCTGCATCCCCAGGACCTCCATGGTCCTTCTTCAATGGATTAAAATGAGGCCCTAACAGAAAAAGAAACCCAGCAAAACAAAAAGCCTATTCAACCAGCAAAACGAGGTGAAACTATGGCAGAGAGAGAGAAAGGGGGATTTACCAGTGGAGTTGCAGCCATTAGTGGTATCACCAAGAGAATGGATATGGAAGCCATGGAGTCCAGGGGAAAGCCCACTAATTCTTCCATTAACACGGGTCGCCCCTGTTCATATTCATCATAACTTCAATCAACAATAAAAACCCACCTCGAAACTCAAAAACCCTACTAAGATATTGGATCAAACGAAGCAAAAACGAAAGCATCACACAGAAAACCCTTCAAACAAGCATCGCACACAAAAACCCACATACAGAAACAGACCATTAGAATCTTGGACGAACTGGATGGAGCCTCTGATGTTGGAATCTCCTCCTGCGATGAGCGCCACAGCTTTCAGAGCACCCATTTCGGTAGTCTATCGCCTGATGAAGATTTAGCGGTTAATGGGTGAGCGACTGATGAGCGGTTTGTGTATTACCTGTTTCTGTGGGGCTAATGTCAATATCATTGTGATAATTTCAAAAACAATATAATATATATTTGAATATTTGTCATTGTCCAATGTCTTACGCACACCTTGACCAATTTTATAGGATACTCATCTGACTTTGTAACATTTAGGTATCAAAAAACTCATAAAATATTAAATCTTAGTTACACTGATGTATCAATAGTTTATTACCATTCATTCAAAATTCATTTCAATTTTAAGAGGGGTGTATCAATAGAATATTAGTAGTTGTAAAAAAATCATTTCAAGTATATCATTGGTGTATCAATATCAATACTATATCAATTACATTAATTCTAAATAAAATTAAGTATAACATCGGTGTATTAGTAGTATAATAAAGTGAATTCAAAATTTATTTCAAGTATAATATTGGTGTATCATTAGTATATCATGATTTCTTAAAAATACATTTGTTCTAGTATATCCGTAGTTGATAACCACCTGTTCAAAATTCAATTGTAAGTGTAACATTGGTGTATCAATAATTTTATCTACATAATTCAAAATGGTTATTAACAAGTCAAATTAGACCATCATAAGTCGATGATGATATACTATAAAAAGAATGCTTTGAAACAAACGAATAAAAATTCAAATAAAGTCCACAATAATAACAAATGTAGAGTACTTTTAATTTATTGATAATTTTGACATAATGATAGGTAAATTTGGTATATTAATTGTATAACTAATCATTCTACTAAATACAAAGTATATTAGTTTACTAATATATCAAATATAAGTATATCAGTTAATGGATACACCAAAAATAAGATATATCGCACATACTACTAATATACATGTTCATGTTGATATACCAAACACGATAAAATTGGATTAATGAAAACCAAAAATCAAATCTAATATTTGTTGTCATATTTGTAAATTGAAAAAACTCATTGATAAATTTATATGTTTTTAGATTATTATTATTCTTTTTTTGTACTATTCATACAGTTACCTCAAAAAAAAAAAAAAATACAAATGAAAATGGGGTTTATTTAATGAATTTAGCTTCTAAAACCTCGTTTAATAATTTTTTTTTAATTCTGCTTATAAATATCATTTTCACTTCTACCTATAAGTTTTTAAGTATTATTATCAACTTTGTACTCATGTTTTCAAAAATCAAGTCAACCTTTGAAGTAGTTTTCAAAATATAATCTTGTGTTTTAAATTTTGACTAGAAATTGAAGTGTTTCTCTTAAAGTGATGAAAATTATAATATAGAAGTTGGAAGAAAATGAATATTTGTTATTTTTAACCTAAAAAGGTCTTCACCTTTCAAAACTAACATTTGTTTTAAAAAAACCTATTTTTTCTAGTCTCTTTCTTACTAGAAATAATCATCTTTTAAGATTCACCTTTCACAACTAGTACACTTAAAAAAATAATAAAAAAATAAAAAATAATAGTTAAAATCGTTTTTATCTGTCCTTCTCTACCAACATTGAAATTAATTTTTTCTTCTTTTGGGCTTTCTTAGTGAAATTTCTCCACGACAGAGATTCAATATAATCTTTTAAAAAAATATTATGTAATTTTTTTAAATCTTTTACCAAATTTTACATCTTTTAAAATTCTTTTCAAATTACGTAATTTTTCCCAAAATTTATATCAAATCTTAAATAATCTTTCAAATGATCTTACATCCAATTTCTATCTTCACAATTATGTGAATTTCCAAATTAATTTACCAATAGATGGTTTGACATAAAATGAAAAGGATAATTATTTATTCAAATATCGTGGTCAATCTCGGTTGGGAAGAACCCAGAAAAACTATTTAAACAAGTTTCAAAAAAGTGTACTAGTTATAAAAGAGAGAAACATTTGAGGATTATTTCAGATAAGTTTCCAATGTTTTTTCAATTTTTGCTAATCAGTCCTTTAAAAAAAACCTTAAACCAATCCTTACGAGAATTCATGTTTGTTTAAGTTTATTTTAACTTAATTAAACAAAAGCTTAAGCCAATTATTATGGAAATTCTTGTAGGAATTTATTCTTACGCAAATTCCCATAAGTTTTAAGGTTTTTTTTAAAGGGCTAGTTGCAAAATGGACAAAATAAGTTTTTAATATTAGGCTTATAGTACAAATCTTTTAGTTTTGCAAAAATGGAAAGAAAAAAAAACCCCAAGCCCAGCCACGATTTAAAACATAAAATGTAAAAGATGTATGGAGAAATTTGATACACCTAATACAATTGATACATCTAATACACCTGATATACTTGATACATGCTCGATACACTGCTAATGTACACTTGATATCTTTGATACACTTGAAATATACTGTTGATGCACTTGAAATGTTGATTGTTGTTAGATATACTGCTAGTACGTTTCCTTATGTATTACTTCAAATATCTATTAATTGATGTTTTAATACATTTATGTCTTAGGTCTTATATACCACTGATACACTTGGAATATCATGCTTATAAAATGAAATATACATATTTTACCTTCAAAACAAGTTACTAATTGAATGTTAATTGACGTTAGATATACTACCGATACATTACAATGTTGATTGTTGTTAGATACAAAATTGATTCATTCATGTGTTACTTCAAGCAATTATTGATACATGTCTGATACACACTGGCTTAGGTTTAATATACTTCTAATGCACTTGGAATATCATAATTATAACATAAAATACATTTGCTTTACTTAAAAATAAAAAGTTATAGATTATATGTTGTATGGAGGAGAAATGAAATGAGGATGTGGGTTTTGGGCAAAGAGAAGCGCTTTTGCTACTGAGAAAGCGAACTGGTTTGGTTTGTTTATATCCTTCTCGTATATGTTTTCTACGGCTAAATTAGGAACACAACTGAAATAAGAGGTTAAGAAGGGAAATTTAAAAAGAGTCACAAATTATCTAGTTGGGAGGAAAGAAAGTTGAGTTGTGTGTGCTTGTGAGGGGAGACGAGGAATAGAGACTTTTTTTTATTATTATTATTTTATCAAGTAATAAGAACTCTTACTTAGTAACTCTCTAATATGGTGTATTTTTATTGACGTAAAAATTTACTTTATCTACTTAATGCAGTTGTAATAAGCCAATAAAATGTAATCGTATTAGAAAGTTAGGAGAACTATCGATCTCGATGTGTAGACGAGTATAATTCGTCTTTAAAATATTTTTATTGGAAAAGAAAGGGATATTTCAATTTGCATATCAAAAGAGAATAGAAAAGGAGTGAAATTGAGCTTTGTCGTGTGAAAAAAAAAAAAAAGAAGCGATGGAAGAATAACGTGATTTGAGGAGTTGAAAGATTTCCCATATTTATAAAATTTAAAAAGTTGGAGCTATGTTTGCTAAACCCTAAACTTAATTTGTCACCAATACAATGTTTCTTTTTTAAACTTAATTAAAAGAAAAAACATAAAAATTCCAGTAAGAATTGATTATTACGGGAATTCCCGTAAATTTTAAGGGCCTTTTTTTCTTTTTCAAATAATGATAATAATTTAAACCAATTCTTACCAGAAGTCTTATGAGAATTCTCATACGTTAAGTTTTTTTAATAAAAAAACTAAATTAAAATTTTTTACCTTAATAGAATTTCTATAAGAACTAGGTTAGTTTTTTTTATTATTATTTTTTAATTTTTTATTTATTTATCATTGTTAGTATTGAGTTGAAAAAATCTCAATTTTCTCATTCTCACCGGTAATTTCATGTAAGAATAACAACAAATTTCACTAATATCGGTTAAAACTGGCCAAAAATAAAGAAAATGGAAAAGTGGAGTTTAAGATTTAAAACTAAAGTTAGTCTGAAAAGTAGTGTTAGGTAAGTTAGGTAAAGATAAAATTGAAGATACTTAAATGAGAGATAAAATTATATTTTTATTATATGGAGTCCTCCATTTAAAATTTAAAAAAATAAAAAAAAATGTTATAAAAGTAATTTTTTAAAAAAATGTTAGCTTTCCGAGATAAAAAAAAATTAGGTTAAAAATAATAATTTCTAGAAGAAAACAACCATAAATTTAAAACATAAACTAAAAATAAATCTTTATAAACGAATGCGATATACAAAGAAAATAAATAAATAATATATTAGTTTTAGAAAGGAGAAGGGAGGAGAGAAAAGGAAAAATATGAAGAGAAAAGTACACCTCATCAAAAATAAATAAATAATAAATTAGTAAAAATTGCAACCTAACTTAAAGTTTGTCACCTGAACATGTTATATCATTTTTCTATTAGTCAACTAACGATCAACTTAACTTAGGGACCATTTATAAACATTTTTCAAACCTCGAGAACTAAAGTGTCGCTTTTGAGATTTCGAGGACCAACTAGACACTCATATGAAATTTCAAGAACCAAAACTAGACACTAATTTGAAAATCATTATAAGAAATTGAAATGATATAGGCTTAATTTTCAAAAATGAAAAATAAAAGCCCCATTTGGTAGCCATTTGGTTTTTGGTTTGGTTTTTTAAAATTAAGCCTATAAACACTTATTTTATCTCTAAATTTCTTGTTTTATTATTTACTTTTTACCAATATTTAAAAAAACTAATCGAAGTTTTTGAAAAATAAAAATAAAATAGTTTTTTGAGTTTGGAATTTGGTTTAAGAATTCAATCATTTTACTTGAAAAAGATGCAAATCATGACAAGAAATTTAGAGAAAATAAGCTTAGTTTTCAAAAACCAAATAGTTATCAAATAGAGCTAAAACAACCAAATAGTTACAAGATAAGGCCTAAGGCTCAGTTTGGTAACTATTTCGTTTTTTGTTTTTTATTTTTGAAAATTAAGCTTATTTCCTCCCCATTTCTTTTCATAATGTACATGTTTTTAACTACAATGGTTGAATTCTTAGTTAAATTCCAAAAACAAAAACAAATTGGTACAAACATTCGTCGCAACATTCGAGAAGTTGGTACACAACATTGGAATGCAACGACTCAAAGAACTTAAGTGATGTCTTTATGAGAGGAGAAAACTAGTGCACTCTTTTTCCCTTTACTAGTTTTTTTACCCAATGGATTTTTCTAGCAAGGTTTTTAATGAGACAGGTGTTAATGTATATATGTTATGTACTCTTTTTCCTTCACTAAAATTTTTCCCATTGGTTTTTCTCTAGTCAGGTTTTAACGACGCATATAACTTATATACAATGGAAATCTAAAGAGGGAGTATTGTAAATGTTATGCATTTAGTTAGATTTTCATCCTATTTACCTTTTCTTCCCATTAGCTCATTCATCCTTGAATTTAGTCTTTCAACTCTCAATCTCTCTATTTTAAGCACTATCAAACTTGGTGCCTACTCCATTCTATCACTATAAATAAGAGGTGTGTAAACCTTTAGAAACACACCTCTCACATTTTGAGAATAAAAAGAACTCTCTCCTTTGCTCCTCATTTCTTTTGTGTTGTTCTTATTCTTGTTGTTATTATAATATTCTAGTTTCATAACATTTTTAAAGGGTTTGTCTCTAATTCCAAGTTTTGATTCGACTTCCTGATCCATAAAAGAGATGGGGTTAAAATATTTAGCTAATTCTGACCACATTTGTCATAAAGGAAATTGGGTTAAAACATTTATAGATACATTCGTAAATCGGAAGGTTCGATATTGATTAAGTATAATCAATATTTTGGATATCTTTTATTTGTATTCAAAAGACATAAAAGATATCATCAATATTTCATCGACATATACATTGATTCAATGCATTTGTAAAATTTAGTAAAAAAACACTAAAATCAAGCACTTAAAAAAAGAGAGAACACTTGAATCAAACCTCAATTGGGGTTTGATTAATCCATTTAGTTGAGCTAAAAAGACTAATTTACCTATGATACTTGGATGCTAGATTTGAGTTTTAGGGACTTTTGATGTGCTCGTTTAATCAAGAGTTTCAAAGTAAGTTCTGGTTGTCTCTATCATGATTATGATCACATTTTGCCTAACCCACAAAGTTAGTTCCCCTTTGTAAATTCTATTTTTTACCCCATATGCTTCTTTATTATTCTTTTTTTTTCTAGTATGGGGCTGGAACTTTGTGAGATGTTTTCGTTTGGTTCTTGTAATTTAGGCTGTTGGATGGAAATGAGCAAGCACTCTTTATAGTATGTTTATTAAAGTCATGTTTATGTATTACTTTGAATTCTGCTTGTGTGCATGTTCTTGATTTTGTTTATTTAAGTTCTAAGCTCATATGAATTGTTAATCGTACTGAAAGTTGGGTTCAAACTGCTGAAAGTTAGAAGGTTAGAGGTAATTTCGAATATTTGGCCATTATTATTGTTAGAAATTTGAAGCGAATTTTATGTTTGCAATTAAGCCTAAATATTGGAGTTAAGTTTGATTATAATTTATATTAAGAGTTTGATCTAAGATTACTCTAATCCAAGGAAGAAGATAAATTGCCAGCCTTCTTATTCTCGAGGTAAGTGGCACTACTAAAAAGTTTTCTTTTGTACAATATTGTGTTTTGAGTGTTAGATATATTATTATTTTTTAATGTGGCATAAATGTTGGATGAGACTTATATTTATATTTTTGTAGCTATTCTCTAAAAATTATGAGAGCAATGCTAGGTGGAAAGAGTAGGTTCAAGGAAAAGAAGTTTTGAATTGGGAGTATTTTTGGTAATATGTTTACTCTTAATCTATATTTCTTTCGAGCATGAAGAATGTTTTGTACTATGTATTATAAGTGTTATATTTTGACTATGTGACATGAATGACACTTTTGTTGGATTGTTAGTAGATGGAAAATGTAATGCCATTAATATTTTAAATATAATATCGTTTTTATGTTTAATAAGTTGGGAAGATTGCGAACATTAAAAAGGTATAACTTATGAATATTGTTATAATTATTGACATTGATGTATTGAGTTGAGTTCTAAAATGTATATTGTTGTTTTTCCACAAGGAATTGGGCAAACACATTGAAGCGAAGAGACCACTAAGCAAGTTATTTGTGTTTTTTTGTTGGGATAGTGCTACCACTTAGTCGTATTTGGTTTCTTTGTAAACAACTTAATTGAAGTTTGTATTAGTTAATGTTACAAACTTCGTTGTTATATATGAATGTTCGTATTTATGCTTTTGTACATATTGTGTCAAAATTGGAGGAAACATGAGTGTAACCCGTCATTAAAAGTATTTTTTGACATTTCATAAATATCATGAGATGTAGTTATGACATTAAATAAGTGTCGACATACATAATTTAATGATGTTGGGAAAGTGTCTCAGTTATGGTATTATTGACACTATAAACGTGGTATTATTAATATTTTTGTGACAAATTTTTAATGTTAAGATAAATGTTTAATTGACAGAAAAGGTCAACTTTTTTTATCGTTTACAATTATAAATTGTCATAAAAAAATTTAACCATGATAGGTAATAAATGTCAATAAATGATTATTGTTAACTGAATTGAAGAGTCTTGAAACAACTAATAGTAACTGATTTTTCATGTGTCACCTATACATTTTCATTGATGATGGATACAAAGACTAAAAAAAAGAGTCAAGAAATGTGTTAATGGCAATTTTTTAGAGTGATGAAAACCTGTTTTTGTTATAGTGAAATTTCATTCTTTAGGTTCCACAAGTGCACAATTGATGGTCATCTTCTTGGGCAGCGAGTTCTAGTTGTGAGGATACTTTTCAATCCATGCCCTTGATGTCTCTTCCTTCTCGCCCTCTACATTGGTTCCCAATGAGTCCCAGTTGTTGGAAGCTAAATATTGATGTGGCTTGGTCGAAGGAGCGTGGATCTAATGGTCTTGGGTGGATTATCCGAAATCATGATGGAAGAGGATCTTGAGTGGTTCTACTTTTACTAGAAAGAGGTGAGGACGTTAGCTTACTAGAAGTTGAAGTCATTTTAGAAGGTTTGATTGCAGTGCAACGTCAATGGGTTGGAATCAACCCGCCGATTGTGGTGGAGTCTGATACATTAAAGGTGATTAGCTTACTCTGTAGGAAGGATTCATCTTTTACAAAGTTTGGCTTCCTCATTATAGATATTTTTTATGTTAGAAACTCTATTAATATCTTTCTTTTTGTCACATTCCTAGAGAGGAGAACAAAGTTGTCTATGCCTTACCAACTATGGCATCTTTCACAATGATTTTTTGATCTGGAAAGATACTTTTTTCATATATTTTTCTCCCATTATTTATGATGAGATAGGTACATAGTAGTTGGTTTGTGGTGGTGTTGTTTGTTGTCTTGACAAATAAAGAAAGAAACTCACTTTGGGTTAATCTTCATTATTCATAATGAGCTAAACTTACATTGTAATAAAAATAGAAAAATAAATAAATAAATAAGAAAAAGACTTTTGGCCCCTCGCAAAACACACTTGGTTCTCTCCAAAGTTGTAATATCTTTTTTTCTCTTTCTTTTTTTTTTTTTAAAAAAAATCCATTCATTAATTTGGAGAAAACAAAATCCATTACAAAACTGTGGTTTTCTCTTTTTCCCCTGTTTTTCATTTTATATACTATTTCATTTTGAATATTTTTAATTAATTAATCTTAATTTTAAAAAATAATATAAATATTTATTTTAATAAACAAATAATAATCTATTAAAAATATTTACTTAATTTATTTTTACAATAAAAATTTATTAAATGACTGCAATTATTTATTTACATAAATTATTAATTAATTAGCTAATAATATTTTAAATATATTTAATTACTAAATGAGGAATATTTAAATTTAGTTAGTACAAAAATTTATTTTTCAACAATAATAATTAATTGCTTATTTTTTTAAAATAATTATTTATTGAGATTAATTTAGTATGATCATTATTGATTATTTACAAGGTTGTTTTCAAGTATAACAAAATGAATCAAACTATTTACAAATACTTATAAATTTCACTAGTGTCTATCACTTAAGCGATAAAAGTCTATCACGATCTATCACTAATGGATAATAAAAATTTCCTAGATTCGTAAATAGTTTGATATTTTTTCTATTTATAATAATTTTCCTATTTATAATTGATTAATTATTTATTTTGATTAATTTGTATTAGTTCATTCATTACTAACATATCATATTTATATAAAAAAAAAATAGTATTCTTTATTAATATTCTTTATTACCCTATCATATTTTTATCTCATTTTTTCACCTTTTTATATAATATATTATTTATTAAAATGTATTCCTTTATTATTTAATTAATATTTAAATTACTAAGGTTAAATTTAGTTAATTAAAAATATTAGATTATAATTAATATGACACCCATTAGATATTAATTGATTAATGTTACTGATAAATTACTCAGATATTTATAATTAAAATTATTATTGATTCTTAATTAATTTATTTTATCAATTTTGTGGAATGATATTTATTATTTAATTAATTAATTTGTTAAATTTATATAAAATTGTCATACTTAATTTTATAAATTAAAATGCAAACAAAAATTTTGTTCACAAAATTTTTTATAGCATTTCTTATATATAATAAGACAAATATAGGAGAATTTGTACGGCTGACTCAATTTTTGGGCCCAAAATGCCAAATGACCCACATTTTAAAAAAAATATCAATTGACATGTTTCAATCGATTTCACAACTGGTAGTTTAGTAATTGGTAGTCTCTCCAGGGTTTTATTTGTGTCTTTGCGTTTCGAAATCATCTGACTGGCATTGACATCGAAGATGGATATAATCAGAGATCCAGATAGCGTTGAAGACGGGTAAAATCAGAGAGAACGATACCAGAGACAGCAAGACTAGCGAAAGCGAATGGATCATAATGTAAATATTGTCCGCCGTATAGAACTGTCGATTGTCTCGCTCTCGCTCTCTCCTTGAGCTCTTGCTCTCACTAGTCTCACAATCTCGCTCTCTCTCAGTTTCGCTTGCACTCACAGTCTTGCTCACGAGGAAGGGGGTAAATTCCCTCACGAGCACAAGGACAGGAAACCCCGCCCGCGCCGGTTGCCAACCCTCACGGCAACGTTCTAGAAACCCCGCCATTGAACTAGAAACGAACCTGCATTACTAGAACCTTCTTGTCCCTTCCCCATGCTTCTTCTTCTTCTTCTATAAAACCCCAACTTTTCTCTCCTAAACCCCAATTCGAATCGCGCTCTTAGCTAACTGAACTTCAAGCTTTCCAATAATCTCCATCAATGGCTTCTTCGATCGCTCTCCGAAGGCTTGCCGTTTCCTCCGCCGCTAAGCTTTTCAGTCCTGTTCGCTCCGCCTCTGTTCTCCCCTCTGTCGGTCGTTCATTCAACACCAATGCTCAGATGACCAACTACGCCGATGACGATCACTCCGTCGATGTTGACCGCCGCTCCAACCGATCTATCTCTCGCTCTCGTGATCGCTTCCCTGGCTTCGCAGGTAGTTGTTATCTTCGTCCTTGTTTGAGTTTCGGACATTGATTTCTTCATCGATGATGATGTGTCTGGATTGTTCTGGAGTTTTCATCTACGTTTTCGTGAGTGATTTGTTGTTTGTTTGAGTAATTTCGTTTCGATTTGTGGAAATGGCTGCGTGGATCTTCGGGTGGAATTGAATGTTTTGAGTTGGGATGTCCGAGTAATTTCTCATTTGTCGGCTTGTTCTCTCGTTCACGGTGGATCTTTGATCTGATCTCAGTCTGTTGGTTGAACAATTGCCATGTAGTGATTAATTCATTGCGGTTTAGGGAGAAATCTTGCTTGTTGTTTGTGAATGGAGGATTCTTGTTCTAACACTCTTTGGTTGTCGATTTGCAGATGTGTTCGATCCGTTTTCTCCGACTAGGAGCTTAAGCCAGGTGCTGAATCTGATGGATCAGTTAATGGAGGATCCATTTCTGGCAGCTTCTCGAGGAGTAGGAGCAGGATCGAGGAGGGGCTGGGACGTGAGAGAAGACGACAATGCTCTGTATCTACGAATGGACATGCCTGGACTGAGCAAAGAGGATGTGAAGGTGAGTGTGGAGCAGAACACACTGATCATCAAAGGTGAAGCAGCGAAAGAGTCCGAAGACGAGGAGGACCGGAGACGATTCTCGAGCCGACTGGATTTGCCTGGGAACTTGTACGAGCTGAATTCGATCAAAGCAGAGATGAAAAATGGGGTTCTGAAAGTGGCGGTGCCAAAGGTGAAGGAAGAAGAGAGGAAGGATGTGAGGCATGTTACTGTTGAGTAGTTTGGTTTCTAAAGACTAGAAAATGGTGAATAGCTTTCTCCCTGTTTTCTTTTTAGTGTAAATGGTAGATCTTTCTTCTTTCTCTTGCTTGCTTTTCTTACTTTCATGGAGGTGTTCGTTCTGCTTTGGCTTCTAACGGCTCTGGTTCTTGACATGTTGAATGAGATGAAAGAATAGTTGAAGGGCTTTCGGATTAACTTAAAATAATAAACGTTTCTAAAATATTCATTTTTCATTTTAATACTTTTCATAATAATCTTCAAAATAAAGCTACTGTTTTTTGTTGTCGACTACTTGCTTTTAAATAATTTATTTTCCAAAATTAAGCACAATATTTTGTAAGAACTTCAAAGCTGTTTTGACAGTTTCATGAAAGTTGGTTGGAGTTCTGCTTTGAGAAAATTCTTTACTATTTGAGCAACAGGACATTGTGAAATCGACAGCTATACATTGATTAGATCTTTCTAGAGGAAAAAATTAGATACTCTATGTTGGAGGGTCTCATACTTCTAATTTGAGAGTTGTTAATCAAGATATATGATTCATCTAGTTAGAAGATATCAAATCTTTTTTTTTTTTTTTTTATTTTTATAAAATTATAGTAATTTTTAATTATTTTTTTTTTTTTTTTACTCTTATGAAATAATCTTGATTTAGTTTAACTCCAAAATTTGAATAATAGTTTTGAATTTTTGTTGTTATTATAAATTTGTTTTTTTAATACACTATCATTAATCATTCTAAAGCTCTAGAAAAGAAAAAAAAAAAAAAATTTTAAAATTTTTTTTTTTTTTTCTTTTCTAGAGCTTTAGAATGATTAATGATAGTGTATTCAAAAAACAAATTAATAATAACAACAAAAATTCAAAACTATTATTCAAATTTTGGAGTTAAACTAAATCAAGATTATTTCATAAGAGTAAAAAAAAAAAAAAACATAATAATTTGAACTTACTATTATTTTATTTAAAAATACACAATCTTCGAAATGACAATGTTTTTTCTTAAAATAGTTCAACCATTGCACATGTTTAATTTATTTGTAAAATAAAATTAAATATTTCTATGAATGCTCCTAAATCGCTCCTCTTTTCTCCTCTTCGTTCAATCTTCCTCTACATCTCCATTAAAGCTATTAAAAATAAAGAAAAATTGTTAAAAGAAATATTTAAAAGCTTTACAAAAAGTAGCTCTTGGTGCTCTAGCTATATGTGTCGACTGCTGAATGAAAGGCTCTCAAATCATGAACCTTTAGATTGTTGGCAACTGGCGTGCCATCTCCGTCTGTCGGTGGTTGCCATCTCTCATTTGCTGTCTAAAAATAAGAACCATGGAAGACGAAATGATTTAGATTGTGGAGAAAGAAGTTGTGTTTATGTAAGTTCATTAATCCCTCCAGAAACGTAATGATTCAAACTGTGGAGGAGAAGTACCAAAGTTTTGATAAATGAAGCCTTTGTTTTAGGAAAAAAAAGAAAATTCACATAATAAATGAAGCCTCTCAGAATTTAGCAAACAAAAATATAAGTGCATTTCAACCAAATATTTTATATACAAAATACATAAGGTACAAATTAATATAAAAACTTTTTTGCTAAAATCTGTAATGGTTTTCAGCAGCTAAAACAAAAAATTAAGTTCAAAACTCTTGTAGAGTCAAGATTATTAAGTCGAGAAATATAAAATTAAAAAAAAAAATGATGTCAATATTTTGATGGAGCACAATTGTATTCAAGATTAACCTTAAAATCAAGGATTATGTCATGTTTTATCATACAATTTATGCCAATTCCAGTATATTCCAATATCTAAACACAAAAAACACAATGTAAGTAGTACTAACTAAAGTCCCATAATCTATTCAGCCCACCAAATCATAAATCAAACCAGAAAATGATATCAAGCACAAATTAGAAGCTTAAATAAGTATTCCATAAAATTAAAGGTAAATTAAAAAATGGTTCAACAAATAAAATTTCAACATATTTGTATTTTTAACTCTAAAAAAAATATAAAATGAAATTTCTTGGCTTCGGTAATACAAAAGACAACATTCAAATGCATTAAAAGATAATATACCAAGATCATATGTGGTCTCAGTATTCTTAAATTACCACCAAGGGGTTAACAACGCATCCCTTTTACAAAATTAATATCTAGATCCATAATTTGGGGTCTAGAAGTTCAATTTGAAAAAGTCTTCTAAGAAGTTCTCATTTGCTACATGCCTATTATCGTTGTGTGGTTAATCTAGAAAGTTGAGGCGTTTTTGGGTCTTGTGTTGATGTAGCTCCAGAAATTTGAGGTTGCTATGAAGAATCTCCATCCTAGACAAGATGGATGTATTTAAGTTATATAAAGACAATTGAAAATTAACAAGATCACATAATGAATTGAATAAGTTATTTACCATCTTTGGGATAATGAATCTCATGAAAGTCCTTTCTCCTTTAGTTTGTTTCCTCCTCTAGCCCCTAGTTTTTCACATAATTGAGAATTATGACCTACACCTTTGCACTTGCTACATCGAATAGTAGGTCCATAACACTTAAATCGTGGGAAGAAGAAGCCTCATCCACATTCATCTTCCTTTATCGTCTTGGTCTTTTTGGTGGCCTCGTATCACAGGTGGTTGCATCAGGTCATAATTTGGTGTAGGCCATACGTTTGATCCATTAACAGGTTTTAAAAAGAATGAATACATCTTCACCAATGTCTCTTTAGAGTATTAGTCATGCACAAATTCTTCTGGTCATTTTTTCAAGTAGAGTATACATTGAACAGCATGATGGCAAGATATTCCTGTCAAATTCCACCGTCTACAACTACATTCTCTGTTATCTACTTCAACAAAATATTGATCATTATGTTCCTCAACCTCAAATTTCTATTATCTACTTCAACAAAATTTTGATCATAAGTCCTAGAAACATGTTTCCACTTATCCAATTTTGTGTTGGAATGCCTTGAAGCCTAAACCTAATTAGAATTGGCATTTGATATATTTAATTATTTCAATATTTTCCTTCTTCATTTAGGTTTAGAGAAGTGCACTATACAAACTCTCTAATAGGTTCTATTCATCCTATAATCTTGTAACATTCTCTTTAATAAAATTGTTCTCCCTCTGCCCGTGAACATAGCTAACACATTGTTAGTGAACCACGTAAATTTGTGTGTTGATCTTCTCTACTTTTTACTTTCTTTTGTATTATTTAATTGTCGATTTCGTAACAAACTGGTATCAGAGTCTAATTGTTAGAGTTTCAAAATTATGCATATATTTGACAATCAAAGATGTTTGGCATGAACGTAAAAATCAACAAATTCACCAGGAGGAACAGTTTTGGTTTATGGCAAATCAAGATTCGACGACCATTCTATGTTTGGCTAATCACGTCATCATCGAGGTCGCAGATGAAGAAACTGCCATTGGTCTGTGGTTAAAGTTGGAAAGTCTTTACATGACTAAGTCTTTAACCAAGAAGTTGTTTCTTAAGAAATGTTTGTATCATCTACGTATGCAGGAAGGTACGTCTCTTCGAGATCATCTTGATCAGTTGAATAAAAGTTTGTTAGATTTGCATAATGTAGAGATTAAGGTTGATAATGAGGATGCTATCTTAATTCTGTTGACGTCTTTGCCCTCATCATTTGAGACTTCTGTTGACTCGTTTATTGGAGGGAAAGAAACTTTGACTTTAGAAGATACAAAGTCCACATTGCTTATGAGAGAAGACCGTCAGAATGTTATTAGTTTAGGTATAGAAAGTTAGACATATGGGTTAGCTACTACAGGGAGCAAGGGACATGGGAATTTTGGTAAGCAAAAGTCGAACCAGAATCATAAATCTTTGAAGTCCAAAGGTCCTAAATCAGATGACATTTGTCATTATTGTAAAGAAAAAGGTCATTGGAGAACTGAGTGTCCTAAGTTAAAAAGGCAGTGGGACAAAAAAGAAAAGAATGACAAGAAGGAAACTTCTGTCTCTGTTACACAAGTTGAGATTGATCCTAAAGAAGACGAGGGCGATTCTGAAGGAGATCTAGCTTTAGTTGTGAATGAAATTTCACATTCTGATGATGTGTGGGTTCTTGATTCTAGGGCATCTTATCATATGTGCCCAAAAATAGAAAATGGTTATCAACGTATCATCAAATAGACGGAGGGAATGTTAGCATGGCTAATGGTGCTGTGTGCAAGATAGTTGGAATCAGCTCGGTTAAGATACGAACACGTGATGGTGTCTTCTACACTTTGGATGAGGTTAGACATATTCCACTAATGACGAAGAGTTTGATATCTTTAAATGTACTCGATAGTAAGGGTTACAATTTCAAAGGTAAAGGTGGAGCAATGTATGTCTACAAAGATTCTGAGGTGATTTTGAAACGCATGAAACGTGGGAAATTACATTTCCTATCAGGTTCCACAATAACGGGTTATGTTGTTGTTGCATCATCTGTTGTTCACAAGGAGAATATGAATAAGTTGTGGCACATGAGACTCGATCATATGAGTGAAAAAGGGATGCAAATTTTATCAAAGAGAGATCTTTTGTGTGCGCACAAGGTGCGGGATCTTGAATTTTGTGAACAATGTGTATTTGGGAAGCTTCATTGCAGCAAGTTTCCAAAGGGTGTTCATCGTACAAAAGGGGCACTCGATTACATCCATTCACATTGTTGGGGACCTTCCAGAGTTGAATCTCTTGGAGGCAGCAGGTACTTTATGTCTATAATTGATTATTACTCAAGAATGACTTGGGTATTTGTGATAAAGCATAAAAGTGAAGCTTTCAAGAATTTTAAACAATGGAAGATTTTGATTGAAAATCAAACTGCGAAGAAGATCAAAAGGTTGCAAACTGATAATGGTCTAGAATTTTGTGGGTCTAAGTTCAATGAGTTCTGTAAAGTTGAGGAAATTGTCTGTCATCATACTGTTAGGGGCACTCTGAAGCAAAATGGGATTGCAGAACGTATGAATCAGACATTGTTGGAGAGAGGAAGGTGCGTGCTTTCAAATGTTGGGTTGACTAGAAGGTTTTGGGCAGAGGCAATAAATACATGTTATCTGATCAACGGTAGACCTCACACTAGTATTGATTGTAAAACACCTTATGAGGTGTGGTCTGGTGAGCCTGCGAATTATTCTTTACTAAGAGTTTTTTGTTGTACTATTTACTATCATGTTAATGAGGGTAAATTAGAACCAAGAGCTAAAAAGGGTATATTTGTTGGCTTTAGGGTGGAGTTCAAGGATATAGAGTTTGGTCGCCTTCTGAAAGTAAAGTTATACTTAGTAGGAACGTGATTTTTTATGAGAATTTCATGCTTAACTCAAATGCAAAGTCTCTTGTGACATCTACTGGTGTGGGAGAAAGTAGTAGTGTTGATGAACAAGTGGAGATGCAACTAACTTCAGTTGTAAATGAATTACAACACCAAGATGGAGAAGATCAACACGTTACTACAGAAACTATTGTGCTACAGAAATTGAGGTGACTGAACTTTCAGAAAATGTTGTGTCTGAGAATTCTAGTCGACAAACAGATCAGCCAAGTATAGCTCGTGATAGAGCTAGAAGAGTTGTTGGGCCTTCAAAGAGGTATGGTTTTGAAGATATGGTGAATCATGCACTACAAGTTGCTGAAGAGGTGGATCCTCATGAGTCATCCACCTATGAAGAACCTATTTCGTGTAGTGATTTTGCTCAGTGGCTTGCTACTATGGGAGATGAGATAATCTTGTTGATATGTTCACCAAATCGGTTCCACATGGCGAGTTTCAACATTGCTTGGACTTGTTGAATGTTTTGAATTATTAGTGGTTTCTTCTAGGACATTCTAAGGCATGAGAGAGAAGTCTAGGTACGTCTGACAATGTTGTTTATGTTACATCTGGTATATCTGTTATTCGTGAGAGAATTCAAGTCAAGGTGGAGATTTGTTGGAATGCCTTGAATCCTAAACTTAATTAGAATTGGCATTTGATATATTTAATTATTTCAATATTTTCCTTCTCCACCTAAGTTTAGAGAAGTACGCTATATAAACTTTCTAACCCTATGGGTTTTATTCATCCTATAATTTTGTAACATTCTCTCTAATAAAATTGTTCTCCCTCTGTCCCGTGGACGTAGCTAACACATTGTTAGTGAACCACGTAAATTTGTGTGTTGATCTTCTCTATTTTTTACGTTCTTTGGTATTCTTTAATAGTCGATTTCGTAACATTTTGGATCTTAACTCTTATTTCCCTCTCAAGATTAGAATATTCTTCAAATTTTTAAGAGATTTGGATTGTGACTTTCTTTCTAATCATTTTACACATTTGAATGATGGACTTATCTCTAGCCTCTAAAATGAGGAATTAAAACATTTAGACATGTTGGTCAATGCTAGATCACATTTAGGATCGCTTTGAAACGAATGTTTTGACTAATTTTTTGAAGGAGTGCTATTCAAATATTGGGAAGTATTAACATCCACTGTTGCTATCTCCTCCATCCACTTCTCAAACTTAGACCTTGTGGTACTTTTTGAAACATTCCAAAAACAGTTTTAAGATGTAATCCCTTAAACATCTTTTGAAAATTAGCATACAAATATATAACATAAAATCTATGATTAACGTTTAAGAAGAAGTCGTCAAATTCTCGAAACTAAAAGTACCTTTTGTCATTAAAAAGGAAAAAAGAACGTGAATTTCAAAGGACAAAGGTACATTTTGTCATTAAAAAAAATTAAAAAATAAATAAAAGTCAAGAAAAAAAGTGGCAAACATTCTAGAAACCCCAACATTGAATTGGAAAAGAACTTGCATTACTAGAACCTTATTTCCCCTTCCTCATGCTTCTTCTTCAGTTACATGACCTTGCTATCTCGCTCTCTCGCTCTCTAGACTCTTTCAATCTCGCTTTAGCTTTGACAAGTCTTACCTATTACAAATCAATTACAAAACTCTCTCTAATCTTGCTCTATCACTTGTCTTATTATCTCTCGCTCTTGTTTGTTATGTTTATCAGTATATCAGTGCACTCATACAGTATATCAGTAAAAGCTAAATAATATATATACATATACTACTACAAAATGTACATACATATACATCAGAAAGAAGGCATGTTTGCCCACAACTGACATGCTAACTGCATCCTATAGTCAATCATCTTTTCCTGAGTTATTACTGTAATCCCCATACTTGTATTCGAGAGAAGGTAAGAAAGAAGAATTATGGGGCAGGCGAGTAAAGAAAATTGGCCAAGTTGTGGGAGAGTAAAAATGGTTAAGTGTTAGTCATGTGATGGGTGACTATGCGTTAAAGGTATGTCTAAGCTGCCAAGAGTGGCTGCTGGTAGGCATGCGTTGAAGAAGGCAGCCCGGCGTGGAAGTTGATGTGGAGGAAGAAGGGTGCAATATATGTAATAGAAGTACACGTTGAAGGCTACTAAGTGCTAGGAATTGGCATTGCTATGCGTTGGAAAGGCCTATGCGTTGAAGGATGGTATGCATCGGACATAGAAAAGTGCCCTAGAGGGCCATGCGGTAATCAGCTATTCGGCGTAGAGCAATCAGTGGCATAGTAAGTTGAGACTATGTGTTGCCGAAGCCATGCGCGGAAGGTGGCATTGGCTAATTCCAGAAGGAGGATGAAGTTAGAGCTGGTAAGTCGGTGATTTATATTGACATATAAAGGAGTGCATCGAATAATTAAGCCTTTTTGGATACATTTTCGAACTCAGATTAACTCTATTTCGCAGACGAACAACGAGGTGAGGTAGAATAAGGTATTTATATCGAATTTGAGTAGAAATCAGATCAGTTTCATAATGATTTTGAAGCTTGAACCAGAAGCTTGATTGTTACTGATAGACTTGGACACCAATTGGTGTTTGAAGGAGAGTGAACCGAGGATGTCAAAGCAAGAACTGAAATTTTGAGGTAAGTAAGTTGAATCAATTCTTAGCAACTTCCATGAAGGATGTGTAAGCTAAATCCGAGTGAAAATATGTTAATCTCTAGGAAGAAGTAAGCGGAGTTGAACTGCTAATAATAAATCAGGGCAACTGAAGTTATTTGAGAATAATTCTCAAATGAAGACGAATCATGACCTGAAATTTTGAGGTAAGCTAGGAAACTCATTACTTTACAAGATTGTTGAAGGAGGGAAGTTCTAATTTTGGCAGTAATATGGTTTTTAGCAGGATAAAGGAAGGAAAACTGTGATATCAAGTGTCGCTAGACAGTGGTATCACTAAGGAGCGGGAGAGTGAGAAGTGGAACGGGTGTCGCTAATAAACGCAAAGGAGCTCTGCGTCTCACATCTCTCGCTGAAGTCTCGCTAGGTATCACTCCTTAAGATGATATCGCTAGTCTAATTCAATCCAGTTTTGCTAGTGCAGCACCCAGTAATGTGAATCTCACTGGTAGTTTTGCTAGTAACATAGAGTATCGCTAATTATTAATATGCATACCTAATGATTTTGAAAAAAGAGTTCAAAGGAAACCTAATATGAGAAATGTGTTTTACAGGCCAAGAAGAGCTCGGAAAAGCATACAATTCATTGGGGCCTAAGACAAATTGTGAGTGGCTCTCTAATTTGTCCAAGGATCATCATTAATAATATACAAGTGAAAACGAATATATTATGTGAATCTCTGTATGTGTGCTATCTAAATGCAAACCACGGCCGAAGGACCCTGTGTGAAGGCCTATGGAAATATGATATATGATACATAATGTCGAGGGACCATGAGTGAAGGCACTAGTGAGATTGATTGAGATAGTTTTTAATGCCGAAGGACCTTATGAGAAGGCATATGAAAATCAGTACATGAAGGCTCAGTGCTGAAGGACCATGAGTGAAGGCACTTGACCAGTGAAATTATAATGAAACTCAGTGCTGAGGCATTATGAGAAGGCACTTGAGTGTTGAAACGCCGAAGGACTAAATGTGAAGGCGTATGAATGTATGAATATATGAATATTAGGGACGGAATACTTGATATAAGGTTAATGACGTTGAGTTGTGCTCTGCTGCTTCTTAGAAAGGTATTTATGTTATCTTGTTAAAGGGCATGAGTGATCTAGCAACTTGTACTAATAAAATATATATTACTGTTATAATCAGCATTAACTCAAGGATTAGATTGTAATTGATATTTTAGTCACTCACTGGGCTTTAAGCTCAAACCTTTTGTTTATTGTTGTTCGTTTCAGGTAGCGAGCGTGTCCAGGACGCCTAGCCTACAGAAGATCCTCGTCTGGGCTTACTTGGTTTAGCTCTCTGGGATAGTTGTAAATACTCAGTCTAAGTACATATTTTGTCATATATGATTTTGTGGCATACGAGTGTGGGTTTTGTACTGACTTCTGAACAAATTACTTGTATGATAAATTATGAGCTGAGAAATTTTATGTATAACTTATGATTACCTTATAATGTTTCACTAATATAAAAGTTTGTACATTTGATCT
The DNA here is from genome assembly GCA_031780015.1 of Citrullus colocynthis. NCBI lineage: Eukaryota > Viridiplantae > Streptophyta > Magnoliopsida > Cucurbitales > Cucurbitaceae > Citrullus > Citrullus colocynthis. The sequence continues at coordinate 316,501 of QLSR01000264.1, forward strand.
GGTATTGAATTGTGTTTCAAGATATAAGATGACGTATATATGTATAGGTTGCACCTACTCCTAGGTTAGGAAGGTAATCTGGGAGGGGATGTGACAATTACACTACTATCCGCTCCAGTAATTAAATGCTCTATGAACTTGTTTACAAAGCGACCAAAAATTGTTCTCTTGGACATCTCAGCTGTCTCGGAGGTAAACTTCTCCTTCGCGATTTTGTTTGCATTTGCAATGTGGGCTAGACTCGTTACTTGACCTGCATCCAATAATCAATCATTCATTGGATATCAGACTTCTAAAAAAAAGAAAAAAAAACAAAACAAAACAAAAGTGAACATGCTATCTGTTTACTCTGGTATCGCTATCAATGGTATCTCTCTCAATGGTTTCGCTCTCGCTAATTTCGCTATCTTTGGTATTGCTCTCTCTGATTATACTTGACTTTAACACTCTCTCTGATTCTACTCGTCTTCGACACTCTCTCTGATTATACTTGTCTTCAACCTCAATGTATAATTTCAAAACACAAAGACACAAATAAAATCCTAGAGAGACTACCGATTACTAAACCCCCAATTGCGAAATCGATTTACTTTATGTGGACCAACACTAAACACAAAAAACATGCAGATGGATACGGACCAACTATGTAGTCGTTGGGTTTGAAGATGTACTTACCGGATTGATTCGGAAGTCGGCGGCAAATGGACGGACGGACGGTATTACTTGCAAGTCAGCGTGGTATGACAAAGAGGAACGAAAGGTACCTTTGTAACTCAGCATAGCCATGACGTTAGCAGAAGGTCAATTGACAGTTTTTTAAAAAATGTGGGTCATTTGGCATGTTTGGTCTCTTGATTGGGACATCCATACAAATTCCCACAAACACCCACAAACATCTTGTTCCCAGACATATTTTATTCTCATGCATCTATAAAACATTTTCCTATTTACCTAGGTTCGACATCGGCATAAGAGGAGATCTATGTTTTCATTATATCATATAAAAATTCCTGAAACACAAAATGTAAACATCAAAATGGCACTAATATAAATAGAATATAAATAATAGACATATTAACTTATTTGAAAATCATCGAAAGTTTATTTACTAATTTAAATTTTTGGATTTTTTGTTTTTATAATTTTGTAAGAAATATTCATCAAAATCGTCTATATTTCCATTAAAAATTTTGTCAAATTAAGGGATCGATATTTTCGTCGACATATTACATTTTAAACCTTATGAGAAGGATGCATTTGCTTTCTTTTTATGATCATCAACATACAAATTTGTATACAAAAAACAAAGAAAAAAAAAAAAGAAAAGAAAACCCTTTTCCTTCTTCATCATCATCGTCAACAGAACAAAGAACAGAGTGGTGGAAGATCCCAAATGGCTTCAGAGGCTTCATGAACAGCCTCCATATACTCTTGAACTCCATTGATAGCATACAAAGAAGCTGAAATTTGCCTCTCAACTTTCATTCTCTCAAAAGCACACAACTCCAATTCCTCTGAATTCGCCGCCGTATTCTCCGCCAACGAAACCCCCAATCCACAAGAATCAGAGCAAGACGATTCGCAAGAACTAATCTCTCTTTCTTCCAAACAATTCGTCATATCCGGTTTATAAGCTCCGTCGAACAATCCATCGTCCTGAATTGTTGGATCAGCGACGGCGGAAGCAGGTGTGGGGGCGGAGGTAGTGGTGGTGATGGTGGGATTTTCGAGGGGTTTTCGATTTAGGGTTTTTTTGGTGTTTAAGAGCGTGCGGATTCTAGAAGCGATCGGGGAATTTGTGGAGATTTGAGGAATGAAATTGGTTCTTGTGTTGGAACCTCGAAGAAGACAAGCGGCTTCATCGTAAGCACGGGCGGCTTCTTCGGCGGTCTCGAAAGTTCCGAGCCACATTCGGATTTTCTTCGTCGTGTCTTTGATTTCCGCCACCCATCTGCCCGACGGCCGTTGCCGGACTCCGACGAACTTGTTGCCATTGTTGTTACCTCTGCTTCTGCCTTTGAATTTGCTTGTTTTTATTACGGATGCGGCGGCTCCGCCGTGGGTTTCTTGCGACTGGAAGTCGATTTCCATGACGGGAATTTTTGGGTCGAGGAAGAAGAAGAAGGAGAAGAATGGTTTCGTTTGTTGGAAAATGGGAAATGGGGATTTTATATGAAATGGAGTTTGATTGATTTTATTATTATTTATTATTATTATTTGGGATTTTTTTAATAAAAAAAAATATTATTTGAGAATTATTGGGTAATGAGTTGAATTTGAAATGGCGGCAAATAAACTTTTGTTGTGGTTTCTTGTGTTTGATTTCATGTTATTGGTCTTTAATTTTGTGTATTAAAAAATGAACTAAAAAGGAATTAGGTAATTTAAAGTCTTCAATTCTCAGTCTTTTTGTTTCCCAAAATACCCTTCAAAATATGACTTTGAATTTTGAATTTTTTTTTTTTTTTTTTTGTGTTTTTTTGTTTTTACGGAAAATTGGGAAATTTTTTTTTTTTTTTTTGAAGTAAGTAAGATTAAGACTTGAAGATAGAGTGAAAAATTAATGCTTCCTTGCAAAATTAGTGTCTAATTATAATAAATACACCTGAAAAGTCCTCAATAAAAAAACTATTTTAATGTTTGGTTTTACATTCTTAGATTAACTTTCAATTAAATATTTAAGATAAAAGTTGTGTGTTTTTATTACTAGAACGCTTAAAAATTTTTGGTCATTTTTTTAAAACCATTTTATATATCACTTTTAAATAAGATATGTTTGTATAACTCTTGTGGTTTTGATCTATGTGAGAGAATTTTGTATACTTTCTTTAAAGCAATTAATAGGAGTACAATTTGGATCATTTCTTATTTGAAATAAAAGTCAAACCAACGCAATGGTATACAAAGAACCAAATGATGAGCAAAAACTAACAATATTTTTATGGACTGAACCGTATATATACCCCTACAAAGATAGTTCAACTAACAAAATTCGTTTTAAACTAATCCATTTTGAAAATAGATTCTAATTTTTCTATTTAGTTGACTTCGTGATAGTAAAGAATCTTTTTTTTCAACACAATGAAATTAGATTTTCAAGGTACATAGTTTTAACTAATTGAGTTATGCTCATGTTAACATAAAAAAACCTAAATTCAATAATTAAATACTGATTAAATTGATTTTTCTTTTTTCGATGAATTTAAGATATTTGTTTAGTTAGATAAGAAAGAAAGCAACTGATACTATCAATGGATTGTAAATTTCAGAATGTTACAATAAATTCATACTCTTCTAAATTAAAAAAAAAAAAAAAAAAAATATTCCCAAAGTGACGTTAACACAAAGAGTGACCAAGAATAGTAATACAAGGGCAATAAAGTAATTATACAGTTTCTCTCTCTTGAGCACAAACTAAGTCAAACATTAGAGAGAGAAAGTCATGGGAGCCCAAAATGCTGCCACTTGGAGGCCTAAGAAAGAAGTTCCAGAATATCTCTATAAAATAAAATAAAATAATGAGAAAATTAAAAAATTAAAAAAAATTAAGAAGAAAATGGTGACTCTTCAAACAAGAATCAAGACAAGACAAATTCTAATCTCAACCTACGAGGCATTGGCTACCTAAATAAAAACAAACTCCTTATCCTTTTATCTTAATTATTTTTCAATTTATGAAATTACAAAATAAAGTTAAAATATTATAGAAGAGGTGATCGAATCAACAACTAATTGTTGACTTTTAAGAGAAAAGTTGTTATCTTATTCACTAAATGATACTCGAATTTATCGTTTATCTCAAATAAATAGTCTATCTTTTAAATTTAATAATTTGAGAATAAAAATTCAAACCTTTCCCTTTTAATATAAATGTGCAATGTTTTAGTTCATTGAATTATATTAAATTTGTATATCTATTTAGTATTTAAACTTTTAAAAAATTTTAATAATGCTTAAAGATTAAAAGTTCTGTTTCTTTTTAAGAGAAAAAATTACCTTTTTTTTACCATATTAATTCAATTGATGTCACATCAATTTTGACCAAGTCTTTTAATCTCAAACATTGGGTTCAACTCAAGAGAAAAGAAACTTTTTACGATAAAAATAGAAATTTAAAATAATCTTTTTCCAACTGAATAGTGAGTAGGGAAGTCATTATGAATTTTGTATAGGAAGGATAGAGGAACACACAAAGGTTAGGGAAAAAGACTTTTGATTGGTTGAATACTTTGAAGGATTTTTTTTAAGTATAGCGAAAGAAATTAAAATACTTACAAATATAGCAAAATTTTACTGTCGATTTGCGATAGTTCCTGATACATTATTATCTGTATCACGACACAAATAGTAGTCTATCACAGTCTACCGCATGTAGACTATGTATTTTGCTATTAATTGTAAATATTTTCAGCAGTTTTGTCATTTAAAATTATTTTTATTTTAAAACCTTATATTAACTATGTCAAATAAAACAACAAACTTTCATAATTGAATTGATATAAACCATCTTTAAATTATTTATAATTATTTTTATTCTATTCCATTTAAAATGAATTCAAAATCGCTTAAAGAACCATTCTCTTCTCAAAATCCTATCAAAGTAGCAAAAGAAGCTTGGTCTAAATAACCCAAATAAAATAACTCGCAACAGTCAAAAGTTTTCATCGATATAATTATTAACTTAAGGGATTTTGATTGATTTTATCATAAAATTTACAATATAAATTAATTTTGTTTCCTTAATCTTTTAAAAGATCAAAACGATAAATACAAGAATTATTAAAGATCGTTGATTGAATTTATAAATTAGCCAAACATTTTTTTAGTTAGAAAAAGAAATAAAATATTGAATGAATAGAGGAATAATGGTGTCCCATTCTGCACGTCGCCATTGTTTGTAACATCCATTTCATCACTAAGGCAAATAGCAAAGCAATAGTCATCATACATTAAAATAATCTTTATAAAATAATATATATATATATATATATATATATATATATATATATATATATATATATATATATATATATATATATTTTCTTGAAAAGTATTAATCACATTATTTTTTTTTTTGTTACTAAAAAAATCAAATTATTTTATTATTCTTTTAATAAACAAATGATATGGTTGTTTCTCCTTATTATATGATATTACAATGTGCCTAGCTTACACTTTCTTTCAAATAAATATTTGAAAAATTATAATTAATGGAGTTGTTAAATAGAGATTAGAGAGAGATGGAATCATTTACTAGCCTTATATCCATAAATTGTGAATGTATACTTTTGGAAGCTTTTGAAGCACCTATCAATTTTATTATTGTTGACGTTATTAATAATTTGAAGAAAAGCACCTATCAGTCCTTGTATGATAAAAGATAATTCTAGTATTAATGATCTTATTTAACTCTAAGTTAGTCATAGGTAGAATCACCATAAATTATGAATACAATTCAAACCTAACTCATCAAATTAATATTTTTGTTATAACTTTTTCAAAATGTAGATGTAAAAATAAAATTAAAACGAAAATCCACTACAACTCAATTCACAATAATCATATGTTGTTCCAAAAATCAAGATAATTTTGAAATACCTTATATTCAGCCATGTGATTCCCCTAGTTGGTTCCACCCCTCAACTCTAAACCCTAAACCACTACATAGATAAATAAATAAATCACCACCGTTTCAATGAGTCCAAACATAATTCACTTTAAACCAAGGTGAGCTTAACTTGGTAATTAGTATAATCTTTCTTAAAGCTCGGCCAATCCCTTAGTTGTACTAAAATATATATACACATGTATAAAAAAAAAAAAAAAGCAAAACTGACAACTACTGTTTAAAAATACTCAATACTCTTGAAAATGAAATGAACCAAAACCAAAACTTAACAATTCCCTGTTTCAATGACACGCTTTGACCTCACTTTTCCAAAACTTCAAAGCCTCAAAATAATAATAATAACCACTCGACATTATTTTTGCTTTGCTTCACTCTTTTTTCTGAGGGATAGGGACTCTGGTTCACCAATAATTTTGTACTATACACACAAACTGTAACAACTCTATCTAGTCGCCTTTGGACCATGCAAAATCGATGCTTTTAAACAAGCGCGTAAAAAATAAATAATACATTATGAGACAGGATGAAGGAAAACACGAGACGCCAATGCTGCAGCAGCAGCTTTCTTCAAGGGATGACTGCTGTGCTTTGCAATGCAAAAGGGATGACATTATCGGGCTTAAAACGCTTCGAAAAAATACCAGAAAACACACAGCCAACCCATTCAAGAGATGCAACCAACTCAGGATCTGACACAATCTGGAACAAAGAATGACCTGTTTTTCCAATTCCAATTACACTAAGATGAGAGGATTGATTGAAGTGCAAGCTGCTGTTGCGGTTGCAAAGACGACCAGGTCGATGCCAGTGTGGAGGGTGGTAGAGTTTGCTGAAGCTGCCTCAAAAGGTTTACCATTCTACTGGCAGTTTGCTCCGTCGCAAGATCCTTACCGGCACATAGAACCTATATCAACAATGCCCCAAGAAATTGAGAAATCGAAGCACACAAAACATCCTAGGGAGGCTAGCAATACCATTATGTTGCTACAGTTCCCAAGATCCCTAATGCTACAAAGTTCTTGTGCTTGATAGCAATTGCAGTCACCATATTTTAAGATATAACATACCTCAGCAAAAATGGAAACAATTTTGGGAAGATATTGATTGTTGGGACCTAAGAGTTCTTTATCGGACCTGTTAATTAAATGCACGAAACATGACTAAACAATGAATTAGGCAAATAAAATTGAATAGAATGTCTTGTGGGATCGAAATTTCAACCTTTCAACCATCGAACAGAGCTGATCGTGCACGAGCTTTGCCTCAATTAGATCACCCTTGATAGGTAAGCAGCCAAGCCAAGCAGGAACCAACTGCCAGAGAAAATAGTTACAGAAGCATATAAGACACAGAAATAAGTATATACCAACTCCCCTTTTACACACCATAAAAGTGATGTTGATTTGAACAGGATCCATTGATGCAATCCATAGAATACAAGTTTCAAACTTAAAACATGTTTTATGACAAATGAGAACTCAATGAGACTCCTAATCTTGGGATCTTTCAGTCGGGATATCACTTCATTGGGCAGCTTTGCAGAGCACGGGGTAAATATAAATGCTCTTTCATAGCTAAATTCACGTTACAACCTTAACAAATACTCTAGAGTATGATGCTTCTGCATATATCACAGATGTGCATGAACAATCATAAACTCAAAAACACCATCATAAAATCTTTAGCTTAAAATCTATTGCAATAGCAAAAGAGAGGGCGAGTTCATTCAAAGTGAATACAGATGAATTTAATTTAAAAACTAGGAAAGAAGTGCTGCCAGCATTAACACATCAGAATACATGAGAAGACACAAAGACACAAACCTGAGGTGCATTTATACTGTCTCTGTGGAACTGACATATCTTTCCAAGAGCTGAAACAGCATTGTCATATGCCATTATGTTTTCAGAATGTTGTGCATTTGGGTGCCGTATCACAACATCCAACCTGGAAAGGGCCTCTGCACAAAAGAAAGAAAAGATAACAAATCCATCCACCATTTATAAGAGAGGAAACTCAACAAACAAAAACGGAGATCCAAATGAAACCAACCTTGGACAAGTGGTTTAAATACAGATCCACCAAACTCAGCACAAACACCAATACCATAAACAGCAGCCTGCAAATAGAGTAATGGTTGATTGGATAAAGCTCGTCAGTTGCTAAAAAAATCATTATTTACAACTATTCAAGGGCAAGAACAAACCTGACGGACATCAGGATTCTCATCATTGCAAGCCTCCAACAAGAAAGGAAGGTAGGTATCATAGTACCTGATTCACATAAGAAAATCAACACAAAATGCTCACAGAGGGCAGTAAATTACACCGAAATGCTTACCTTAGGGCTGCTTCACGGCAATGTTCCACGACATCATCAAAAATACATATTGCTATCCTCCTCTCCTCTGCTGTTCTATCCTTACCCTGCACGCCAAAGATCTTGACCATTAGGGATTAAGTACTTTCAGATACACTTCAAATAGATTAGATTCCGCAACCCCATATGTATAAGTTGCGAATAAAATGAGTACAACGTGCACTTTTGATGTTAGGTTATAAATGTTGAAAATAACAGAGAATGAAGAAGTTGATAGAATAAATCCGAGAACCCTCACCTAATGTAAAGCAAATATGCATATTTTGAAATTATCAGCTTAAAGAAATTACATTTCATTTTTACTCAAAGTGGAGTGATAGGCTACATTGTGCACACAACTTCACATCTTTGTTCGATAGAGAAACACAAGTGTTTGGGCAAACTTTGCAAGAATGATTGTAAGATCAAAGTTGGCAAGTGTTACAGAGAGACGAAAGTTCTCAAGAAACTTACCCACATAGGTGTCAAATATGATGAGAGTTCATCAAACATAGGCAAGAACGAGGCCTTGAAAGTCTTGATCAAAGTTCCCAAACAATCACCAACCTAATCAGAATACAAAAGTTAGGCATACAACCTTATTCTCAAACTAATCTTCATAAAGACCTGAAAAAACAACTACTAAACAGCATAAGATAGCATATCTATCACAATAACTTACCTGATCAAAAACTTCTTCCTCTTGCTCATTTTCTTCATCAAGCAATTCTCTCTCATCTGCATCAAAATCCTCTGCTTTTGACCTCTCCATTCTTTCATGCTTTCTTGAGGAACTAGCAGTTATGACATGTTTAATCTCATCCACAATGCACCTAACTTGGCTTTCATCAAGAAGTGGTCCAGAGATCTAATAGAATGAAAAGTAGCATATAGTTCAAGAGTGCATATCAATGCTACCATAAAAAGCTGAAAGGATAAGAGAAATAAATGGAAAAGAAGAAGAAAGAAAGAAACAACTTAAATGAAAGAAAGAAGGTGAACAACAATTAAAGTGAATTCTCTTAGGATACCAATTAGGATTTTCCCGCCCAAAGAGAATTGGGAAAATATAACACAACAATCTCTTCTAACCACAAGCCTCAAAATCAAATTGGAGCGACATATCACATATGTATGGGGTGGCTATGACTCTAAAAGGTTTCTGGATTAAATTTTCTTTTCAGACTCAATGACTCATATTGGAGTTCCTTGGATATGAATTTCATCATACTGACCTGTACGCACTCATTCAATGCATCCAACATACTGGCACATATCTCCACCTCAGGCTCCTGTAAACCATTTAGACCAATAAAACGTCGTAACTTAGCATACAATACTCTCAAATACATAAGATTGTTAATAACAAAAAGTGGATTTCAATATGGAAGTATAAAATATAATTCAAAAGTTAACCTTGTGTAATGCCTCCACCAAAGCTGGTACAATATAATCTGACAGCTGCTTCACATAAGATTCATCACGACCTTGAGATTGCCCTTTCTCAACAGCCAATTTTGCTGAACGCAGGAGCTCCGGCATGGCTGTTTAGATAATAAGCAACAAGTGTAAAAAGGTGTTTAAATGAACTCTTGCAATGATTTTAAAGCAAAACAATAGCATATAGAAGAAAAAGAACAAGCAAACTACCTGAAACAGCAGCCCTCCTAACCTCCTCATGGAAATAAAATTTAAGAAGTGGAACTAAAGTAGGAGCAACCTAAGTAATAGAAAAAGCATTAGTACAGCAGTAAACAATAACCTAGAGTTTAGAAGATCAACAAATGTAATTCACTAAATCAACCTGATCAATCCAGACAAAAAATCCTTCTTTTAATTCATCAGCATAACAACACAGCATGTTGCAAGCAGTCGCTTTTTCCTCCAAAACACTAGTCTTGATGCCAATCCTTTTGTCACCAAGAGTTATTGTTTCAATGCTGCAATAGAGACAACAAATTTTTAATTTACAAAAAAGAAAAAAACCTTGATCAACGAACTAACTGAAGACTGGTGGAAAATTTTACACACCCAACAGAAAAGTAGCAATGTCGCACAGAAAATGACATAAATTTAAACATGGTAGTTATCATAAGATAGATAACAAGTACTCTTCCACAACATCTTGGAGGTATTCGAGTTTTTTATAAAAATAATATACATATGAGAAAAAGGAACCGAACCTATTGAATTTAGATTGTTCTCATTCCAATTAAGACTTAAACAAGAATTAAAAGTCAAACCTATCATCGTCATCATCAATATCAGCATCTGAATCAGCAGATGTGATTGTGACATCAGGTTTAAGTTGAGCAGATTGAAGCAAAGGTGGCATCACAACGCTCATGTAAGGAAGAAAATCCTGTCCAAGGCATTTGCAGAGTCTTGCCCATGCCTGCAAAAGAAGTAAGCAATTATTTTTCTTCGTTTTGGACCAATAAAATTAAACCAAATCCATTCAAAAAGACATGAGTTAAAGATGCTAAAAACATACTTGTAACATGTAGCTGGTTGTGGGATCATCTGCTTCCATTGGAGATCCTTGTAGTGACAACAAAACATCCATGACCTTCAAAAAGACAGATCATAAAAGATTTCAGTCCATTATGGCTACCAAAGATTGGCAAATACTACTGTAAGCAGAAAGATTGATTGGAACAATTATTTAATTTAAAAGACACAATAACAATCTTTACTGAAGATAAATAAGTTCAAAAAGAGAGAGCAAACAATGGATAAACATTATCGGAATTAACCTGCTTGGCATCATCCTTAAACTTGTCTTTTCCAACAGCCATGCCAACCAAACTGATGCACTCCATGGATTTGGCACGAAGCATACGATTGGATTTGTCACTTGCATTTACAAGAATCGCTTTTAAGTAAGGCATTACAGCATCATAATACTTCTGGAAGTGCTCCTGTCCATGCAAAAGAAAAAGCTTGACACATCCACAACAAAAGAGCGATAAAAATATTGAAATAAGATAAAAGAGTACAAAACCTGAGATGAATCAGCAACAGATGCAAGAGCTGTCAAAGCACCCTCCTGCACCATCTGCTTTCCATTCTGGAATGCAGACAGATGATATACCACATTAACAAAAAGAATATGAAATACAAAAATCACACCATATTTGCAACAAAAGCAGTAACATATCAAAAATAAATTTTATAAAAGAAAGATCTTGAGATGCATCACCGTTGTACCTCAAAACAAGCAATTAACATTTATCATAAGCAGGAAATTAATTTCATTCAAATGATTTAAACTGCCAACAAGTAATGAAATGTTGATCTTATAAGTTGAATGTAAGCTCACTAAAATTGTAGAATACCTGCAGTAGTACAAGGAGTTTGCTCACAATTCCATCCAAATAAGGTGTTAAAATATCTGGGGTGCAATTTTCACTGAAATTGAGAACTGCTGAAGCAGCATGTGCCTGTAAGATTAAAGAGAGACGAATTGAGCAATGTTAGCTCAGAGTAGAAAAGGAATATACCGTGCACAGTTTTCAAAAGAAACAAGAAAGAAAAAACTCCACTGAGTAACTGCTAATTCAAATAACGTCAAACAGCCATAGGAACTAAACATAGCAGAAACCCATCCGTTAACATCATTAAGAAATTTTTACTTCCTAATTGATTACATAGAAAAATGGGAATGTAAATCATCACGAAATGGTGACAAGTTTCAGCACATAAGCTTCTGGAGGGATAAACAGAAGAGAAAATATTGCATAAATTATCTGGCCAAACAGAACAAGATAACATGAAATATTTGTAGAAGAAGATTAACTGGTAACACCAATTACATATTTCATAAAAGAAAGGGTATACAAACCTGTACTCGTGGATTTTGAAAATCATCCATAGCTCCAGCCAAAGCAGGCACAACTAGATGGTGATATTGAGCCTGCAAATCTGGGCCTAGGTCAGTAGACAACTGGCCAATCGCATTAATAGCTGCCCATCGTACACGTGGATGCGGATGTTGGAATGAATTCAAAACCATAGAGAGCACTTGCTCAAGATTCTTTATCATTACCTGCACAAATAGAGAAAACTATGTGGTAAGAATGACAAACCAATGCAACTAAAAGAAACAAACAAAGCTCTAAGATTGCCAGATTGAAAGGAACCAACAACAAATAATAATAACCCAGATGATGAAATACAATAATAATAGATATAGTATCAAGAAGTTTGAAATTGAATTTATAATTGGCAACTTTATCTATCCAGTAACACTACGATACCTTTAGTATATAAGAATGAAGTAAGGCTAGTATGATAAATAAGAGCACGCTGTAAAGACTCCATTATTTGAAAACTTTAGGCCTTTTAAAAAGTAAAGCAACGAAGAGCAACGGAAAAGATGAAAATTCAAAGCCAAGGCTAGCACCTTCGAGCAACCCTCTGCAATTTGTGAGAGTGCAATAAGTGCTGCATGGTGCTTTTGCCATTCGGGTGCAGCCAAGAAAGCTGGAAACATCTCGGAGGCAACAGGCACAATAGAATTGCCACCCAATGAAATAGAAAGTCTATCCAAACACTCTTGGCCAAACCCATAATTGTCACTCTCACCAGCATCCTCATCCTCGGTATCTGCAGTATGCCAGGCAGGATCGTCCTCGATATCCAACAACATATTCATAAGTATCCCAAACAACCTACTTATAAACTGTGGCAACTTCCTCATCATCCCAGGAGCTCGCTCTCGAGCCTCAGCAAGCGTTATAACAAACTCAATAGCTAAATGTCTAGTAGATTCTTCAAGTGAATCCGCCTCAGCAATCTGCAACATGGAACCAACCACATCAACCAACTGCCTCCTCAAGAATCTAGGCTCAGTCCCAGCCAATTCAATCAACAATTCAAGCGCATCTTTCGCAGTAGCTTCTTGACCGGAATTCAAAGCCTCAGTCAACGTCTGCATCATCAAGGGTAATAGATTCTGGAACCTATCCCTATCAGAAGCAGTAGACAAACATTGAATAAAATTGATCGCAGCACCCAAAGCCGCAATCCTCACATCCCCAGTTTTAGACGAAGCCAAACACTGTGAAAACACAGAGTGAAGCGTATCCAAATGCGGAACTAGGGTTTCACCAATATACTGAGCCAATTGCGCAAAAATCAACAAAGCAGACTCCTGCAACTTAGAACTATCGGAAGTAACACACTGAAAAATAAAAGGCATCAATTCATTCCAACCCCCATCAGGCAAAATCCCAGAAGCAAGTTCAGCGATGGTATCACACAACTTTTTGGAAATAGATTTAGATTCCTCAGTTTGAAGTGAGGAAAGCAAAACAGATTTAAGAGTAGATTGAGTGGAGGGAGTAAGACGAGGCCAGAGATAAGAATCGTCACGAATGAGTTGACGGCGGAGGAGAATGGCAGACATGGTACGGGCCTCAGGGTGAGCAGAGGGGTGGAGAAGATCGGCGAGTTTGAGAGCAAGAGCATCTGGGTGGGCTTGTTTGCAGAGGTTGAAAAGGGATTCGGCTTGTGAACGCTGGTCATTGGAAGAGGACATGAGATGGGAAATTAGGGTTTCGAAGTGGGTACGATCGGAACCCAGAAGCAAGGAGAGTTGATGAAGCTGAGTGGGATCGGCCGCCATGGATGGAGGATTATTGGAGGTTTTTGGGCTTGATTGAAGGAGATGAGAGAAAGAGAGAGATAGAAAAGAGGGTTTGTGGCGCCTCCAAATGAATCCCAAAGGGAGGGAAGAACTGGACATCCGTTTTATTGAGAAAGAAGAAAGAAGGGTTTTTCATTTCGGTTTCCGGTCGGTCTAGTTCGGGCCGGTCTGACTTCGGCTTTCTTTCACCCATTCAGAGTTTCACAGGTTGAATGTAGCGTTGAAAGTCAACGCGTGAAGGTTATCATTTATATATATAAAATAATTTATCTATATCTATATTTCTATATAGATAATTAGATACACACACTTATACTGTCTAAAATGTAGTATAATTGATACCATACAGATAATATTTGAAAGTTCCATATATTGTTTTTCATACTTGCTAACGATTTACATTGATTTTTTTTTATTTAATAATAAATCGGATATAAAGTGAAATCGGATATCAAATGATTTTAGCGAACCAACAACAATTTGTTTTCTTTTTGTCTTTTTATATAGTATTGTCGTTTCAATATGTTATTGGAATAAGCGAGAAATGTATTTTTATATATTTTTCAGAAGTACTAACAAACGTATATAAAATACAAGATTAAATTCATTCAACAAACGACATAATTATAAATGTATAATAAAAATCAAATATCAGTTTAAATTTATTCATATACTCTCGATTGTCCAATTTTAGTCCTTTACTTTCAATAAATCTTAAATTTAGTTCTTTGAGGTTAAATTTTACCAAATTGGTTAAATAATAACAATAAATTTTATGTAATGATATGTAAATATATTTTCAAATTTTATAGTAAAAATGTTAAAAGATAACAAAGTGTTTTATAATTTAAAAAAAAAAAAACGGAAAAACTAGTAGCGAGGACTAACTTCAAAATTTATTAGACTAAAATTAGATTTAAAGTATCGGAGCTATAATTGAATAAATTAAGTATGAAGACCAAAATAATATCTTAACCTAATTACTAGAGTACTATACTCATATTGTAGTATTGAATTTTTTACAACATGTCAACATTTTTATATTTCTATGACTTCAACGTCTACTTGAGAGGTGAATTGACATTTTTAATATATTGTAAAATCCATCAAATACAAAAATAAGCAGCAACGTGTACTTAATGTTTTATTTTATTTTTAGTGCCCATCATCTTTGGTGGACATTAATGAAGTTTTTTTCAAAAAAATGTTATTAACGCGAATATATTATAATTAACAAACATTTTAACTTGTTTACAAAACATTAAAAGTTTATTTATTAATTTAAATAATTTATTATTATCTTTTTGTTTTTTAATTTTTTTTCAGTAATATCTATCTACATCGACATTTTCATCTATATAAATATTTTAAACTTTGAGTCATACTCTAAATTTCTTCATAAATATTTTTTTTAATACCAGTGAGTTATACTATTTTTTAGTCTGCAATTTTCTTTTTTTTTTTTTTCTTTTCACAAAGACAATTCTTGAAAAATCATCGATGAGACTTTTAGTGTCATTTTTTTTTCTTTGTGATGATTTTGCATCGCTCGATATGTAAAATATAAAATAAATCATATATATTATTCATATACTATTAACATATGAAATATAAAATATATTAGATATTGCTGATACACCGAAAAAAAATGTAGCATTTACAAATGATTCTTATTTTGCTTCCATGAATGTTTCAAAAGATTTGGTAATGAGAGAGAACCGTGAAAAAAAAAAAGAGAAAAAAACCCGACCGGAAAGATAAAAACATGCAAACAAAAAATTAAGGAATTAAATATTTTATAGGGAAGAAACAAACTCCTTAATCCTTTGGAATCTTTAGAAAACTAATATGGTAATGAGGTTTAAACGTTCGTGGATTCCATTTCTGATTTCTATTGTAGCCAGTTATCCTTGGCTTCTTTCTACTCAATCGTAGGTGAAACTACACCGCACACGTGTTAGATTTTATACCCGTTGATATAACTTTTTCTGAAAATTAGATCGAAGACTACCTTTTTTTTGGTCAGATACGACCTTCCTTGCTAACTTGTCTGTCCATTTTTTTTTCGTATTGTACTGAAAAAAAGATTTTTAAAAGAGAAAATAATTCTTAAAAGTCCTCCAAAAACCTTTCCTGGAGGTTTTAGGAAAATTAAGGAAACAACAATTTTCCTCATTGAAAATCCTTTATTCATGTTATTAAAAATTAGGTGACATGAAGGGGTTAAATTGTAATTGAGCTGAGTTTTTTATGAAAATTTGTAGACTATTTGTGAAAAAAATGGTAACTTTAATATAAGTGTCACACAGATTCCAAACAAATATTTAATATATTTGTGAGATTTTTAGACCTGGAGATGAATATGGTGGGATTCATTAATAAATTAGTATAAATTAATCATAACTATTAATTTTAATTAATTATTAAATATAAATATATTATTTAGACTTAATAAATTTTAACTAATACATTTACTATTTATATTTTATGTTATCTTAACTATTAAATATAAAAATTTATTATTAATTAGTAATATGGAATATTATTAGAAATGGAAAAAATATCAAATTATTTACAAATATAACAAAATTTCATTATGATAGACCGCGATAGACTTAGATAAACATCTATATGTATCTATTTGGTGAAATGATAGATGTTTGTCTGGGTCTATCGTAATATTACTATATTTGTAATTATTTTCGACAGTTTTTATATTTTTGAAAATCTACCTATTAATATTCTAATTAATTTGTATTTATTTAATTATTTTTATTTATTAAATAAAACAATTTAAATAATATTTAACTAAAAATATTTATTTATTGATATTTTGAATTATTAAATAAATAACCATATAACAATAGATTAAATAATTAAATTTAATTAATACTATATTACTTGTTCTCTCACATTTGATTAAATAATTATTTAGTCTTAGTTTTTATATATAAAATTGGTAAATTAAATAAATTCATTTAACTTTCAGATGTTAATTATCCTACAAATCCAAACACATACATTGCTTTATCTCGAAGGTGTTTGGAGAACTCTAATAGGATAGACTTCTATTGTAATGTAATCCAAAATGAATGTTTGGATTTAGTGTTTTGGGCCCGATTGGTAATACAAAAGTCATTCTTTTCAACCAAGTCCTATATCCCACCATTTTCATGGTTCATAATCTCATTTTCATTTATTCCTTAAGTGTTCACACATTCCAATACTCTTCTGATTCCTAATAATCCTATTACATTCTAGCTCCCCAGTAATCCTACATTTCAGCTTCCCAAACAACCCCTTAATATCCATATCCATGAGTTGTGTTCCAAACAATCCTAAGTGAAAGTTTGATGTTATTTAAACGTTATTTATGTAGTTATAGTTATTTATTTGTCAATAAAAAAAATATTTTTAATAAAGCAACTTGAAAAATAAGTAAACCTTTTAAATTTTGTAAATGTAGCTAAACATTATTTTTAGTAAAATATTTAAATTACAATGAACAAAAATACCCCATTTAAGATTTTTTTTTTTTTTTTTTAATTTTTTATCTACCTATACAAATATACCTAATAACGTAGAGGTGAATCTTAACAAACAAATATGGTCAGAAAATTGATTACAAATCTTAAGAAATAAAAAATAATTAATGATTTGAACAATTAATTCAAATTAATTGCTATTATAGTGCAATTGCAGAGTAATTCAACTAAAAAATGTACCAAAATTTATAGTTTTTAGACATCGAACTTAAAATGAATACAGTATAATAGTAAACAAATATACACACGATGCTCGGTTTAAAAATGAGTTAATGATTACATCTTATACCTTCACGTAACATAAACTTTAGCAACATTAACTTACACAATGATCAAAACCTCAATTTTCAGCTTCATCTTTATCTTCTTCAACCTCGTTGAATGTTTTAGATTGGGTCAATGGTCTTTGCTTTGTTACCATTCCTTAACACATTCGCAAGGTGTAAATGATAATGTCCAACCTTTGGGGAAATCCAACAATGGGATGGGCCCAACCAATTGCTAGACTCTACTTGGGCCAAGTCCCAAAGGCCCACAAAGCCCAATCTCAAATTTGGGGTTTGAGAGATGCCCACGCCTTTTGCGTTCCGTTCTTGTCCTTGCTGTTATGATAATTGTGTTAGGTAGCATTGTTAGAGATAATAATCAAATATATAACAACATCTTTTAAAAATTGTAAATATTATGATATATTTACAAATATTTTGGACATAATTGCTATTTTTGCAACTACCCCTTAACTTAAATCACTTATGAAATAGTTATAATTAAATAATTTAATTTTTCACTAAATTTTTCTTTGTGTGATTAGTTCCACGTGGTCAATTTGAATTTAATGAGAAATTATTTTAAGCTTATGGTAAAAGAAAATAATTAATAATCAAATTTTTTTTTTTGAAGAAAATTATCAATCAAATTGTTCATGCATATAATTTAAATTTAAATATTCAACGGAAACATATTCTTTATCTTAATAATTAAACAATAAAATTTAAAATTTAAGAATAATATTTATATAATAACAAGAATAGCATAACATTAAATTATTATAACAAATAAAATAAAAAAAATAAACTAACGGGGCAAGGACATGGAATGTTTAGCCAACATATTTTTTTCCTCACTCACTCCCTCATTCCTCGCCAGATAGAGGTGGGTCCTATGGGTCCCATCTCCACATAAAAAGTGGATATCTTTAATGGGCTTGTTGATTTGCATTAACTTAAAAGGAAAAAAAATGCAGTTGATGACAAATATTAGGCCTTCATTTGGAAATTTTTTTTTTTTTTTTTTTTTTTTTTTTTTTTTTTTTTTTTT
>QLSR01000264.1:335485-354771 GCA_031780015.1 Citrullus colocynthis
TTTTTTTTTTTTTTTTTTTTTTTTGTGGTTGTTAAAATAAAATCTTCATTTGTTTACTAATTCTTTTTTATTTTAAAAATTAAGGTTTTATTGTTAGGTATTTAATAGATTTCTTTTTAAAGCATTGTCATCTAGCATTGTACCAATTATTATTAATAAATAGGCGACTATTCCGGTGGTGTCAACTTTGAGAGTGGTGATAACATACCATTCGAACAATTCTACACACTGTTTTCTAGCCAAGGCAACCAATGACAGAGGAGATGATCCATCTAAATCAAATTGTTTATCTTTGTCGTCTTCAAGATGAACCTAACTCATTTGCCATTTCGAGTGGTTATATGTGAGCGGGTATGAAAGTACATAAGAATTTGTGTAAATGCGCCTAGCATAGCGTATTTGTGTGATTTATTTGACGGTTTTTTAATACATCGTATTTGTGTTTTGAAGATTTTAGCTATTACAATATTTATGTGGCATGTAAATTATTTTTAGTATAAGAAAAATATGATGAAGATTCTTGGTATTTGTATGGATTGGTCTAATAAACATTTAAATTATTTTTGGTATGTGCGTTAAAATATGACAAATATTCTAATTTTTTATAAATAAGGGGCATTTTTTAGCTTTAGTATGAGAAAATTTTTAATGGTAAAAGGCATTTGATGATTATATGATTGCAATTATTGGTTTATATACCCCTTATTTCAATTTACTATTGCTTATAAGCAAAACCATCTTTTTTGTTATTATTACTTTTTAATGAAAACTTATTTTGTTATTATTTCTGGTGATTTGTAAGATTTTCTTGTATTTTTTTAGGCTAGGTGGATAGATAATTAGATTTTGTTTGGTTTAGTAGAGATTTGTTTTCATATACACCTTCGATAGGGGACATACTTGTCATTTATTAAATTATGAGATTAACCATTGTAGTTTATTGGTCATTTTTAAAAGTAAAAACTTTATTGACCATTTCTTAAAAAGCCTACAATTTAGCCATTTGTCCAAAGAAACCAAAAAATAAATAAGAAAATTTCAAGAAGCTGTCTCTTTGCATTTACAACTACGGGTCGATTTGTTTCATAGATTTGTCATGGGATTTCAGATAGACATTTAATATCCCTGTTTGATTCACAAAATTTCACTTTTTAAACCCATGATGTTAATATCTACGGAACTTTAAAACCCACCTGACATGGGTTTTTCAATACTCTTCGTACAAATAGAACTTTTATACTAGGGAAATGAACAATAAAAATGTAGTCTAATTAATTAATAAATCAATATAAATTAATCATTACTATTAATTATTAAATATAAATACATTATTTAGACTTAAAATATTTCATCTAATACATTGTCTTTAACTATTTAATATAAAGTTGTATTATTAATTATTAATATTTTAATTATTTTTTATATATTTAATTATTTTAAAGTAAAATTAGAATAAAAAAACTTATTTTAAAGTAATTAATTAAGTTTAACTACTGTTTAAATATGAAAATATTCATTTTCTATTTTAAGTGATCAAATAATTAATTAAAATAATAATATATTAAATAATGCTAATTTTAATTTATGACTATATTAAATATTCTCTTATATTAATTAATTATTTAATTTTGATTTCTATATATAAAATTGGGTAAATCAAACATATATATTTAACTTGTAGACATTAATTATCATGCATATCCAAATAGAGAAATTATTTATCACAAACATTTAGAACGCAGATAATTCAATCTTATCCTTGTGATAAGGTTGGGTACCTTATCCTTGTGACATCATGGATACGGCTCACTTTGTATTTGATACATGATTTAACGTGTTTGTGTAGGTGACATGCAAGTGGGGGTATCATATGTAATGAGTTTGCATAAGACCGAACCACGAAATAGTGATCACTAGATGTAACTCCGTTGACTAGTTAGGTTTCTATTTCAATAGGATGACTTAGACAACTTAGTCTTAATCGTGAGTATATTATGAACTCTTGTACACAAGAGATTGTCCTTTGATTTGTATGAGTGAGAGTGGTTGTTTGCCGACTCAATATGCCTAAAATCTTGGGGACAAGATCGAGTGGGGAGTTGGGGACATAATTATACAAGATGAAATTCACTCATTCTCATCTTTAGGGTAAGTAGATAAGTGTTCCCTTAAGTGGTGTCTTTGGGACTTGAACAAAGGGCTCTACCCTCTCACTGGCCCCGAGAGAGGTTTCTATTTAATGGTTGGACCATAAACAGGTTGTTCATTAGAAGAGTACCGATACTTAAGGATTTAGAAGTAACCTAGGCGTAAAATGGTAATTTGACCCAGTTGGTATTACAAACATTTGTGAAGGACTAATTTGCTGTTATTAGTATATATCCATAGACACAGAAATATATCTGCAGTGAGAAGAGTGCAATTGTGAGTCTTTAGTTGAGTGTACCCACAATTAACGAATATTGATCAATGTGATTAATGAGTTTAGCCGATTAATCTCATATCGTTGGAGCTTCTGATCTATAGGTCCATTAGGTCCCCTTCCTAGCTTGTAAAGAGTGATGAGGTATTTATGTCTTGAATGAAATTTTTAATATTCAAATTTACTTAGGGACATAATATTATGTATGATGATACATGATAATATAAAGTTTATTTTGAACTTTATAATATAAATTAATTTTGGATATGATACAAAATTAGTTTTTGAGAGAATTAAATATTTGAAGTAGTTCAAATAATAATATGGATTAAATTCATATTAAAACTATATGTTAAAGTTAATGTGTATTAGATGCACATTAAAACTATAAGTTATGAGAGAATAACAATTGAATATGATTTAAATGTGATTAAATTAAATATTAGATATTTATTTTAAAAATTAATTAATTAAAGAATTATTTTTCTTAATTAAATTAAATTAAATTAAATGAATTAAAACTATAGATTATGTGAGAGATGTTCATTTAAATATGATTTAAATGAAATAATTAATTAAATTATATCTAATTAATTATTAATTAATTATTTAATTTTTAAATTAAATAAATTAGTGAACTAATGAATTAATTAAAAAGGTAACTCCCATATGTGGGAGTTACGCTTTACATGGTTTAATCCCATGTCTTCTGCTCTCTCTCCCTAAATAGGCCTGCAAAAGAAACAGAGAAAAAAAAGTTTTTCTCTCGATAAAAATTCTCTATGGTTTTCTCCCTTCATCAAGGATCCACAATCTTTCATCTCTTCACTCAAAGAATAAGAGAGGTTTGTGGTGGTGTTCAGAGTCGAAAACGAATCTAAGCTTCTATCTCTAAAGCATCCTTCATCTTAAATTAATACATTAGGTTTTCTGTAATTTTTTCCTAATGTATTTGGTATTTTAGAATCCCAATTTATTTCAAATTTGGTTATGTATTGTTTCCATTGTGTTAGAGATTTCAACCTTTTCAAGCAGTGTCTAATTTGATAGGGGATAATGCTCTAAAATTTTCAAAAGTTTGTGATCTGCCTATAGCTAAGAAAATTCGAAGGAATAATAGTAGTATGGAATCCAATAAAGGATCAACTTTAGTTGCAGCTAAGGGCAAATACAAGTCAATCACGAAGTGATGGATTAGACCAAGTAGTAATTGTTGGCACAGGAAACTCGCATGTGATCCTTGAGTTCTCCTATGACCCATTCCTCTAGTCCATATACGTTGTTGGAGTTAACTTGCACAAGAGTACTCTCACCAATGTGGTACTGAGGCAAGTATACTCCAATGCCTAAATTAGTACATAAAGTATTGACTCGGCTAAGCATAAAGATAATTACTTACCCCTTGAGGTTGTTGGTACGAGACTATTTATAAGGTGTTTCCTCTAACTCCCGCTTAAAGATATGTGTAATATCTTTAGTGTCAGAGTAGGTGTAGTCCTTGAGGTTGAAAATTGTTAGTGGTGAGCTCGGCTCATTCATTTCCACTCTAATGAAACTCCCCAAGCTCGGTTGGACAACCCAAAATCCAAAGGTGTGACCTTTCCTTTTGGGATGTGTGGACTTCATGTAGGCTTGTTCCCCTTTGGGTTTTGGGTTCGTTCGTGGGCTTGGATCTTTTCTTAGGCAATCCTCAATAGTAATAATTAGAAAAAGTAGAATAATAGAATAAACTTAAAACTGCCATTATAACTCTATCTTCGATGATGGTTCTTACTCGTCATCTAATATCAAATTTCTGTAAAACAAGGTGCGTTTTTTCAAAACTAATGTCATAGAGTCAATTTGTCATCGTTTCTAAAATGCCAACTAGCATTTAAAACTAAAATTGTTATAACAAAGAATGTAGAGTGTTATTATTGCTAAAAGAAAGATCACTACAGAAGTGAGTGTTAGAAAATGGTTTGAGAAACAAAAAATGAAACCAGGAGGTAAATATAGCTACTAATCTGAATGGATAATTGACAGTAACTTCCATATACATAGCATCAAATAAGAGTTACATCCTTTACGGTAGAACATCATGGTCTAGAGAGAAATCTTCAATGTTGGAACCATTTTTTTTTTTTTTAATGGGCTAAAGCTTTTGCATCACTCTCCTTTATTACAATCTAAAAAATCAATACCATTCTCCTCCATAGGACCCTCACATTAGACAAATATAAGTTGGAATCATAAATTTATAGGGGTATACACGAGTTGGGTTGAGAAGATTTTTTGGACCAACCAAAAATTCGGGTTGATTGGGTTGGATTGTCGATCCTAATATGGTCATATAGCCAATCCGCCATGACCCTTAAGATTCGGATTGGGTTGTCGAGTTGGAGATCTGAAATTAAAAAAAAAAAAAAAAAAAGACAGAAATATTGTGAGATGAACACAAAGAGAGGCACCTTCTGAAATTTGAAGTTTAATTAGATTCAACTCACCACCGAAAATGAAAATCAATGCCGAGAGAGAGACGAAGGATATGTCGTGGACGGAGGGAGAGGCAATGACGGTGAAGCGTTTTGCATATTTTTTTGTTGTCATGGATGGTGACTTTGCAATGATGGTAACGAAATTGACGGTGACTGCAATGAAAGGAGACGACGAACTATGCAACCACAGTGACAGTGAGAGAAACGAAAGAGACGAAGTTGGATGGTGAGAAGAGGAGGAAGGTAAACAAAGGTTGAGAGAAATCGAGAGAAATCAAGAGAGAGGTCGAGATGGTTAGGGATTTGCAGGGGCTTTACGGTCTAACACAAAAGAGAGAGAACAAGGGGTTGGCGGTTACATGTCTTGAAAATACAGAACCCTAATTGAGACTTATATATATAAAACAACAACAACAACAAAACAATATTATTATTATTATCATCATTATTATTATTACTAATTCGGGTTGAGTTGGGTTAACCCGAATTTTTAAAAAATGCAACTTGAAACCCAACCCAACTCAAGCAAAATAAAATAAAATAAAAAAATCACTAACCCAACCCAAAAATAAAACTAACCCAACCCAATTCTTATAATTTGGGTTGGGTAGTTGAGGTTGCTTGGGTTGTCCGATCATTTTAACACTCTTATAAATTCATTATTTTTTTGGGTTAAAATATCATTTTGGTCCCTGTACTTTGAAGTTTATTAAATTTTAGTCCTTATACTTTCAGATATCCAATTTTAATTCATGTACTTTCAATAAATTATACATTTAGTTCCTATTATACTACTAGATCATTGTGGATTTTTTCATTACTTTTTCTTTATTTATTATTTTCACTATAAAATTTGAAAACATATTCACATATTGTATTTCTTTGTATGAAAATTATTATGATTATTTAATCAATTTTTAATAAAAATTAACTTTAAGGGACTAAATTTAAGATTTACTGAAAGTATAAAGACTAAATGTGGATATTTGAAAGTACAAATACTAAAGTTGAACAAATTTCAAAATACAGACACCAAAATGGTATTTTAACATTTTTTAGGAGCCTTTAAGTGACCTGACAACCCGAACTACCCAACCCAAAATATAAGGGTTGGATTGGGTTTAACTTTTTCTATTTTTGTTAGGTTGAGTTGGGTCGCAGGTTGGCTAAAAAAAGTTTGAGTTGATTCAACCCAACTCGAATTCTATATATAATAATAAAAAAAATACATATTTATCTTTGTTTAAAGTTTGATCACTTTGATATTTTTATTTTAAAATTGTTATGATATTTGTCTTTATTTAAAGTTTGCAATAAATATCATTGATATTTGATATTTAACATTTAAATTTTATGAGATTTTAATTATTAGTCTTGTGTTGTAGATAAATTTACATATTTTTAATTAAAAAGAAAAAGAATAAGTTCTAACTCGACAACCAATTCTTGGGATTGGGTTGGTTTGGAGACTTTATTTGGGTCGTTTGGTTGACAACCCAACCAACTCAAATTTTTGGATTAGTCCAAAAAACATACTCAACCCAACACAATCCAATCAAACTCACGTCCACCCTAATTTTTTTTTTTTTTTTTTTACCTCAAAAGTATCACAAATTCAACTGCCACATAAATGCTTCATAAATTTTGCTAGGAGCATTCATAAATCAAACATTTATTTACAATCCAACTAAATTTAAAATTCCATCCCTGACCCTGAAAGCAAACGTGAGGGGGGAAAAAAAGAATTACGAGAACATTTAAAATTAGAGAAATACCAGGGTAATATTGGCTACACTTACCTTAGTGTAGCCCACTAGTTATCCAAATAAAATCCTACAAAAAGTTAATTTTTTAAAAATTATTATTTTATTACCGTGTGATAAATGATGAACTACATGAAAATAAGTGTACGGTTGGCCTATACCTAATTATTACTCTTAAAATTATACACCAAAACTTTTATTGCAAACTAAAAAAAACTACTCCCTCCCACAAACATTACATAAAATATGGTCTATAATTACAAAGCAAACTTAATTAGTGAAAACATAACACAAATTACAAACAGTCATAAATCAATGATTTTCTTTTTTACATAACATTCAGCATAAACCAAAACAAATAAGGCCACGATATCAAATAATATTTTCATAACATCAACATTAATGAAACAAATAATTAAGTATTAAAATCGAAACTAGACAAACATGAGCAAATTTCAATTAGATGAGGAATACATTATTGACCAAGAGTCAGTGATTCAAATCACTTAAACTCAAGTCGTTATACTAGAAAAAAATAAAACTTAACCCAATTGTAACACGAGGATTAATTGACTCAAAACCATCCCAACCAAAATCTCAGATATTAGTTGTACTAAAAGAACTCAAACATTTCCTAGAAATCTCGAACAACTTATGAGGACAAGATTAACAATAAACTAAAACTTTTACCTTTTGTTGTAGACTAATTTGTAACAATATTCATAGCAACACGTACAAACATCTACTTATTTATATGCTTTCTAGAATAACATACAATCATTTTTACAAGAATCTATATCATAAACCTAAATCACATAGAATATGTTCTACGTCTTACTATGATTATTGAATTTAATGTCCAATGTGATGAAATTAAAAGTTGATCAGTAAAAATCAATATATCTCACCATAATTCAATTCAATACGTAAAAGTTTATTTTTTTATTATTATTATTTTCCATTTTGATTCCCACACAATGCCCATTGACTCCTCTTCTCTTATAACGTATAAATAAAGTGTAAAATTAGTTAAGGTGTCAATTTAACTTAAAAAGACAATCTCCAAAAACCTTCCTAATTTTAAAAGATGTCGTGACATAGATAGTAGTCTATCACAATCTAATCTATTGCAGATAGATGGTGTATTTTGCTATTAATTGTAAATATTTTCAGCAATTTTGTCATTTAAAATAATTTTCTTAAAATATATTTTTAAATTTTACTGCAGTGTTTTTAAGATTTATAGAAAATGTAGATATTAAAATAAAGGAAGTTTCATACAGTACATAGACCAAGCTGATTGTTTTAACATTTAAAATCATCAAACAGAGGAGCAAATGAAAGAAACCAAATCCACATCACTAAAACTTACCAAGGAACAAGTTGAAAAGCTGATAAAAGGAGAGCAAGTTCTTCAAATCCAACTAATCAAAACATCAAACCAATGGTAGCCACCGATGAAGTACAACTCCACCCATGTCCACACAGTCGATATGAATCAATCACTGGAAAGATAAGAGAAAGCAGCATGGAAGATGACTGACGAATATGCAACACAAGAGAACCGACGAAAACAACGTCATCGTCGTCGTCGTCGTCTTGCTTCATTGTTCAGAGTTAAGACACATTCTGGGGCAACCCCAATCTATGTATAGTGTCTTGGATGTCAATGCCAATATGTATGATGCAGATTTTGGGTGGGGACGACCAGATTATGTTGGAGCGGCAGTATTAGGTTCTGATGGGAAGGCGTACGTCATGCCAGGGCCGACCAACCATGGTTCACTCATTGTAGCGATGCAGTTGCAGGCGAAGCATATGGAGGGTTTCAAGAAGTTCTTCTATGAAGACCTTTGAGAAAGGTTTAGATCGATGGTTAATATAAGTTTAAATTATCTCGAAAAAAAAAAAAAAAAAACACTCTGGACCTTTCACAAACATCTCAAAACTATTTTTTCTTTTTTTTTTTTTTTAGAAATTTGTTAAAATGTTGGATGGAAATTGAGATCTCCACTAACAAACAATGATTCAAGACAATTATGGATCCTAAATAATATTAGGCTACAAAAGAGTACTAAAATAAAAATACGAAATTGCAACGAAGCCTAAAGCCTCACAATCTTACAATTGTGATGATCATGACGATTTGACCAAATTTTTCATTGCATCTATTGATTAAACGATAAAATGTGAGAATAGGAGAAAAAAAAAAAACTAAGAATCTAGTCTATAAAAACCGTGCAAAAATTAGCTGAAGAGATGCCCTAAATTTTGATACAAAAGATGAATATATAGTAAAAATTTGTCGCAAGGTCTCAATTCTACCCTATTTTCCAAAAATAATAAAGAAACGAGTGCACATCAATTTTCATCAAATTCGAGGATGTTGAGATGCTATGGATTGATCTCAAAGCTATCATCTCGACTTACAATATAGCTTAAAAATCACAAAGTCTACTCTCAAATAAAACAAAACGTAAATTACGAATCTACCATAAAAATTTAAATATTTGTTATAACTTAAGAACAAAACTAGAATTCTATTTTCTAGTTAGATCGAACATACTTTATATTATAACCGTGTAAATTACTACTCTTGAAACCACAAACCCACTTTTACTATAACGGGCCTAAAAATATAATATAGCTAAAAATCACAAAGCAAATTTTCGAAGGAAACACAAATAACGAAAATTACAAGTCTACAATTATAAATAATTATTCATTACAAACTAGGTACATAACTACATTTCTATCTTCTAGCTAGATCAAGCAATCTTTCAAGAAAATCTCAAACCAACTAAATTACTACTCATAAAATCATAAGCCCAAACTTTACTATAACATAAGAAGTAAGAACACAATATATACAAAAATTACAAACTAAACTTTTGAAGAAAACACAGATAACATAAATTATAGGAAATTATCTTAAATAGCAAAACTGCTAAAAATATTTACAACTAATAGAAAATTACACAGTCGATTTGCGATAGACAACAATAAATCGTGATAGATTACTATATGTGTCTATCGTGACACAAATAGTAGTCTATTGCGATCTATCACAGATAGACAATGAAATTTTGCTATATTTGTAAATATTTTATTATATATATATGAGTCATGTAAATTACTACTCTTAACATCATAAACCAATTTTTTACTATAATCTAAAAACACAATACAACTTAAAATCATAGAATAAACTTTTGAATAAAACACAAATAACGTAAATTACAAGTCAACAATCATAAAGTAAATATTGAAATATATCTTAAGAACTAAAACTACAATTTTATCTTTCAAGCTAGATCAAGAAAACTTTACTGAAAAACTCAACAATGTAAATTAGTACTGAAACATTGAGAATAATTTTACCAGCAGACGTAAAAACAAGAGAACCGAGAGTGTGAAAAAGAGACTTAACCCATGAAATTGGTAACCTAGTTCGGTGTAACCACACCTACGTCTCGGAGGCTATACACATGGATGAAAAGAGTTCCACTAGTAATGATTAATGTTTACAATACAATCTTGGCTTATACATCACCCAATTAAGAAATATTTAAGCTTATTACTACTAAGCAATTTAGTCTCCCCTAAATATCAAGCTTCTTACTGACGACTTTTCAATTTGTTGCCCCAAAGCAAGAACTTTGACACTCTTTAAGTTGAATTACCATTCAACCCTAGACAATACTCCTTA
Organism: Citrullus colocynthis; assembly: GCA_031780015.1. Taxonomy (NCBI): domain Eukaryota; kingdom Viridiplantae; phylum Streptophyta; class Magnoliopsida; order Cucurbitales; family Cucurbitaceae; genus Citrullus; species Citrullus colocynthis. The sequence goes on from QLSR01000264.1 coordinate 345,857, forward strand.
AGAGGAAATTGATGTCGGAAACAATCGGTGACTTGTCTCACGCAAAACAACTTGTGCTGCTAGAATAAAAACCACCAGCCAATAACCTTTCTTCTATATTGAAAGCAATGATATTCTTCACAGTGTTTTTCATAGACAACTGCTTGACCTAAACTCACCGATGAACATTGACATATATTAATCATATTTGGAAAAAAATCCACCCCAACTAAGGCAAGATATCGAGACCAACACAAGAGTCAAACCCAATCACCACGCAACCAATAAGGAAAGAATATCCAATAAATAAGGAGCGTAAGAAGTCAAAGACAGACAGAAAAATAATCGGGATAAAAGAAAATATTTAACTGCCAACAACTACTGTAACGAGTACTTTTAAAATTATAAACCAAACTTTTACTATAACCTATAAACACACTATAGCTTAAATACAAAAAAATCAAAATTTTGAGTTAAACACAAATAACGTAAATTACGAGTCAACGATCAATAAAGTAAATATTTAATTACAACCTAAAAACTAAACTAGAATTTTGTCTTTCTAGCTAGATCGAGAAAACTTTAAAAAATATGTCATACCCACATAAATTATTCTTCTTAAAATCATAAACCACTATAACCTGAAAACACAATATAGTTTAAAATCACGAAAGTAAACTTTCGAGCAAAAATTAAATTAAATATTCATTACAACCTAAGAACTAAACTAGACTTCTACCCTCTAGCTAGAACAAACTTTAGAGATAAATTGAATCTCATGACCACATAAACCTAACTTTTATTATAACCTAAAATACAAGCTCAAAGTGACTTTGGAGAAAAATACAATATAAAATAAAATTTAAAGTCTACAAACATAAATCAAACTTTTATTACAATCTTAGAACTAAATTAGAATGTTTAGTTTCTAAATAGTTTTTTTTTTTTTTTTTAATATTGGTTTAGACCAAGGCAATGTATACATGGCACGAAATAATTCACTTAAGAAACATAAATATATAAATAATTTAAAATTAAGGAAGGTGTAACCCCTTCATCCTATCACCAACTCAGCAAAACATAAATATATAAATAATTTAAAATTAAGGAAGGTGTAACCCCTTCATCCTATCACCAACTCAGCAAAATTAAACTCTAGGCCACCTTAATAAAGCCAACCAAAATTGAATTTCAGCTTTTGACTCTTATTGATCAAACTCAAATTTATTGGTTTAAATAAATATTCTAGCTTATAGACTATTTATAAGAGTTTATCAAACCATTGAATTATGATTTTACCAAATTATCGAAACTATTTATAAAGTTTTATTAAATAATAACAACTAGATTTTAAGAACAAAATTCTAATGTTTTCGGTACCAATGAGATGATGTAGACCAAATTTTGTAATTTAACCTAATAATATAGGGTTAAATTATTATTTCACCAATCACACCTATTGAATAAGTTGTGGAAAACGATTCCTCCACTATGTATTGTTTCTTGAAGCATCTCTAACTCTCCTGCACAACCTACATTAATCGATCCGACAAAGATGGAAGCCTTCTCAAGAAGTTGAGAGCAGGCGATGGCATCCCATCTCGAAAAATTGGATGCCGGAGGTAATAAAACCCGAATGCCACCGCCACCATCCTCAATGGCACCACGTACAGCACCACCGCCACCACAAAGCATATCCCCGTGAAAAGCCCGGTAGCGCGTGGGTCACGCCACATCACCAATGCTTGCACGCGCTCTCCTTGAGTTGCTAAATCCCCCAATAAGCTTTGCACACGCGTCCCTATTGCCCTTAATTTATCGTACCTCATCCGTACAACTTCTGGCGGCCTCGTGCTTGGTACGTCGTCGAACTCCTCATCCAACTCATCCCGTTCCACCACGTCCGTCATTGAAAGCTTCGAATCGAAATTCGAAAGAAGCTCCGGCGATTGGAATTTATAGTTCCATGCGCTGGTGAAAAACACGTAGAATGAAATCGTTGGAATGATCAGATCAGGAAACCAAATCAAAATCACCAGCAGTGCGTGGACGAGAATGGTGGCTGTCGGATTCCGCCACGATCGAGTATCGTCAATCCATTTCACGGCGGCGATCACATTGGCGGCCACGTTGATGACTCTATACCAATTCGCCCGGACTTTTCGCATGCTGAAGCTATGTGATTCGGCATCGAGCATGAACGTAATGATCTCTCGTCGAAGCGGCGGCTCCGATCTCGAAAGATGACTAACCACCATCTCCACTGCCGTCCTTCGGAGCAAATCCTGTTGTCGGACTCCGAGAGGCTTCACATGGTGCATCAACGGCAGCAATGGTTGGGAGTACACGTGTAAGAAATCCAACGGCGGCGCCATACGGACGAATCGGACGGCGATTTCAAGTTCGCCCATTTTCTTCGTTCCAACGGTAGATAAAACAAGGAGAGGGTAAAAATTTCGATATACCTTTCCGGTTTTTAATGTGGAGATTCGTATCCGTACTTTGCCGATTCGTGAATCAGGTCGGTCCGGTTCGGTTGAACTGTCATTTTTGGATTCTTCCGTACAGTCGAAAACTCCGAGTGTCAAAACTGTGCACGGGTCGTAAACCTAGAGGAAAAAGAATTTTAATTTAGATAAAATCACTAATTTTTATGTGAAATAAATTTTATTTTTTGACATTTTAATCAACTCATTTTAATGTCGTTTTGATCCATGAAGTTTTAAAAGTGTCTAAAAGATCTTCAAATTTTTAATTTTATGTCTATTGAATCACTAAATTTTAAAAAGTGTATTTTTAAGCTTTCAATTTTGTGTTCTATATGTATTTAAAATTTTCAATTTTGAATCTAATAAGTCTTTGACTTATTTGACCTATTTTATTAAGGTTAAAATATTACTTTGATCTCTATAATTTGACCTTTTTTTTTGTACTTATACTTTCAAAATGTTCATTTTAGTCCCTATACTTTCAAAATATTCATTTTAGTCATTGTGCTTTCAACTTTGGTTCATTTTTTGTCCTTGAACTTTTGAAAAGTGACTATCTTAAAATGATATAAAAATTTAAATGAAGAGATTAAAATGGTCACTTTTTAAAAGTCATTGGAAGACTAAAATTGACATTTTGAAAGCACATGACCAAAATGACTAAAATGTACAAAAATTAAAAGTACAGAGTCCAAAATGAATATATTAAAAGTATAAGGACTAAATAAACTAAAATAAAAAATGTAGAGCTTAAAATAGTATTTAAACCATTTATTATATTAGATATAAGATTTAATTTTATATCTAATAGATCAATTATTAATTAATTGTTTTTACAACTAAAATTAAATATATTCAATACAAAATGAAAGTTCAGATAAAGCTTTTTAGACACCTCTTAAAATTTAGGGATCAAATAGACAAATTTAATTTAGTAACTAAATTTGTAATTTAACATAGTTTTAATTTAAAAGTATTTAAAAAGTATCCCATTTATAATAAAAACTACAAAATGATAAATTCTAGCAATAGAGTAAACGATCAAATCTTTCAAGATAAAATTTAAATTCATGGTAGCAAACAAAAAAATTAAATTTATTAGAAGAAAAATTAAATTCATTATTTTAAAAGAAAAAGAATGAACTTTTATATATTTAAAAAAATTGTAAAAAGAATAAATATTTTGGGCTATTAATGTAATATATATTACCTCCCATGTATATTGTTCATTCCATTTCGGGTCAAAATTATTGCTGACCGTTCGAGTTCGGACCCATTTTGACCCGTATTTTGCAACACAATACGCATCGGTGGAGCCCTTCCCGGTCGCCGTGGACTTCATCGGAACCAAATTCTTGCACCCAATCACACCAATCTCAATCACGCCTACTGGCGGCTTCCACAATTGCCTCGCTGTCGGTCGGTAATCGCTACTCACGTGCGCCGCCTCATCCATCACGTGATACCCACCATCGAAGCACAACCTCACTTGAATTCTTCCTTTGTAGGATGATCCCTTTTCATCCATAAGTCCGACGAGTGTGCACCACCGTGCTGTCACTTTCCGGTCATCCACTCGTCGTTCGATATCCGTGAGTGGGATTTTTACAAGTCCTATGACGGTCGAAGATTTTGAGCTACGACGACTTTCAAGGGTGAAGACCAAGTGGTCAGTCATCGGCTCGGCGGCAACGAAGAGCAAATCCTCATTCCACGACGGAGCACCGTTACGGGTCATGACGGGTTTGGTCATGGAAACTTGGAAGCCTAGTTGAACTTTGACTTGAAATAAAGCTTCTTTCACGATGGTGATTGGAACGACATCTTGGGCTTCGATCACGGTGGCGCGTAGATACCACATTTTCGGCGATTGGTAAACTTTTGCTCTAGAGTTCAAATTCCCACCGGCGTCTGTTTTCCACGCGTCAGCAAATGCGTCGTCAGCTTGAGTACCAATCCATGTGGCTAACATTAAATACCCGCCCAAAGTGACATCGTTTCTTTCTCTTTCCAATCTGTACCATTGTGGGGCCAATGAACTATCTGGTGGGTCCCTCAATAGAATATCTGATACCTCGAAACACAAGCCACCTAAGAAATTGCGTCGATCCACGTCATTTCCTTTACTTTCCCAAACTGAAACTTCCATTATTGAGGCAGAATCAGCTGCGTCGCGGCTGAATGCAAACGTTTGGTCCCACTCAAACACGTGGCTTTTCCTGGCTGGTTTTGATGTGATGCATTTTCCAAATGCTTCAATTTGCACGATAGGATGAGTATCAGTGGCGAGTGAGCGTGCTTTTACTACTCGCACAAAGAGGTAGTGCATCTTTTCCACCAGATCAAATGTAGAACGTTCGATTGTTTGACTTTCTGTAGACTCCAATGTGTAGCTTGATATAGGTGTTGATCTTCTTATTGGTTGTGGTGCAAAGTTGATTTGTGTTTCTCGTTTTGTCTCCGTGGGTGGGCTCATTTGAGTTTGATCATCTTTTGGTGGCAGTGCCTCCCCCTGCTCCATCTCTTTTGGTGCAGACGGTGTTTCAACGCCAGGAGTTGTAGTTTCTGTCATAACACTACTCTCGACGTCCGGAGTTTCTGCTGTTGAAGTTGTAGTGTCCTCAACGGGTGAAGTCTCTGTAGTAGGAGCTGCAGTGCCCTCATCACCCAAACTTCCTATTACTGGAGTCGTTGTGCCTTCAATGCTTGATGTTTTATTGCTTTGTTGGGTGACATCTGTTAAATATATGACTCAAAATTTTAATTCACCATACGTAAATGATGTAACATGTAAACTAGGTAAGGATATTTGAACCACAAATCCTCCCTCATGATTACTAATATCTTTCATATGTCAGTTGAGTTATGTTTGTTTTGACTTAAATTATTTTAAGACTATTTCTAAACAACATCTTTGAAGATATTATTTTCTAAGAAATGATGCAATCACAGAACTTATGATGTTATTATTTTAAGTGTTTCCTTTCCAAATCCTTAAGGAAAGTCATTGAAACTTTGGGTGCGCTAATAAATTTAAGGTCCGTTTGATTTAATTTCTTAATTGTTTAATTTTAAAAATATTTTAAAAATAAGTCATTTTAGAAAAGATTGATATATTTGGCAACTATTCAAAATAATTTTGAAACACTTTCAAGTTTATTTTGAACTCTTTTTATCAAAAGATCTAGTTCAAATAAAAACAATTGTTTTGAAAAACATTTTTTTTCTTTAATCCATCCGATCTTAGAGGATGAAAAACATGAAATCAAAAGGTTCAAATTTTAATGACAATTCCAAATAAGTAATAGACTATAACAGACTTTCAAATTTTAGTGAAATCACCTTTTTGCTCCATAAGAGGTGATTGCTTTGCCTCCGGCTTTAGCTCTAATTGAGACTCTAAGATCATTGGTGGCTCAACCGTATTGCCCGTATCGCCTTCTGCAATTGCCGATGGTGGTAAAAGCGGCGGTGCATCGCCATCGGAGTAATAAATTCTCAAACCAATCTCTCCTTGAACCCAACTAAAGAGGCTCTTTTTCTCCAAATGAAAATAAATCAAAGCCTCCTCCCCTCTCTTCACAAATTGTGTAGAACTCAGCCTAATCCGCCCTAGAAAGTTGTTTCGTCGAGTCGGCCCGTAGTTTCGATCATGGTTCACGTCAAGTTCCAAAATATCTCCGAACACACTCGACGGTGGCCCAACATTGAACTCAAGAACCTCGTTCCATGTAGGATTTAGGTCCCGAACTACGGTTCCTGTCCGTTTTCGTTGGCCGTAGTAGTCGACCACAACGTAAGGACTCGAGGTTCCATGTCCGTCTTTAGGCAAGAGGTTACGAGCATCCACAACTTCTACTATGAGCTTCCTCAGTTGGCCAGTGGCCATGTTAGACAGAGAGCTCTCTTAGAAGGAAATAATAATGGTGAAGAGTTTCAAAGGAGAGTGTAAGAAAACAAAGGAAGAAAAAGGGTAAAGAGCAAGTATGGAGATGCTGATGATTATGTTATCATTTTTTATTTCTTTTAAAAGTTGTGTGGTGCTTAACTTAGTGGGCAAGCAGCTTTATTGAGACACTTTTCACTTTTTTATTTATTCATTTATTTATTTTAAATCTTCTTTGGTGTTTTTGCTTTCCTTAATGTGAAGGAGAATTTATAATGTATGTGTGATGAGGAGTTTTCTAAATTTTTAATTTATAAATATACCTTTTTACCTTGCATCATCCCTCCTAGATTTGATATGTCCAATTAAGTGCTTAATATAGGATAGGTACCATTATAGTCGAGATAATCACTTTAAAATGTCTCGTATGATAATAAAAGTGATGATATACAATCACGTGTCAAGTGATCATGTTAGAATGGAACTACTATAACGTCTCGAATGTGATTGATCACGTTACAATTAGGGTATGCAATATACTAAAATGATTGTGATGTGTGTCAAGTAAGGCGATACATTATTATTCAATTATATTGTATTTAGGTGTATAATGTTTAATTTTTCACTTCATTGTTTAGGTTTGGGACGGTTTTAGTAGGATTCATCTTACTTTTTAATCAAACACATATATCTATCTAAATCAATCGAATTATACATTATATTCAAAAGAGTTATGTGAAATAAATTATAAAAATAATATTAATCCATTTATATATATGTGTTTAATTATAAAATAATATCTTTTGAATCAAGAGGATTATTCTAAAATTAACTTTAAAAAGTTTACTATTCAAATAAATAATTGTATTGAAAATTAACCATTTGTTCCTAAAAAATTAGAAATATTGTATTTTATAGTGAAATTATTTTAAATGAAAATATTTACAAATAATAGCAAAATATCACAATTTATTTACGATAAACTGCAATAGACTATTTATGTCTTTCAATATATAGATACAAATAGTAGTCTATTGTGGTCTATTACGAAAAATTTTGTTATATTTATAAATATTTTAGTTTATTGTCCTATATATATAAAGAAAAAACCCTATTTTCCATGAGATGGTTTGAAAATCATACCAATGCTAATCATATCTCTGAAATCATATAAGGTGCAAAATGAAATTGAAATATATTATATCAAATGTGTTACAACAAAAAATGCACATATCAATACTTAAAAGGTAAAAAAGAGAATAAAGTTTGATGAAATAGTTTTTTCCTTACAACAAATGAGGAGTTAAGGATTTTGAAATCTTCAATCCCATAAAAGAGTTGGATAGATAACTTTAGGGTAATTGCAATGGGTAGCACGTTTAGGACTAATAATTAAGTGTATACATTATTAACAATTGCAAATATAGCAAATTTATCAGTGATAGATTCATATCAGCGATGTAGTCTATTATTAATAGACTCTGAGAGTTAGATCTAATTTTTGCTATGTATGCAAATTATTTTGCGTTATGTTATATCTATTAATACCTTTCAACCTGATTGTTATATTTGCAATTGCCTCTTTAATATATACATATATATAAATCCTTTGATCAAAGAGAAAAAGACTTATTCTCAAAGTAGTCTATAAAAAATGGATGCAATTACATTAAAATAAAATGTGATGTCTTATCATTCTCACTTAACAGTATGTTGTTATCAATATAAATTTTATTGTATTTATTTGCGAGTAAGTCATCAAAACATGACAAAGGTGCTCGAGAACTTGAATGAATACGATACTTTTTACCTACAACAAACAAATGAGGTTTGATAGGAAAGTCTTGGTTAAAGCAAATCAAACAATACTTACTCAAATTACATTGTGAAAATAAGTTTAAAGAAAAGTTACTCGAATAGAGATTTATATTCTACCTTTCATTTCAAGTTTGGCTAAGGCATGCAATCAATGGTAAGATCATAGAGAAGCTTAAAAGGGAAATTTATGGTTCAAAGAAGAAAAAAAAGAAACCAAATGGGATTGAAAGCAAGTTTGAAAGGAATATGAAGAAGAATTATATATTTGTGAAAGATGAGTAGATAGGTAAAGAGAATGAGTCAAAAAGGAGGTGCCTTTTGTCAATACACTGCTTTTACTTTTGTGTCACACACCAAACTATTTTAATATTGTTTGACAAAGATGTCAGTCATACCACCACCCAAAAATGTAACTTTGGCAAACTTCTATATAAATATGAGACCTTTTTTCTTTTTATTCTAATATATATTTGTGTGGGGTTAGATTTCATGTGATTTCATGATGATAAAGAGTGATTGAGAGACAACAAGAGAGTAATTGTCATTATCAACTTTTATGAAAAGTATGTTCATGCTTATACAATTTTTTTTATATATATATCCTAGTGTTATGGTGTATTTTCAATTAGGATGTCAAAAAAACCTGTAGGATAATAAATCTTATATAGGTAGCCACTATGGATTGAACCTATGATCCATTAGCCCTTTGCCCTTTTTTTTTTTTTTTTTTTTTTTTTTTTTCA
>QLSR01000264.1:354903-364956 GCA_031780015.1 Citrullus colocynthis
TTTTTTTTTTTTTTTTTTTATTATGTTCTCACTACCATTAGGCCAACCCATGATAGTGCATGCTTATATAATTATACACATATCAAACAGGTCAATAACTAATTTGACACAATATTAGAAGTTCAATGAATCTATTAGACACTTTTTAATTCCAGAGATCTAAGATATAAAATGTATAGTTAAGGGATCTAATATACACCATACTTGAAGTTCACATATTAAACTTGTAATTTAATCTTTTTACTTTTTTTTTATTTATTTAAACTATGACAAAAAAAAAGGGTTAAAGTACAAGTTTAATATTTGGACATTCATATTTTTATCTAATAGGTACTTGAATTTTAAAAAGTATCTAAAAGTTCTCTTAACTTAAAAAATATCAAATAGGTCCTTGAACTTTTAATATTGTGTTTCTTTATGTATTCAACATTTTAAAAATTAACTCATATTTAATAGACAAAAAAATTGAATTATGTGTCTAATAGAACATTAAACCTTCCAATTTTTGTCCAAAAAGTTTGTGAATTTTAAACAATATTGAATAGGTTAATAATCTATTAGACACAAAATTGAAAGCTTAGGGCCTATTTGGTTCGCAATCCGGATTCTATTTTATGTTTTCAGGTTTACTGAGTTCAACGAATATGTATTTGATAGACAACTTGAATTCTGCTTTTGAAAACTGTTTCCAGATTATGTGATTCAAACAGTATAAATTCTGAAAATAACATTTTTATGTATTCATTGTATCTATAATTTGAATTTTAAAATTTAAAATACAAAATTATATTAAAGGTCTGTTTGGATTAACTTAAAAATAAATATTTTTCAAATTTATTTTCATTTAAACACTTTTGTTAAGAACTATTTAAACTAAAAACACTAATGGCTTTTGACATGTATTTTGAGTGCCGGTCAAACACCTGCATTTCTTCCAAAATAACTTATTTTTTAAATTAAACACTTGTAAAGGTATTCCAAAGATACCGTAAATAAAGATAAAGACATTTAGAAATATAGTATGTTATGTAATAAACTCAACTCAATTTTTTAAATTAAAATATGTATTATGTAATTATTATAAATTAGGTTAAATTCCAAATTTGTCCCAATGGTTTGGATATAGTTACAAGGTTTTAAATTTAGAATTTAGTTCCTAGGGTTTGATACAACCTCATATATTGTCGCTATGGTTTGTTAAAAGGGATTATTTATGATACTTTTATCAAACAATAGGAGTTAAATTCTAATTATAAACCCTAAGACCTAAAACCATAGGGATAAAATTTTCAATTTACCCCATAAATTATATAATATTATAAAATAATAATTATACGATTCTTTTAACATAAAAACATGTTCATAAATAAATTAATAATAGTTCATTGTCAACTGATATTTAGTGGGTAACTACAACTAGTTTGCAATTGTTTAAATTAGGATCTAATTTCTAAATTCTATTAATAAACATATCTAAAAACATGAAATACAACTTTGTTTTCAAATTATCTATCAAACAGACCTTTAGAAACTCATTAGACACAAAACTGAAAGTTTAGGCCTCTTTAATTACCATTGGTTTTTGAAATTTGTGTTCGTTTTCTTACAACATTTTTAACCATAGTTTTTATAATTTTCTAATTAAACATTTGAATTCTTAGCAAAATTCCAAAGACAAAAACAAGTTAATTTTTTTTTTCTCTCAAAATTCTTTTTTCAAGTTTTTGCTTGACTTTTGAAAACACAACTTTAAAGTATATAACAAAACAAACAAATCAAAAGGTAAAAATAGTGTTTATAGACTATTTTTAAAAATTAAAAACCAGTAACTAAATGATTATCAAATAGAATCTTTAGTGTTATAATTGACATAATAATTTAAATTTACATCTAATAGATCAATTAATTTTAAAATCCTATTTGATAACTTTTTAAATAAATATACCAAAAACCTATTAAATACAAAATTGAAAGTTTTGAGATCCAGTAGACATTTTTATAGTTCAAAAATTTATTAGACACAAAATTGAAAGTTTAAAAATCTATAATATATTTATAGAATTGAGGACGAATAGACACAAACCTCAAAGTTTAAAAACACGTTTTATTAGATTCACTGAATTTATAGGGTTTTTTTTTTTTTTTTTTTTAATTGAATACTTATTTATGTTTTATAGACTCTAATATTACATTACATAAATATGAAGTTTCATATATTTATGGTAGATTTCCGCACAAATCCATTAACGAAACTATATATATTTTTTAAGAGGTTCAATTAGAATATTTTGGCATTGGATTCTGTATTTGTAGTCAGCATTGATTTTACACCTTACTGAAATTTAAAATTCAGTTTAATGAAATTAAAATTTGAAAATTAGAACTGGCCCACTCAAGCAATGGTAACCAACAGGACTTGGCCTCACATGCTAAAGATGAAAAAGAAAAAATAAAATAAAATAGAAAATCAGACAAGAAGAGCCAAAATGACAGCAAGAAGCAAGCTGAGCCACAAACTTTGATATACTCCTAAAAAAATAATTAAGAGTATAAGACAAACCATAATTGGATTTTCTTTACACTTCCATAACCAATCTTACAAATACATAATTGACATCAGCCAAACCCCCTTGTAATTAAAGAATATGAACAATATAAAAAATGATACTAATAATAATAATAAATAATAATAATAGAGCACCGTCCTCAAGAAAAAGAAATAACCTGAAGAAATAGAATTGAAGAAACTCATTTCAATCCCCCACTGAAAATACAAGTAGCCAAGGCAAGTGACTTTCTTGAAGCCTAAGTTTTAAGGTTAGGCAACAACTGGGGGTTCCTGCATGTTTGGTGTAGAGGGTAAATTCCAGGATTGCAAAGATTAATTTTGTTAATTGTTCGTTTTGTGCTCCGTTTGATGACCATTTGATTTTTTAAAATGAATTCTATAAACAATAAACATCACTACCACTCCTAAGTTCCTATGCTTTGTTAGCACTTTCTAGTTGTGTTTTAAAAAAACAAGCTAGTCTTGAAAATTAAAAAGTAATTTTCATAAGCAGTTTTCATTTTTAGAATTTGATGATGTTAGAGTGTTTCTTTGAGATAGGTAAAAATAATAATAGAAAAATTGTGAAGAAACAAACCTAAATTTTAAAAACGGAAAACAAAGTCGTTACCAAATGAGATCTTAGTTAGTTACTTTTTTCATCGGCTATTTTTCCTGTTTTTTAATTTTGTAAGTCTTTGAAAATCTATTTGAATTGACTTTCAAATTACTTATTTTTTTCGCACTTACAAATACATTTTAAGTACTTAAACAACCAATCCAAACAGGTAGCCAAACTTTGTTGTTTGGAAGAAGCTTTTAGACACGAGTGAAACGAGGTTTTAGAGAGATTTCTCTCTTTTGGGAACTTTTCGGATTTTGCTTAATCTCTCATCAAAATGTTGATTTTAAATTGTACTTCTTGGTATTGATTACTTGTGTTTTTTCATTCTCAAAAAATTACTTGTGTTTTTCTTATAGGCTCCCAACAGCCTAGGTTCTTTTGGCAAAAATTCATTTTTGGGCATGGTATTGGCTAATCCATAAAACAAAAAACTAGAAAAATAGATTTGAGTAACTAATTTACAAAAACTGTAGTTCCTAAAATTGTTCCTATAATATGTTTGGAAGAGATTCTAAAATTGTTAAAACCACTTTGGTCATTTTTAAATCACTCTAGAATTGCTTTTAATCGTTCAAAATCAATTTTAATATTATGAAAATTGCATTTAAAGTGTAAGATTAAGCATTGAATTGATTTTGAGTGATTAAAGATGTGTTTCGGAGTGATTTTGAACATGACAAAAGTTGTTTTAGTTACTCACAGCAAAGCAATTTTCGGAAGAATCCTGACTTTTATGTCGCCATAGAAAAGGGTTTCATAAACGCACCTTTGAAGTTAAGCCTGAGATAGCCAAATGGAACTTCTCTCTGGTTTTTGTACCTGCTGCCTGCCCTGCTTTTGCGACCTTGCCAAAAGCACCATTTAGCCAAGCAGTACCTGCTGTCACATACCTGTTCAATGCAAGATAGAGTGAAACAATTAATTCACTTCCGTCTATTGTCATAACTGCTTTTATTCAAAATGAATAGTAGAACCATTCTAATTTATTTGGACAACAGAAATATACAACTACATCGATCTAAAGTTCTCAAGAAGTTGAAACACTAGGGAGTTGTTTGGGAGCTATTCAAGAAAATTAAGTGGTTGTTTGAGCCCCCAACTTCGAGTGGGTGGAGTGGCCTATTATAGCCCACTCCATGTTTAGGCTCCAATAATAATAGTTGGTGTGATATAAACGGAGGAACCTCAATCATGCACTATAAACATCAAGAATGAGTCATACATGTTGTCCAACCATTATAACCTACAATTAACTACAGGCTTACTATTTCAAATCCCTCTTTGTTACAGTATTTACCATTTCCTACTCATCCTTCTCTCCCTCTTTGTTATAATGTTTATTATTCCTTACCCATACTAAAATAGCCTGCACCCTAAACATAGACTATTGTTATCCAAACTAAAATAGTTTGCACTCCAACCACAAACTATTATGATCTACAGACTATCATAACCCACAAACTATAATAGTCATTGACTATAGTAACCAACTCAGTGTCCCAAACACCCCCCTGAAAGGTTGTTTCTGCCCCCAACTTCATATGGTTGGGGTGGGTTATATTAACCCACTCCATATTTGGGCTCCAATTATAATATATAGTTGGTATGTCCAACATGTATAACCTACAATTAACTACAGTAATACTATTTCAAATCTCTCTTTGTTATAGTGTTTACTATCTCCTACTCATCCTCTTTCCCTCTCTATTACAGTGTTTACTATTTCTTACTCAGACTAAAATAGTCTGCACCTTAAACACAAAATATTATTACCTAGACTAAAATAGTCTACGTCCCAAACATAAACTATTATAACTCACATGCTATAATAACCAACTCAGCGCCCCTAATTTTTTGCTTTTTTGCTAGGAGTGGAGAATATTTAAGTTCTAAAATTTGAAGATAGCAGGAGGAAGGGAAGTAAAAGTTGCTTAAGAATGACGATTCATACTTGCTTGTTTTGACAGCAGATCCTGTATCATTGAGTTTCCTCTCAGCTGCGAAGATTGCAGCCATTGTTTTATCTGAAACGTGAAGATTTTGATCGATAGACTTGACTTTCTCGTTAACCACTGACATCCCAACTGTCAATTTCTCTGTGAGCCCAACCCTTTTGTCAAAGGATAATACCTTTGCAGATGCACTAGCAGTTAACCGATGTTTTTCGTCGAATGCTTTTGCCTTGTTCATGGCATCTTGTCCAATTGTTGAACCTTTAGCAAGCACAGTTGCAACTACTTCTTGTGCTCTATTAACATACATTTTTCCACTGCTAGGCTGGCTTGCAAAATCCTGTAACACAAAAAGATTTAAGGTGGGAACAAAGAAAGGATGCCTCACCATCCACTCGTATAGTTAAATAAAGACGGGAAATCGAGATCTACATGAAAACTGAAGTGTGAAACTGTTATTTCACCAGTTATTCATCATGGTTTCAGTAAGTGTGGTGAGTGTTGAGTTTTGGCAAAATATTAGAAGTGCAGTTGTCCCACATCTAAAAGATTGAAGAAAGTGATGGGCTCCAAGCACTATAAAAGGAGCATATGCCTTTAAAAGCATTTTAAGCTTGGTATACTAGTTGACTCAGTTGTGTGAGTGGTATAATGCTTTGAGAGAGTGCTCTGGTAATTGGGGTTCGGGAGAATTATTTTGTGTGATTGTAATAATTTTTCACATAGTGGAATTTTTCGATCCGTGGTGTTTTCTTCGGTTTGGAATTTTTTCATGTTAATTTTTATATTCCCAGTTTGATTGCTTTCTTTTAATTTCTCAGTTATTTATCTGCTCATTTATGCGATAGTAGTGGGAGGTTTTCAGTGAGGTTTATGACGATATGCATTAAATGTAGGTTTTACTTTTCATCCAGCTACATCAATTTAAGAAAATCTAAAGACAGAAAACAAGAAACATAACCTAAACTTTTCAATCTGATGAAACTCCCCAGCCTTGGTTTTTCATTAATAGTACATCAAAGATAGAAACAACTGCTACTCAAATACTTCATATTCATAGAGTGGAGTCAACACATTTACCTCAATACAAGGAAAATTATTCTCTGTAGGAGTGAGACATGCAGCATTGTCCACAGCCCGTACTTCCTGCAAACATAGTAAATTAAAAATATTGAAATACCGGCCTCAAAACATATTCAAACATAAGAATAGTACCTGCATTTCTTTTCTTGGTACATGATTTTCAGCGGGAGATATGCTCACAATCTGATCTACAATTGTTGCTCCCTAAATAACAAATAAATAAATAATAGAAAATGTTTATAGTAGCTTATGGCATCAGCCAAATATGAAGAAGAAAAAGTATATTTCCAGTATTGTGTGATGAAAAGATCAAATAATTCCATTATTGCGTAGAGAAATGATCCTGCAAAGGAAAGGTATTAGCTTACTTCTTTTTCTAGAAACATGTCTATTTAGTACTACTTCTCACTAATGCTTTTATTCCTAACAAAAAGGAAAAGAGAGGCATTGTTTTGTTAAATAAAGTTCAGTTTAATAGTTTCACTTTCAAGTTCAACCATTACTCTCCTATCCTTTTTCTTCTTTTTTCTTTTTTTCTCTTTCTATCCTTGCTTTCCTTGAGTTGTTTTTCGCTCCAAAAGTATGGACTCATAATTAATGTTAGGAAAACTAGAAAAAAAAAGCATGCCGCTTTTAAAACTAGTTTACAACTTATCTCTGGTTTATATTATCATTAGAAAGAGTAGTGTGGTGATCAGAAAGACAGAATGGAAAAACAGGGTAGCTTCTACTAAAAGATCGTACATTATGGCTATAAAGAAGTTTCTCTTGTTATGTTTGAGGTTATGAGTAGAAAATCTTCTTTCGAAAAAATGTATTTTCATTAAGAAGAAGAAAAGAAAAAAAAAAACCGAGATTCTACTCATCCATCACTTTCAATTCAATCAAGATTAATTACAAGAAAATAAAGGAAAGAAAAGTAGAGAGGATATAGAACTAACTGGACACTAAGAACCAACATAGCCTAGATAAGAAGGTAAACACAGCCAAATTTAGACCCACGTGAACCAAACTTCGACATGACGCTCTTGGACATTCATTGTAAAATCACAAGTTCAACAAATACATCACGATAACTGACTAAGACTTCATGGATATGAAAGAGAATTGAGATAATCAAATACCGATAACAACAAGGCAATTTCAAGAGCTTTGGGATCTCTAAATGTCACGAATGCAGTCTTGGATCCCCCTTGTTCACTGCACCAACAATAAAAAATTAGAATAACAATCCAGCAATTGCTTATTCTACACTGCATGCCAATGGTAAGGTAAAGATAATAATCAATTGCAATCCATCAGACCCTTCTTATCTTCTCAAGAGGAATGTTGGGAAAAACCTCTCACTGTCACCGCAGAAATAAGCAGTGAAATAATAAAGAAATTAAAAGAAATCAATAAAACCAGGAACACAAGAATTAGCATGGAAAACTCTAAACCGGAGAAAAAAACTACATCCCTCTAGAAAGAAATCCACCATGTGAAAATTTATTACAATCACAAAACAACTCTGTCCCCGATCCCAATTATATGAGCACTCTCTCGAAACTTTTATACTACTCACACCCTTTAAGTTCACTCTTAAACTAGATAATACAAAAGAAAATTTAACTAGAGTTAGCTCACTCAAGCTTAAAGTGTTTTGATTTGAAACTAGAGGCAAAGACTCTTTTATAGTGCTTGGAGCAATTTCTCCAATAGAACATCTGCACTCCTAATATTTTTGCTAAAACTCAACCAGGATTCCTTAATTACTTGTCAGCTATAACAATTACAACCCTCATGCTTAATAGTTACATTTGCTCGGAAGCCAAACAGTAGGAAACCTAAAACTAAACAAGCCGCATAGAAAAGGGAATCATAATCAATCAATCATGAACATCTTCTCTTTACCACTTTTTGCAATTCTGTTCACAGTAACACAGAGTTAATCACTCACCATTGAATCTCTATGTGCTCAATTTCTCCAGAGAAGGAGAAGAACTCGTGAATCACCCTCTTAGTAGCTAGATCCGAAACGTGCTTAACTTGAACCGTCCGAGTCTGAGACTGAGCAGAAGAAATCAAGATAAAAAACAAGGGCAAAATTGAAGTTGATTGCGGAAATCAGAGAGTACAAGTTGAAACGAAGTAGTGGAAATTGAAGGATTTGTTACCTGCATTGCTAATTATCGAAGAATTTGGCGAATTTCTTGAAGAGAGAGAGAGAGAGAGAGAGAGAGAGAGAGAGAGGAAGTTGTACAAGTTGGAGCTTGGAGGCAATTTGAAAGAAGTATCGCCAGACAAAGCGTGAGACAGATAAAAATCAAGGAAATTAGTATGTCAGGAAATTTCACTTTCCAAATTTGCCCCCTTTCATTTTCATTTTCATTATTATTTTTTTTTCTTAATGTGGCGAGGAAAACGTCGTGGATAAAATGCAGATGTAAATGAATATTTTTTAAAAAAAGTTATAAACAAATGTTAAAATATCATTTTGGTCTCTATACTTTTGAGTTTATTCGATTTTGGTCCTTATACTTTCAAATGTTCAATTTTAGGATCTATTTGAATTGAATAGAGAAAAAATTATTTTTCTAAAAAGTCATTTTTATCTAAACTCTATTGATAGAAAAAATGTTTAAAATACACTTATGAAAGTGTTTGAAAATAGTTTTTCCAACCACTCCCAATTTTTCCAGAATGATTTATTTTCAAAATTAAACACCTGAAAAGTCAAACCAAACACACCTTAGTTACTATACTTTTAAATCTTAAATTTAGTCTTTCAAATAGATTCTTTAAAATTAAAATTGACTAAATAGTAATAACAGTTTTTATGCAAGTAAATACTATATGTGAATATGTTTTTAAACTCTATAACGAAAATTTTAATAGATAACAAAAAGTTTTTTAAGAAACTAACAACAAACAAGTCGCATGAATTAAATTTAAAATTTATTGAAAGTATAAAAACTAAAATTAAACAAACATCAATGTATAGAGACCAAAATTATATATTTTTAACCTAATCAAATTAACTTCGTGACATTTTTTAACTTGTTTTTAAGTTTTGTGATGATGTGATGAAAATGTCGATGCTCCTCCCATGTTGATATTAAAATCTATGAAAATATTGATACAAATGAAGACAAATTTTTTAATAGGTTGAACAATAATTGATTCATGTGTTTGGATTCAAAATTACTTATAATATTGGGTAAACATCATGACTATTATGACAACCTCTTTCTATAAGTAAAGGGTAGAATTCATATGGAAAAAAATTAAGCTAGATCCAAACTTCAAAACTTCAAAGAAGAAAAAACAAAATTAAAATATCATTTTAGTTCATATGTCTTCAAATGCACAAATTTAAGTAATGTAATTTATGCAAATCATATTTTTATTATTCAATGCTAGCTTAAAGTTGATTTTATAACAGTGGTATTTTTTATTCAATAAATTACAAAATGGCACAAATTTAAGTAATGTAATTTATGCAAATATTATTTTTATTATTCAATGCTAGCTTAAAGTTGATTTTATTGAACTTAGTAAAATAACAGTGGTATTTTTTATTCAATAAATTACAAAATGTGAATATATTTAAAGAATTAATCCGATTTTTTTCTTATAAATTTAACCATTATAAAATTTTTTAAGTATAATAGAGATGAGAGATTTGAACCACAAGTATTATAGTAATTAATATGCTTATAACTATGTCCCTTTAACTATTATAATTTTACAAGTATAATAAATAAAATAGTGCAACTCTGTAAGTCATACTCAATTAAAGTTTGTTTTTTTCTTTTGAGTAAATTGGTTATTATAATTTAAAAAAAAAAAAAAAAAAAAAAAAA
>QLSR01000264.1:365090-388741 GCA_031780015.1 Citrullus colocynthis
AAAAAAAAAAAAAAAAAAAAAAAAGTCAGCAGGAAAGAATGAAATGGCAGAATGGTAAATAAAGAACAAAGAGAAGGGCAGGATGGGGATATGCGGAATTTGTTTCTTGGTCAACGAGATAACTTAGACCGTTGACTAAGACGTTGTTTGGACTTAAGGTATGGATTTGAATTTACCACTGCCAACGCACTTCCCAAAATAAAAATAAATTGATAAATAAATGCTAATAAAATTGTCTTCAAAGTGAATTAACTTATTTATAAATATAGCAAAATGTCACTATTTATTTATGATAGACATCGACAAACTACTATCATATTTCACTTATTTATCACTGATAGACAATGACATTTTGTTATATTTGAAAATATTTTCAACAATTTTGTCATTTAAAACATTGTTCTAATAATATTAAACTTAGCCTACAAGACAATTAATTAATTATTATTATTCAAACTAATCATTAGTGTTAGTGGTGGGGTACTTCTTTTTAAAATTAAATTCATGTTTATCAACCAATTAACGTAATTAATCAAATATAATCAATCAATTGCAATATGAAAATGAAGTTCATTAAAAAAATATATAAAAAATAGTTAACAAAATTATGAAAATTATGAATAATAATAAAAAATTTTAATTACGATTGCAAGAATTTTGATTGGAGTAGTAAACATGACCTAAAGTAAAACTTAGGAGGATTAATTTTACTTTTTAAAGCTAAAATAAAGTTTTAAAATTTCAAATAGTATAGTCACAAATTGTCTAAATAAAATAAATTTACACGTATTGTAAGAAAGATATTTAGGATCCAAAGTGACATGTAAAATTGCATACGAAGATCCCTTATTCCAAAGTAGCGGATGTGATACATGAACTAAATATTAAAGCTGCTAGGATGTGATACATGAACTAAATATTAAAGCTGCTATAGAACAAAGGTTTATCTTTAACCCACTTAAATCAACTAGTTGTCTTCTCTTTTTACAACTTTATTATATATATATATATATATATATATATGTAAGAAATAAATAAAGGAAAGTGAGTGTGACTTATAGAAGCGTGTGTTGTATCAATCGTTTGTAATTACCCTTAAGAGATAACTATCAAAATGCATTGAACAACTTAAATCTTACATTTTGCTTCACTTATTCGTTCTTTATGTGTTATGATTGATATCTAAATCTCTAAAGACGCCATATTTAAAGCTTTATTTTATCTATTATTCTTGTACGATTCGTTTTGTGTGCTCAAGAGACTAGTATACTTCTTATAAATCTAAATTATTGACAATTTATTAGTGCAAAAGATAAGAGTATTGGTATCAAAGTTGTAAAGATTCAAGAAAGCACCAGGAAAGACCAATTAAGGAAGGAATTTTAAAAGATGATAACAAGAAAATACCAAATTGAAGCAATATCTTGCATGCCTTAAAAGAAAAGGCTCTCCAAGTCTTGAATGGCCCCAAAAATTCTACCATTGACACCTTCCAAAGGAAGAAAAACAAACCTTGCAAAAAGCAACCTACAGTGCTATTATCTTGAATGTAACATACAACCTTCTAAGATAAATTAGGGGTGAAAATACAAAATTTCCATTACGAGAAAAACTGCAATCTCTATATGTAAAGCAGGATCTGTATAGCAAAATATTTTTTAGAGAAAGATTGTTTACTTTCAAGAATCATCTCTTGATGAGAATCTTGATGAATACAAAAAAACCTGCAACATAATTTATAATAACAGTAGAAAAATTAGGCAACGGGAGTGAGAATACTATTATGATAATAAAGGCTTACACTACCATCTCCTTCTTGTAGGTTTGTATATAGTTGTGATAGTGGCTAAAATTCAAGTGAGAAACTTAATTTTGAAGCCTATAAGTATCGGTTAGTTTTGACCCGCAACTTTCTTGCAAATGAGTCAATATAAAGAATGCAATAACATATGAAAATTTTCTTGTGAAGATTGTAACCGCAATTTGGCCTTTCAGTAGCCCTTGCACCAAATTTACAAAACCACTTTAATCCTAATAAAACGGACATAGGAGATCGAACCTCAAATCTTGAAATTCATAATGAGGAAATGTGATCGGCCTACCAAGTTTTGAGGTCTAACTTTAGGATTGCGATATGACACCTGTTTTTACCTGAGAGTTTTGCTTTAGCAAAGCTAACGGTAGGTAGGTTAAGTTTATGTCAGTTAAGTTATGCTCACGTTGACAATTAGTTCATTTTATTATACCATATTAAATCCACACAGTACATGATTGATTAAAACCACCTATCGATCTTAATTTGGCTTGATTTTAAATGGATTGCGCATAAAATAATTCGATAATCAAGGAATAACATTTAGATATTTATTTTCCCCCTCCCTCCAAATATATATATAAATAAGTACTAAAGTAGATTAAGATTCAAAATATACCATTTGGGTCCTAAACCATCTGGACGTTGATCTTTCTAAAACAAAGAACGTGGTGGATTCTACTGTTGTGCTTGTCAAGTGTTTTGGCAAAGTTTCCTTTAGTTATTGTAATCTTTCTTGTAATTTTGTCGTTCATAATCGTTCTTGTAATTTTGTTGTTTATTCTCTAGCACAGGTTTCTACAAACCTTTTTTATTCCTACAATTGTTCTTCTAAAGAGGAAGGTTGTGATGTTTATTGGAATGACGTTTACCTAGTTGAGTCTCATCTATTCTTAATGATGACTTTTCTTGTGGTTGGTTTTCTGTTTTAATGAAGTTTATTTTAAAAATAAAACATAAAATTTCAAAATACCTTAACAAAAATATATTTTAAATTTGAGATTAACATAAAATTCCAAAATACCTTAACAAAAATATATTTTAAAGTTAAGATTGACAACCATTTTGTTTTTATTTTTAAAAATTAATTCTATTTTTTTTCTAAACAACTTTTTTTAGTTCAAATTTTGACTTAGTTTTTCACATTATTAGTAAAACGAGAAATTTAAAGATAAAAATAATATCCATAAACTTAATTTAAAAAAAAAAGAGCGTAAACGTTCGAAAAACTAAAAAATAAATAAAATTAAAAGAAAAAACACGTAAACCTATAAGTTCGGATTTTCTCTATCTCCTTCTCCGCCAAAACCCCGTTTCCAACCTCCCCCAGTCTCTTCAGCACCGTCGCCACTCCCCTGCCTTGAGCTCAGTTCCGCCGCCACCGCCGCGCCTTTCCCTCGCCCTATAGCTTCCTTGTGACGCCGGACTCCTTCGTATCTTCCATTCTCAGGTACTCTCCTCAATCCCTATCTTTCTCTATCGATCTTTATTCTTCAGCTCAAAATCGATTTTATTTGCTTTTTCAAATACCGCAAATCGAAAACTGAACTGGGTCTTCACCGGTAGTGTAAAGATAAAGAAGCCGGGAATGGGGAAGGAGGATGCGAAGCTCCGGCCTCGGACCAAGCACAAGGGAAAAACGAAGTTCGAAGAGTATTTGGATATGGAGACAGGCATGCGAAACCCTGGGTTATCTGCTGAGGAGGACTTGGAATTGGAACGGAAACTTGCAAAGAAACTGAAGGTCAAGGCTGGGAAGTTAAGAGGAGAAGATGATGGCATCAATGTGTTATTTGGAGGAATCCCTTCGATTGTTGATTTTCCTGGGGAAGAAGAATTACAATTTTCCGAGGAGTTTGCTGTTGAGGCAACTAAGAAGAAGCCATTAGGTAAAAAAGGGAAGAAAAGGAAATCATTAGATCAAGCCCTAGATAGGGAGAGTGAGTTAACTGTTGTTGATTTTGAAGCAAGTGAGGCTGTTGTTGAGGAGGAAAAAACTTCAAAGAAAAATAAGAAACGTAAGAAGAAGAAGATGTCTGAAAAACTTCAAGATGAAGTGACAGATGAAATTGCTGGTGAGGAATCCTTGCCTGTGGAATCACATTGTGCAGAGGCTGCTGTGGATAAAGTTCCTGTCAAGGCCCAAAAATATGTTGCTCCTTACTTGAGATTGCAGAAAGGAAACGAGCTTGAAGATCATACTCAACTCCGTAGGCGCGTTCGAGGTGTGGAGGTTGTATGATTATGGGTCCAGTTTTTTTTTTTCTCTTTTCTTGCTTTTTAATTTTAATGTAATTTGCGTTGTATTTTTTGCCCCCTTCAGGTCTTCTAAATAGGCTCTCTGAATCAAATGTGGAATCAGTTACAGGGGAAATGTCTACGGTTTTTCATGTATGATGTTTTCTTCTAACTATCCTGCTTCCTATGTTTCTTACATGTCTATTACAGCCTTACAAGGCCCTTGTAACTTGTGATCAACGGTGCCTAGTTTTTTCTCCTCTATTCGGTTTAAGCTCGTTATTGAATCAAGTTTGTGCTGTATCAATTTGCAGTCTATTTCTCGGAGCATTGCTTCTCAAATTATTAGTGATGAGGTTCTAGCATCTTGTTCCCGTGGTCCTCGAGGCAATGAACAGTTAAGTGTAGTTAGATTTTACTTTGATAAAATTTCCAGCAAGTTCGATATTTAACTTCGCATTCATCCCTTCTCTATAACTTTTCCCTATAATGGACTCTTAACTGAAAATTTTATTATTGGTAAGAACATTGGTTGACACAATATTTAGTAGAATGATAGAATGTTGACCTTTTGTTTTTGGGGTTTCTCTAACTATTTGACAAACTCTTTCATTGTTTGATTCTTGTTCAAGGTATGCTGCTGTTTTCGCCTCTTTTGTTGCAGGCCTGGGTTGTTTGGTTGGTACTGACTTTAGCGCAAGGCTCATGGCTTCCCTTGCTAAAACGTTTGAGGTGAGCTTGCCTGCTAAATACATCATTTAATTGTTTGGTTTTGCATGGCTGTAGAGACCTCTCCTAAAACTTTAGAATTATTAAGAAAATGATACATACTTCTTTTTCAGGACGAATACCTCAAAGAAGATAATCTTTCTTTGCGGAACATTACGCTATTGCTTTCCTATTTATGTGTATTTGGAGTTTGCGCCAGGTAGTTACATACACACACACATATTATTTCATGAAGTTTCTTTTCTTTCTGTTTGTGTTTTAAATATGAGATAATTGTGGTATATTTTGTATAATCTATTTCATTATATTGGATACATGCACATCTTTCTAATAAGCACTTTTATCTTTTTATACTTTTCAGTGATCTAATCTATGATTTTCTCGTTATACTGAGCAAGCGGTTGACAGAAATTGATGTATCCACCATCCTGACAGTCTTACAATGTAAGCTGATTTCGAGTTTGATATATTTAGATATAGCATCATCTCCTTTTTAATTTATCACTAGCGTTCCTCTTCAAATTGTGATTTTGTCATACTTGTTAAAATGTCAAGAAGCTAAATATATTTTAAATTTATTATCCCTTTTTCTGATTGTTCCTAGAGATTTCATGAACATTGATAGACTCAGGGCTGTGCATTGTGTTAAAAGTTGCCCTAGGATCTAACCACTTGTGATGTTTCTTTTTCAAAGAAAGATTTATCCACTTGTGATGAATATTTAGTAGTTCATGAATTTCGTCAATGGCAAAGGTTGTTGACTTTGATGGTTGTTCCCTTTCAAACCTTGAATTTGACTATATCAATGGATGTTGATGTAGTGGATTGAATATTCTTAGCTTCTCAAGTTCTTTTATTTTCTAACAAAAATATTGTTCTTAATCTATTACTGCAAATTGCTGGTCATGGGAAATTGATATATAACTTAAATCATCTCTAATTTAATAGGTTGTGGAATGAAAATAAGGGCTGATGACCCCACTGCAATGAAGAATTTTATTATCAGTGTTCAAAGTAAGGTTAATGAGCTAAAGGCAGCTTCTGGAGATGGTCTACAAAATATCAATGGGAAGAGAGTGAGTCTCTATAAGTAATATTCGTTTGCTCGAGTTTATTCATTTATTTTTTTTAATTTTGATTTTTTAATATTATAACGTGCATGCATGCAGATGGAGTTCATGCTTGAGACCATATGTGACATCAAGAATAACAAGAAAAGATCTAAGGATGATCCTGCCCACTATACACGGATAAAGAAATGGCTACAAAAGGTTTATCTTATCCTATTTCATTGGCTTGTATTGCATGTTTGTAGGTTGGGTATTTTGTGGCGCATAGAGCTCAACTTGCTAGATAATTGCTCTTTATAGAGTCATCATTTTACTTCAGAGGCAGACTTGACGACTTGTAAGGCCAAGTTGGATAGTTTTTTCTTGGTTAATGCAACGGACCAAGAAAAATTCTCAATTTTAATATCTTAGTTAAATAGTAAGGATGGCCTTTCCTATATGTCTCTTATTTTTTGTATGTTTTAATGCTACTAGGCTATGGTTTATTCTATTATGAGTTGTTGACAAGTCATAAGAAACCGTAGACCTAGCAATTACATGTATTTTCAACGGGAAGTTAGGTAATGTATATATATATTTAAACAAAAAAGCGAGATATGCTTGAACTACCTAACCTTGCCTTGTTGAGTGATGATATGTTCAGAAAAATAGTGTGATTGCAATCTGACCTTTTTTATTAAAAAAAATCCTCTTCCTTTATTTATTTCTTTTCAGTTAGGAGTAGATGATATAATAATTAGAGGGATGAAATGGAATAAGCTACTTGATCCTGACAAGAAGGGGCAGTGGTGGTTATCCGGGGATGTGCCAACGACATCAGATAACGTCAAAGAGTTTGCCAACACTATTGATAAAGAGGTACTTGAAGCTCAAAAGATGCTTCAGCTTGCAGCTGCACAAAGAATGAATACAGACGCTAGGAAGGCGATATTCTGTATTATAATGAGTGGAGAGGACTATGTTGATGCATTTGAGAAGCTACTAAGATTGGATTTATCTGGAAAGCAGGTTAATGAAATTTTGTAAATTTTCCTCATCCCCCCTCCAAATCATGTTTTTTATTTGCTGACATCATCTTGTATATTGTCTACAGGACAGGGAGATCATGAGGGTTCTTGTGGACTGCTGTTTACAAGAGAAAGTGTTTAATAAGTACTACACTGTTCTAGCTTCCAAATTGTGTGAGCATGAAAAAAACCACAAGTTTACATTACAAGTAAGTTATTCTCTTTTTATCTTCTTTCCTTTGGTCTATACTCAGTTTGGTTGATGAAACTTTCTGACTATGTCACACTTTCATCATCATAGTATTGCCTGTGGGATCAATTCAAAGAACTGGATACGATGCAGCTTATCAGGTCGATGAATCTTGCCAAGTTCGTTGCTGAGATGATCGCCTCTTTTACTCTCTCACTTGCAGTTTTGAAATCTGTAGATTTGAGTGATGTCAGGCTGCTTACTCCAAAGAGGATCATGCATTTCCGTATGTTGTTCGATGCGATTTTTGAACGTCCTGACAAGTTGATATGGAACGTGTTCACTCGAGTTGCTGTTAACCCTGAGCTCGAACCTCTTCGAAGTGGTATGTTGTTCTTCATTAAAGAGTACATGATTAAAACTAGTAAGGTTAATGCAGAGAAGTTTAAGCATGTCAAGAAAGCGCTTAACAATGTTGAGGGAATCCTTATGTGAATTTTGGACTGAGACTTTAGTTTAAATTTCTCTTTTTGATCTTATTTATAGAGAAGAGGAACGTTATACACGATCATGTTTTATAATCCAAATGATTTCTTGAAGGTTTTGAATCTTAAATTTATCTTCTTGACCTTCACGAACTAAGGAGTAAAATATTAATTAATGGGTTTTATATTGATTTCAATGTTTATATCCCAAACACTCTTGTTAAGATTTTTGTAATTTCTTTTGGGTTTTTTGACATCTCTTTTAGGGTTTTCTTATTATGTAGTAGTGGTGAGCATGATAGATTGAAAAATCGAGCCGACCGATCAAAACCAACCAGACTAAAGGTAGCTAGTCAGAGAAGAGGTGGGACTTGGTTGGTGTCAGTTTTGGAAAAATCCAAACCAACATTTCTAAAAAGAAAAAAAATCAAAGAATAAAATCAATCTAAATTGACTAACCAAATGCTAGTTTGCAGTGGTGCCAAAATTTCAAGTTAGGGGGCATCATTGTATATACAAAGTCAAAAGTTTAGCCATAAACTTCTAGATTTTTGTTTTTATATAGTTTCTAAACTTTAAAAAATGTTTAATAGGTCCCTAAATTTTTGACTTTTGTGTTTAGTGGATTTCAAAAATATTAATCATGTATTCTATAGGTCTCTTGTATATATATATATGAAAATGTTGAAAATTAAATGTTATATTAGACATTAGATTTAAATTTTTTTGCTTAATAAGTACGATTAAACATCTTTTTAAAACTAATTTATCAGTTAATTACAAAATTATGAAATCTTGAAATACAACCACAACAATCAAATAGGAACACTATAGTGGAGGCATAATCGCATCTATGCCATGTTGCTCCTAATTAATTATTTGATTTATAACAGAAAGAGTCTGTGAATTCATTGAGTCTTGAGCAAAGACCACTCAAGGTTATTTTGCACAATGGGGGAATGGACATTCTTGAACCATTTCCAATCTTAGGAGAGCCCAGTCTGTCAACCAAAAGCTATTGTGCGAAATGGTCCAAGAATGTCCATTTTCCCATTGTGCGAAAGGCTAAAGACTCCCAATAGACTTAAGGGCTTAGGTGGTTCTTTGGGCACGTTGGCAAATTTCAAGCATTGGTCACATTCTCAACTCTTTAGCATATGTGTTCATTGTTGGCCAATAATATTCTAAAAGGGCAACCCTTCTGGATATTGTTAAAGCCCCTTCATGAGCACTACAGATACCCTCATGTATTTCACGGAGAATATTGTTTTTTGTAAAGGATGTCATCTTTAACAGCGTAGGCCGAGGCTTTTCTAACAACCTTGATAGCCTCTTGCTTATCAGCAGGGAGTTTCCCTTCTTTTCGGTATTGGACAATGGGGATCTTCCAAGGATCTAACTCCTGAATTTCACATAGCTCTTATGTCTCGATGCTTGGTGCTTTAAGTTTTCTTTTAACGACAACTTAGCAAACCTATCATTGAGTTATGATGCTGCTCTTGCCAACTCATCGACTTCCTAGTTGGCTTCACAATTAACTTACTAATGGTCCACTCCCCCAAGGTTTTCCAGCTTGTTTAGGAGATGTTTAACCTTTAACAGGTACAGAGCCATTACATCATCTTTTGCTTTGAATTCCCCTATGACTTGTTCCACCACTAACTGTGAATTGTTGTGGATGGTCAAGGATTCGACTTTTACCTCAACAACAAACCTAAGTCCTGCCAACAAGGCCGTATCTTCAACAACATTATTCATTACTAGAAAGGATAACCTAGCTGCATATTCCACGATGGATCCTGTAGGATTACCCCAATTCTAGATTCGATTTTTACCTCAACAACAAACCTAAGTCCTGCCAACAAGGTCGCATATTCAACAACATTATTCATTGCTAGAAAGGATAACCTAGTTGCATATTCCATCTTTATTAACGATGGACCCTGTAGGATTACCCCAATTCCAGCCCTTGTTTCATTTTATGAACCATCAACATGGAGTGTCCAGTTGTAGCTGTACGTTCAACCTGTGGAACCTCAGTTGAACTAGCCATTTCCATGATGAAGTATGCTAGCACTTGGGCCTCTAAGGCAGTTTTTGGTTCATAACAAATGTCATGCTCCCCAAGTTCAACTGACCTTTGCACCAATCTCCTTGAAGTTTCATGTTGTTGCAAGACTTTAATCAATGGTTGCTCAGTCCTAACAACTATAGGATGAGCTTAAAAATAATGCTTAAGCTATCACAACTGGCGTTCTTAGGTTACGTCATTCTAAGAAGAAAGTGAATCTCCTGCAGACCTCGGAACTAGTTCTCTTTGTCGAAAGTACGGTCAGAGTGAAGCATGGGTGGGCTAAGCTACTCAGCAGGTTTATTTAGACATGCTTATGGGCAAATAACAAATATGAGAACTCTTCCTTAGTGGCTTAGTTAACCTACCTACGTGGAGGAGCTACATAAATGCCATAGCTTTTAATTTACCTGAAGTTCTAACCACTATCTAGTTCTACCAGCTAGAAGGCGGAAATGGTCTCAGTCATCCTAAAGAATTTCATAAGTGAAGTTAGAATCTCGAATTGATCACTTCGATGCTTCAACAAATGAAAGCAGAACAACTATTGATGCTAGTAAGAAGAACAGAGAGCTACGAGGGATTGAAACATATATCACCTAGCCCCTTCGCTTGGAATAGGTTGATTAACCGATGAGCTACTTCTACTATGCTCGGAATTGGCCCTATCTTCTGTTGTATTCAGAGGATAATCGAAAGAAGAAGAAGAAGAAGACGAAGATTTAGAAAGGTGAGTGAATGAGTGTTATCGAAGATCAACTTATAGGTAGGGGCTTACTGCCTTACAGATTACTTACAGCCTTCCGCTCCGAGTCAAGTGATTAACCTCTACATCTTGTCCAACATTCAATTCCCCCAAAAAGTCAGGGATATCAATCATCGCCTCATCCCCCGTCTGGTCACACAATTGCTCAAAGGTCACCGTCTCTCCTTGTGGTTAGGCCCTTGAAAGACTCCCCTAAAGAAATTTTACAGATTTCCTATTCCAGATGGAATCCTTACTTTAGTTCTATGTTTATCGAGATTTGAATTCGACCTCTGTGTGTTGAATTCTCAGTAGCTAATCGAAGTGAGCTTGGTGGCGTAGCCGTTGGGGGAATTTTCGGTGCTAGTGAATCCGATGTTGGAAGGCAAAATGCCACAGATGGAATAGACATAGTTGCGTTCCCTTAACAACTCTGGAAGAGCCCCACTACAGGAAGCAGTTTTCTGGTAACGACTATTGGCCTATCTTCGTTGAACGGTGAGTCAAAGACAAAGAATTCATAGTTCTTTTCTTACTAGATTTACTTATACGTGATAGAATATGCTATTTTGCTCTTGTACTAGAATCCCAAGTGGCATTTTGCTCCTCTAGCACATCCTAATGAGGGACGGCCTTCTATGCTAAACAAGCTCAAGTAGGATTGGGAGAAGGCTTGTCAATATACGGCAACGACAATACTCGAAAAGATAATAGTGCTGGTATATAGAGAGAGGTTGCCTCTAATTAGACTAAAAGAACTATCATCATAGCAAGCAACATCACTAGTAGAGATCACATCACAAAACAGATCAACATTGGGAAGGAAAACATCCTTATCCTTTAGAGCCAACCCAACCTAAAGAACTCAACAGCCATACAGTCATCCTGGTCAGCGATCGACGCCGAAGCAGGTCTTGACCCTTTCCTAGGTCTAAGCCTTTCTAAATTTTGGTAGGATATATATATATTATATTACCTAAATTGAGCAAACACCATTGGGTGACCCTTTCTTTGAATATGTCATAGCCATACATTTTTTCTTCTGCTAAAGATTTCCTAAGGGGTTCCACGGCCTTAGCTAGGGAAAAACTCATACCTCTCCCACCAGTGAAACAAAGTCCAATTGATGTGTCTTATCTCCAACGAAAAAATATATTATCGTTAATTATAAAATTTTAATATTTAATAAAAATCAATATACAAATATGTAAAATGTCATAATTTGAGAGGAGCACGTGCCCCCCCGGCCCCTTCATAGATTCACCCTTATGGTTTGCACTCTCAACGGTTTTCAAACCCCCCGATATTCCTATCAATATTTTGGTTTTCAAGATCGACTCTTTCAACCGCTCAGACATCCATCCCTTTCGCACTCCACCCGCCCTATTTATTCGCGCGCTGGCAGGTAGGGGCTTATCTATGTGATTCGCTACGTGCTTGTGCCTATCGGCGGACTGCCTGTCGGTTATCGAAATTTTTTGATAGTTTGAATAGCTACGCTTCGCTTGTTTCTATATGATAATATGCACCTTGGTTGCAGCGCTCAATGGGGGTAATAGCAACAAGAGAGTGAAGAACGAATGGTCCTCCAAGTTCGATTGAACATTTACTAAACCTATCATAGTCGGTTCGATGGCAGTTTGGTTGAAAAATCGACTCCAACTGATCATTGTACACTCCGAGTATTCTTTTTAAAAAAATATAATCAAAGAAAATAACAAAATCACCATGGACAAGTGCGTTGAATTGAAATCTTTTACAATGTAGCTGGTACTGGTAGTTTTACATGGTTGGGAATGTGCGAAATTATAGTGTGTTGAGTATGTTCTAATGATAAAAATTGAGAAATTGGGGTATATAGTTTCATTTGGATGTATGATAAGAATATAATATAGCAAACTTACTATTTGCATGTCATATATTAATCTTTCATAGCCCAAATATCCTCAACAAAATAATAGTAACTTAACTAATTTTGCTTTTGAAGATCTTTTAGCATAGATTTTGATTTTCTCCTAAATTATCTCCCCACTATTTTGAAATTAGAAACCCTATATATTTTTTTTTTTCAAATATCAAACGTGAATCCAATCTTCCATTTCAAAATTTCAAATGTTAGTTTATCTAATTTTTCTGATTTTTTAAAAATTCTTTCTACCAATTTTATTTTAAATTGAGCAAACTTATTTACAAGTATAGTAAAATGCTATTGTCCTATTAGTGTCAATTTGTTATATTTAAAAATATTTTAGGCAGTTTTATCATTTAAAGTAATTACCATTTTAAATTTGAAATTCTAAAAAAAACTCGATGACGACGAAGTCTCTCATTTTTCTCCTAAATTGTTGTTTGTCACCAACAATCATTGTCTATACCATCATCCAAAACCTAGGTCTTGCACGAAGCAAATTGAGCATCAATAGTTCGTCGACAGCGATTGGTGTACATGAATCCTCAATAAATTTTTGTTTAATAAGCTTAAATTGTTCATCATTTTTTCTCTCGGACTAACAGGAGGAATAGCAAATTTTAAATATTTATTTGCAAATATAGCAAAATGAATTAATAATTAATGGATGTTAAGAATACCCATATCCCTAAAACCAATTATCTCAAAAATCCTTCAGCTTTTTCTTGCATTTACTAATAACAGATTGAATTACTTATACTGTATATAAACCAAAGGAAACAACTATTTTTCAGCTTTATACTTTGAAAAATACCTATTTAGTTTCGAGTTTTTACTTAGTACCTAAGATTTTAATTTGGCCAATTTAGTTTCTCACTTTTAAAAAAGATTCAAAAGGTTCTCTTAATTCATTAATTAGTATTTTTTTTGTTATTTTTAAAATAAAAATTAATAAATATTTTCTCTCTTATACTTTCCTCCCTCCTTCATCATTCCCTCTCTTCCTTCTTCGTCTTCCCATCTTCACCGACCACAAGTCCCAACCCATTTTTTTTTTCTAATTTCACCCAACCATTTTCTTATTTTCTTTTTAATTGTTCTATATGTTTGTTCTATGAATTTCGCATAGCATGGTGACAATTCTTCCTATCTTTTACCATCAACGTCCCCAAGGTTGATTTTGATTCTTCATTAGTTTCCCCCTTCACCTGCATACTCATCCTCAAGGTTGTTTTCAAGATCACTAGTACAAACCTCCCTGAATTTCTAATCTGAAAATCAAATTTGGTTCTATCAAGATCTGTTTGTTTCTTCTTTCTGATTCTTTTGTGGATTTTGTCTTTTTAACCAACAAATCGCTCAGCCGGGAAGAAGAAGATAAATTATGAACAGAGAGAACGTAGAAATTAAAAAGAGAGGAAGAAACTATCTCCACGACCTTTGGTTGAAAAGAAAAAAGAAAAAAGAAAAAACAATGGTTGGGATGTGAAGATGAAGAAGACAAAGGAAAAGAGAGAAAATATTTATTAATTTTTAATTTTAAAATAATAATAATAAAAAAAAAATGTTAAAATATTATTTTGGTCCTTATACTTTGCAATTGATTCAATTTTAGTTCATATACTTTCCAATTTCCAATTTTAGTCCTTGTGCTTTCAATCAATCTTTAATTTAGTCTCTCGAAGTTAACTTTTATCGAAATTGATTACATAATCATAAATAGTTTTAATGCAAAAAAAATACAATGTGAATATGTTTTCAAAATTTATAGTGAAACTGTTAATAAAAAATAAACAAGTAATGAAAAAATCTACAATAAACAAGTAGTAGAGACTAAATTTAAGATTTATTAAAAATATAAAGACTAAAATTGAACAAACTTTAAAGTATAGGGATCAAAATGATATT
This sequence comes from Citrullus colocynthis, assembly GCA_031780015.1. Lineage (NCBI taxonomy): Eukaryota > Viridiplantae > Streptophyta > Magnoliopsida > Cucurbitales > Cucurbitaceae > Citrullus > Citrullus colocynthis. The sequence continues at coordinate 379,256 of QLSR01000264.1, forward strand.
TCAACAAAAATAAAATGAATTAGGGACCTTTTAAATCTATTTTTGAAAACCAAGGGACTAAATTGGCCAAATTAAAAACTCTAGGTATTTTTACTTTTATACTTTATTCTAATTAAATTAACATAAAAATGAAAGTAAAATAAAGATGAGCGATTGTGGAAAGTATTTTAGTATTACTATCATCATTACTACCAGTAGTAGTAAAATTAGAATGAAATAATAACAATTAAAAAAAAAAAATTCTTGCAAATAAGTCCCCAGAAGAATGAGTAATTACAATCCCAAAACCCCACAAAAATTCATCAATGGCTTTCTACACAAAGGGCAAGAATTATGATTGGTGAGCCATTTGAAGATGCATGATTCATGATACACATGCCCGCAGCAGATCCTTATCACCTCCCTCTTTTCACAACTCAATCCATCCAAACAAATACTGCAATCTCCCAATTCCTCTTCCGATTTCAATTCCCTCACTCTCTCCACCGCCACTCCTCTCCTCGGCGGCGGTGCTTCATCGTACACCACCGTCTCCTCCACCACTGCGCCGCCCTCGCTCGATCCTCCGGCGATTGAATCTTCCTCCATCCAGATCTCTCGGATGAAATCGATCTCAGCGATGATATGGAAATTCCTCTCTCTGTTTCCGTTAGAGATGTGGTGGATGTAGTAAGCGATTTGCCGAGCAATGATTTCACCAGAGGCGGAGCGGACGTTGAGTGAGGAGAGGAATTGCCGAATGTAGAACAACGGATCTTGAAGTTGGAGGAAGGAGAGATTGAAGAGTTCATTGTGGAATGGAATCGGTGGGCTTTCATGGAGGATTCGTGGCGGATGTCCGGCGACCGGAGAAACAGAGAACATTCTTTCGCAATAGCGTAATTGAACTTCTAGTACTCCATCGCCGGTGCCGGCGCCGTACAGACGATACTGAATAGGAGTAGATCTAGACATTATTGATTCGATTGAAAGTGAATTTTTTATCAGAGAAGGTCTGATTTATAGAAAAGAGAGTTTAATTTTGGAAAAAATCTTGAGAATCAAACCGATATGGAAACTATTTCTTCTATTAATTTGATCATCTTCGAACTGCACTTCTAATTAATTATTGTTGGAAAACATATGATATAATTTAGTTTGAAGACCAACGGCTATATTTCTTTTTCCTTTTTTATTTCGTTAGAAACATCTCCTCTCAAGGTATTTATTTATGGTATTATTATTGTTTTTTTTTTTGACAAATTACAAAAATTATCTCTAAAATATGGTGATAGTTGCAATTAGACACTTCAACTTTCAATTTTAAAAATTAAACTCCCGAATTTGTATAAATGTTAAAATTGAGTCCAACTGGCCCGTCAAACTTATATAATTGTATACAATTGTAACATTTGTATAAGTTTGCGAATTTCTCCAATCAATGTAAGCTTGAGAGTCCAATTTTAACATTTGAAGAAGTATAGGGCCTAATTTTTACAATTGAAAGTTTGAGGGTCTAATTACAACTACCACCATACTTCAGAGATAGTTTTTGCAATTTGCCCTTGATTTTTTTTTTTTCCTTTGTATTATTATTATTATTTTCTTTGTTGAGTTAAAAAAAAATTATAATATCATTTTAGTCTCTGTATTTTGAAAATTGTTTAATTTTAGTCTCCATTCTTTTAATATATCCAATTTTAGTCAATGTCCTTTTGATAAATCTTAAATTTAATCCTCAATGCTAGTTTATTGTTGATTTTTAAATTTTTTTTTTTTTTTTGTTATTTAATAACATTTACAAATTTTGAAAACATATTCATATATTGTATTTTCTTGTATGAAAACTATTGTTATTATTTAATCAATTTCAGTAAAAATTAACTTTGAATGACTAAATTAAAGATTTCATTGAAAGTACAAGGACTAAAATTAGACAACTAAAAGTATAGGGATAAAATTGAACAAATTTCAAAATGTAAGGACCAAAATGTATTTTAATTTAAAAAAATTAGTTCAAAGCTTGACAAAAACCTCTTTCAATTATCTTCTTTAAATTACTTACTTTAAGTTTTATAGCACATTACCTTTGAAGTATGGTGGTAGTTACAATTACACCTTCAAATTTTCAATTGAAAGAAATAGGCCCCTAAAATTCAATAAATGTTAAAAGTGAGACCCCACGCTTACAATAATATTAGAACTTGACCCACAAATGATAAAAATTGAACTCTCAAATTTATACAATCATTTAAATTTGAGAATTCACTTTTAACACTTGTATAAGTTTGAGAGTTCAATTTTAAGGAGATAATTGCAACTAATACCATTTTTCAATTGGTGGTTTTTGCAATTTGCTCAAAATTTTATTGTTTATAAGGTAAGAATTACTAACAAACTATTATCTACTTGGAAACAAACGAATTATTAAACCAAATAAAACTTTTCACTTCCACCTCTCATTTCTCAACTATTAGATTTGGAGATTTTTGAATGAATAATCTTACGAGGCTCCAGTGAAATTTGACCGAAATTATTAGATTTGGAGATTTTTGAATGAATAATCTTACGAGGCTCCAGTGAAATTTGACGAAAATAAGAGTTGGAACTTTTAGAGTGAGTTTAATTTAACTTTTCAAGTGTTTAATTTTGAAAATAAGTTATTTTAGAAAAAAAAAATGAACTGCCTAACAACCAGCCAAATTAACTTTTGAAATACTTTCGAAATATATTTTAAACATTTTTTATTAAAAGAATTTAAATAATAATTATTTTTTTGAAAAAATATTTTTTTTCCCTAGTCAAATAGCCTTTAGTCTCTCAACTTTTACATCATCTATATGTGAAATCACCAAAAGAAATACTTTGTGAACTAAAGTTGAAAATCGGTGCATATCGATTTTGGTTCAAGAATCGAACCAACTTGCTTCAGTTCTGACCGATTTGGTTCGGTTTAAACTAATGGGTCAGTTAGAGCGAGAGCGAGAGCGAGAGAGTTTCGCTCACTCTTATCTCTCTCGCTGAGTCACTCTCTCTCTCTCACGCTTGCTTTCTGAACTCTCAATCTTGCTCTCTAAACTGGAAAATACCTAATGATTGAAGGAGTGGCCGAGTGAGCGACTGTGCATAAAGCAGCGGGTAGTAGTGTGTAGGGGTGGGCGACTAAGATGTGGACTCGTGGAATGGAGATGGAATGGATGGGCGACTGGAGAGTCGGAGACGAAGACGGAGAGGACGAGGAGACTGAAGAGGAAAGGAATGTCGGCAATCGCTATGGAGTAAGGAGATGGGAGTAGCGACACTAGGGTGGGACGAGACGACGAGTTAGGGTTTTTTACTTAATTATATTAATATACACGATTTGATTCGATTTTCGCCGATTTTTTAAAGTGTTGAACCAAGGACTGAACGGAACCAGCTCGTTTGGTCTGATCTGATTTGGTTCGTCGATTTTCGCTGGTTTCTGCACACCTCTACAAGTGATGGTGCTCGATGCTCGAACCTTGTTGCTCACTCCTGTTTGTTCCAATTTCCCTCCCCAAATGGCATATCCACTCCACATACAAATCCAAATGTGGTTTCTCTTATGTCTTACCCTTCCACTTTCCCTCCAAAATCCACTAACCATCAACCTGCTAATTGAATCTAGCTCCACTTCTCGATCCTCAGTCATCTCGCTCTTCGTTCGATTCTAATCTAAACAATTGTTTAAAATATGTTTGATACTATATATTTATAAATCATAAAACTAACCATTATCCACTAATATTTAGTTAACAATAAACTATTTTAAACAAATTAAAATTTAAAATAATTAATATTTGAATCGATCCGCCCCCCGGCTGGGAGGCATCTACCTCATCCCGATCACAAGGAGAGGTTCACCATGATGGGGGTACTTCTTTTTTTTTTCCTTCCGGGCCTCGAACGATTGATTTCTACGCTTTCCGAAAAAAATCTCTCTAATCATCCGGAGGAAAATAAGCTTCCACAATGGAACGGAACGTGGAGGATGTGGGTCCTTTCTCTTTTAGATCTTGGATCATAAAGTTTCATTATTCCATTTCCCTTTTGTCGATCATGAGGACATCTTTAGGCCGGTAATTAATATTTTATTAGTTAAAATTCTAAATTTTTTTATTTTAATTTAGGAAATAAAAGATTTTCAAGTATAACAATTTGAATGGGTAAGAAAAAATAAAAATTTGAATACGCTAATTATTTTTATTTTTTTTTTTAAAAAAAAAGTATTTTAATTCTTGTAGCATATTATTTGGTAACGTATTTTAATTGATTGGAAGTATAAGAGGGCATTCAGATAATTATTTATTTTCATTCTAGTTCTAGAGGTAAGTATTAAGTAAACAACATCAATCTGATTTGGATTTCAAACATTCCAAGAACAACTTCAAAAAAAAAAAAAAAACCATGGCCCACTCTCATTCCCGATTCCCTCTAGTTAGTAAACAAACCCAGAGTAACCTTAACACTGAGAATGGATATGACCCAGGCACATTTAAACACAATTAATTGTTTAATATCATATTAAACACAAAATTCAATTTTATGTCTAATAGATTTCTTAAGTGTTTGAACTTATCACAAACATAATATCAAACGTTCAATGACACCTTAACATTTTTACAACCTAATGACTTATTAGCTCAAAATTAAAATTGTACGGACCCATTAGGTATTTTTTAAATCCAATAACCTATTAGGTTGGGTACAAGTATAAAAGTAAAACAAAACTTGAGATTTGACCTTAAAGTTTGAGGGACTGAAATGTTATTTCAAAACTTTACAAATTAACTTATAAATGAACATAAAATTTAAATACCAAACACTATATATTTAGACTAAACTAAATTTGTGAAAGGCAAATTACAAAATGATCGATGCTAATCTAGGCCAAGTTTATTTTATTCTCTCAATTATGATCAACCCAAAAACAAGTCAGAACTCTTTCCTTGAAATCATCAAGACACATGAAGCCAACAACCAACCTCCCAGAATTAGAAACGAAGATACACGTCACTTATCAGAATTTTTTTTTTAAAAAAAATAAAAATAAAAAACCATTAGAAGGTCTGGAACAATGTGATTAACAATTTTACATTGTTCGTCAAACTTAAATTGTAGTTCGACTGTGTATCGAACGGTAAAAAAAAAAGACGGCTCACATTGTCTCAATCCTTCAATAATTTTTTCATCCCAACCCCCTCAATTTCCTGCTGAGCACTAAAAAGACAGAAGAAATACAAAATATGGCTATCCAATTTCATGAGGAGCAAAAAATACTTCAAAACTCAATCCTTCGCCTAACCATCATTGATTGTTGCGCATCGGGAGGAACTAAAGCTATGATTTATGATTATTTGGATTCCAACATCGCAAAATACTAACCATCAATATGAACTAGCATGAAATGGGCAGTCACTCATGAAGCAGCAGTGAAGTGTAACAACTAAAATTAGAACAGTAGTCAACAACAGATGACCTAATTACAATACAATAGTGTATAAATATGTGAGTGTAAATGTGTAATGATTTGGAGGGAGAAAACTGGGAAATAATCTGGAAATCAGGTAAATAATGTATTTACTGATCGACCAAATGATTTTATTTGTCTATAAGAATCCGGTTATATTTGGCTTGCATAATTTAATGGAGCATGGAAAGAGAATGACACTATATTATATATATACACACATAATAAATACTTAAAAGCATAGAGATATTCCTTGAATCATGCACCTTTAATACTTTTGTAGTTTGGTTCACCTGATTGCTCCCAGTAAGTTTGCGCCATCAAGTCTTGCACCTTCCAACTGCTATAAAATTAAGTAGATATCGCGTCAAAATTGAGAATTTTTTAGTTCAAGGTATTAATGGAAGAAGAACTAAAAGAGAATGAGTATCAACAGAGTCTATATGATTTTACAATTTAACCAACTTTTACTTACAGTGTCTCTGAGATTCACATATCGCAAATAGGCTCGTTGTAGGTTTGCACTCTTCAAATTGGCATTAGGAAGTTTTGCACCCTAGAAATAGTTGAGGTCAGTAGATTTTGTTTTCAAAGCCGAGGAAATAAAGTGCTAGAAATAAAATATACCTTCAAATTAGCTCCTTCGAGATTAGCTCCCTCCAAGTTCGCATTAGTTAGATCCGCACCCTGAAATTTTTTGCGATAATGGTACAAGCATTAACCTCTATGACGTGAATCTAGCTTAGAAACCTGCTTTATTCATCACATCTAATGCATATTTTTCATGCGAATATCCAACTCCCGAATGAAGCCAAAAATTGGCCGGCAAGGACTTATAATGAAAGATCTCTGAGAGTGCTTTTGAACATTTTAGACACTGGGTTCCAAAAGTAAACACGATTAGCCTATTACCCATAAGGAAGGCTTATTAATTGAAGGGAAGAGAGCCAATTCCACAACCCACTAAGAAAGCCCATCGACTAATCCTCAAATGAATCCCATGTATGGAACTTTCATCCCTATTAACCTTAAGCCTAGAAATAATCTTCACGACTATTATAATGGAGTTAAAGATTAAGAGGTTGTTCGGATTGACTAGAGAAAAAAAATCATTTTTATTTAAACTTTGTTGATAAAAACTGTTTAAAATAGACTTTAGAAGTATTTCAAAAGCTATTTTGAGTGGTTGTCAGACACTCAATTTTTTTCAAACTTGTTTCAAAATTAAATACTTGAAAAGTTAAACCAAACACACCATAACAAAATAGTTCTCTCTTCCCAAGCAAAAGAAGATTGTGTCATCCAAAATTTGGAGGTGGGACCAATGGTTCCTTTCCCAACCGACATGAAAGCCCTCAAACCCTCTCCACAACCACCAACATCAATTATGCTAAGGATATCCACAACCATGGGAAAGAGAAAGGGGATAAAGGGTTTCTTTTCTTTTCACACTCCTTGTAAAGATTCCTGAGTAGGCTTTGGGTGGGGTCACAAACACTTACAGAAACTTTTGGAAAGAAATATTCAATGAGCTCCCAATCTTTTTATTATCTAGTTCATTGTATTGTGGATGATAGGATGGAAACGTATTTTTGGGAGGATAAGTGAGTGGTAGAAAGACCCCTCTGCTCTCATCTTCGTTTATATCATTTGTCCTCTATAAAACATTGCTTTTGTCAATAATGTCCTAGTTATTTCTGGGAGCACTCCCCTCTTTTTCGCTTGGTTTCCATCATTCTTTGTCTGACAGGGAATGAAAGGGAAATCACATATGTCATGATTCTCTTATATTTGATCAGAGAATTTGAGTTTAGATTAGGGAGAAAGAATATTCAGTGTTAAAGCCCAAACCAAACTGAGGATTCTTCCTTAGTTCGTTGTTTCGGTGCTTGTTGAACCCTACTCTCTCTAGGGAGTCTATGTTCTCGTTTCCAAAGAATGTGAAGTTCTTTGTTTGGTAGGTTATCCACGAAGGAGTTAGTACTCATGATCAGTTTTCGAGAAAGTTGTCTTTTTTGGTTAGGCTGCTTTGCTTTTGTTGCATTTTTCGTCGAAGAAAGGAGGAAGACTGGGATCATTTTTGTTTATTCCCTTTTCTTTTCTTCTTGTTTTCTTCTTCTTTTTCTTTTCTTCTTGTTTTCTTCTTCTTTTTCTTTTTCAAATGTAAAGGAAAAATAATACACGGATTACCAAAAAAAAAAAAAAAACAGAAGAAATTTTATATATATCTTAGATCATATTCTTTGGAGACGTGACCTCACTCGGTCTCTTTGAAGTTATTTTTTTGAGGTGCTTGCCTTTCAGATTGCCCATGATATGGATTACAATGAGATGACAGAGAAGATCCTTCTCCATCTGCTGTTTCGAGAGAGAGAGATTCTAGTGGCAAGTTGGCGTGTGTGCATTGTTGTGGCCATTTGGAAGGAGAGGAACAATAGGACCTTTCGAGGAGTGAAAAGGGACATTAATGAGTCGGTCCCTTGTTAGGTTTTATGTTTCTCTTTGGGCGTCAGTGTTGGATTCTTTTTGTCGTTGTCCTTTAGGACTTATTTTGCCTGATGGGAGTCTCAATCTTTAGTGTAATTCCATTACGTAGGCTTGGCTTTTTTGGCTGCCCTTGTATTTTTTCTTTTTTTCTCTCAATAAAATTATGGCTAAATTTAAAAAATTATAATAACAATCATCATTCCTTCCCGATGCTTACCATTTGTGCAAAGAAATTCTAAGAATGAGACGGTTCTTTAAACTTTTGGAGGAAAAGAAAAGTCCTTTTATTTAATGTGGTCAAAACTAATCATAAGAAATTCTAGCCTAAAGAAATCATAGACTTCTTGTAAAAACAGAGATGTAGATTTCTAGATAATACAGTTTTTTCTCCATGGTTCTCGATGTTCAATATTCCCAGCTAAGACTTCGTGTAATTACTCTTCTTTTTTGGTTTTTTTAAGAAACAAACATTTCATTACCCGTATCTATTTTGTAAACCTTTGTTGTGTGGGGATATCTCATCTCCCCCTCCTTCTGTAATTACTCTTCCTTTTAAATTTAATATTAATTATCAAATGAAGAGTTGAATCTTTTGGTAATTTCCTTGGCTTTTGGACTTGGAGGATGCCTTATATTTTCTTGATGAAATGATCCTAATTCAGAAAATTATAAAGACAATACCCAGGGTATATAAAACCTAAACAAAGACATAAACTAAACCTGAAGATGTGCAGAGCGTAGATCTGCTCCACAGAAGCTGCAATCTACCAAACAGGCATCTGCAATATGACATGAAAGACTTCTGAGGGTAAAGTAAAAATGCTAAAAGAAACAAAGAATATGCACCATAGTTATAGTTCTTTAAAAAAAAAAATTAATAATTATATTTTTCTGCCCCCAGATAACGAATATAATTTCACAAAAGCCGATAATCACTTATGTTATGGAGTTTGAGAGTTTTTGAAGAGAAACCATATTACAATGAATTTGATGCTGTTTCCTTTGAGGCTTAAACTAAACAAAAGTGAACCACTTACTGGTAGCTGATTAGAAATAAGTTTTGGCAAAGACAAATAAAGTAATGAAGAAGATACAAATTACCAAAAAACAAATAAAAATGAACAAAATGCCATCAAACACTTGAAGTTTACAAAGAAAGTCGAATCTTTGCTTTCCCTATAAATTGATCATCTCGAATTTACATATAAGCTGCATTAATTCTCTCTCTACACACTCACACAACTTTAATGAGAAACAGGGGATAGTATATCAACGAAGATAAGCAAGTCTAGATAATGAAAAATCCAACCTAACCCAGAGGGCAAGATGGTTCGAGAAAAGAAGATCCAACTCACAAAGGATCCAAGAAAAGAATTTTACAAGAAGAACCCAAAGCAAGAAAGTAATATCTCATTAACCTAAGGCCTTTACTTTTACTTTTTAGGTTGTGTTCTCTTCTTTTGTCTCTTATTAATTATTTATTTAAAAAAAAAAAAAAAAAAAAAAAAAAAAAAAAAAAAAAAAAAAAA
>QLSR01000264.1:391753-451226 GCA_031780015.1 Citrullus colocynthis
AAAAAAAAAAAAAAAAAAAAAAAAAAAAAAAAAAAAAAAAAAAAAAATCTAAACTTAGGCCTTTTCCAAAGTCTTTTGAAAATGAAACCTTCTGAAGTCCTGTAGCACCCAGTAAATTTCGTAGCAATTATGAGAACTAGCCCACGCCACAAAAGCGTCCAAGTTTACCAATATGGTACCTGAGACCATTTTATGCATTCTCTGTCAAAATATTAGCAATAAGATTATAGGTTGGTGACTGGAGTTATAGGTTTGAAGTACTTGATTCCATGGGCAACAACTTTTTAAGAACTAGACAAATTAGGCTTCAGTCTAGTGGCATTGACGATGCCTTTCTCATGAAACTCATTTGGCACCTATAAAAGTCTTCCTTGATGAAGAACCTTATCATTGTCAAGACTACCTCTTACCTTCTTTGTAATATTTGGCCTTTTATAGGCCTTTTCCTTGTTGATTCATATATTATAATGAGATTGTTTTTTTTATATAAAAATTTATCTTCTCATAAGTCAAGAAACTAGATAATTACCAGCTTGGAAAGATCAAGGCCACAAAGATTAACCCCTCGCAATCTAACTTTCTCAGACTGTATGCACTTGATAATATCAACACGCTTCAGCTCTGGTTCCTCATCTTCCTTCTTTTTACTTAATACATCATTGATTCCATCGATGAGTCCCTGAATCAAAATTGTAATTCCCTCTAACCATTAATATAGAAGAAAAAATTACCTTATTTTACAACTGTGTCCTATGTTCATTAATATAGAAGAAAACAAAACAAAACAAAAAGATAGTATAGAAACTAGCTCCTTCAACCAGAAAACTGACATTGAATATAAATATTAACCAAAAAAAAACTCGTGGAAGTAGGATACGAATCATATGATTAAGACATCAACTAAATGTTGAACTACAAGAAAGAATGATGACTCACAAGCAACTGATAGTACTCTGCTTCTCGCAGAAGCTCTACAGTGTCAGAATCGGAAAGTATTGGAACTATCCCATCCCTTAACCAATTAAGAATGTGTCGAAAATGTTTCCCATCCCTATCCAAAAAGACAGATCCCTGCATCAAATAAAATATTAATGTTCAGAATAGAGATGGAATAGACTTCCAGTTAAGAAAATCATATACAGAGAGTGAATTATGTCAATGAAGAAGAAGATTCCAATAGTCTAACCTCAACCTACGGCCATAAAACCTGAGACTAGAATCAATTGATTTCTCATTGAAACGAAACCGATTACTTCTACTCACTAAATAAATAAATGATTCCAACGCTGAAAATACGCACCTCCTCAGGATCCTGGCATAAGGTATGACGCCCACTAAACATTGCAGCTAGCATTGAATCCGGTTCTCGTTGAGTCAATGTATCTAATGTTGTTCTAAATTTCTTCCCACCTGCAAGTAAACACGAAAAATTCACAAAAAAGGGAAATCCAAAATAACCTAAAATCCTCCTCGATTCGTTCGAAATGAATAAATACCAACAGAATTAAAGATAGTACAATGCTGTTTGCCAAGCAGGAACGTTCCAAATATTGGCTAAACTTGTCCATCAATTGTTAATTACAACGTCTAAACAGGATTATCAGCACCTAAACGTCGAAATTTTTTTCACAAACCAATGGGCAGTTGTTGAAATCAATAGCTTAATTCATTCACTTGAGGCAACAATAAAGTGATGAAGGCAATCGAATGCAAGAGATTGCGGTGGAGAGAGAGGAGTTACCAATGTTGAGGCGAACCAGAGAAGGATCAGAGGCCCCCTTCATTGATGAAGCCGAGAGGGAGGAAGATCGCAACTCTGCAGGTGAAAATTGAAATGAAGATTGAATGGGGGAAGACAAGAGAGAAGAGAAAGAGCTAGAACGTGGTTTTTGTGTTGAGGTATCTATAAGGCGACTTGGAAGAAGAATAGGACATTTTGGCCTTATGAAACACGCTATTTGTCCAATCACCGCCTACCATGTAAGAGAATAATTTGAAGGGTAATTTTATTATTTTTTTTTCCTTTTTTTTTTTCTATTTTTTCAAATGTGGGGTAACATTGCAATATAGGTGTTACGTACGATTAGCTCGACAGTAGTTGACATGATTAGAGGTTAAAGATTAGAGGTTCGATTCTTCATCTCAATGGTTGTTGTACTAAAAAAAATTAAAATACAAGAGAACTTCGTAGCTTGAGGTCAAAGTACAAAAATATATGAACAAAAATGAAGCCAAAAACAAAATTAAAATATAAATCTACGAGATGACACAACTACCCATTGGAGTGCTCGATTAACTCCTCACAAACCATGAGCCTCAACAAAAAGTCCTTAGAGCTCAAACTTTCAATTTTATAGTCAATTATAGAAGGAGGGGTTTGATCGATGATCGAAACCAACCCATGAATAAAGGATTAAAAACCCCATCCTTACAACAAAGGCCTCAAAATGATTATTCGACAAATTAGAAGAACAAATCAAATGAGGCGCTGGGCATGTTACAAAAGCATCAAACGAAAGAGACACAAACTACTTATGATTAAATTTCATACTTTCCACCCACCGTCCATTAATTACGTGTCACATCAGTGTCTTTAAAAAATAGAGTTAGACCCACTTAAATTAGTATATCCACTAATATTTGTGAGGGAAAATTTACATTGTGAACAAATAGAGTATGGCACTCATGTAGTACTAAAAAATTTATCTATATTTATGTGTGATTGATGTATCTTGAGTGCAGCTTACTCAATTATTCAACTGCAATTTGCCATGTGTCAAATATTATTTATTTATTTATTTATTATTGTTTTTCTAATATATAATTGGAGTATACTACATGATGATCAGTAGAACTCATGATGTACTCCGTTGTTGGTCTTTCATAAATTTCACCAATTAAATCACAATATATAAAAAGGAGTTTTAGAAAATAAATATGTCAAAATGGATAATCGTTCTTAGTTACTATTGAGTTCCAAGAATGTCAACAATATTGACATAAATTATTGAAAAAGTCTTTTTATCCTCAAAATTTTACCAGAGAAAATAGATAGAGGGTCCAAGGTCATTCAAAAAGCTTTAGTTAAGGCCTTGTTTATTTCGATAAAACGGTAATAAAATTTTTAAGTTTTATTAATGGTATTTACTAACATGCATAAATATAATAATAATATAATATGGCGTGTGAGATCAACAACAAATTTGAAAATTTTATTCTCATGATCATTTTGTTAATTGTTTTACATTTTTTCCTTTTATTCCTTGGTCTATAGATGAGATCTTTTTTTTTTACCATGGTTTCTCACTCTTAGCTATTCATGCAGTTAACCATAGGAGTGTAACAAAAAGTCAATTCGATCCAAGTTGAACCATAATTTAGTTTGATTTTAAATATTAATTTGTAGGTAGAGAAAACAAAAGATTATTAGTGCAATTTAGTTTTAACCAAAAAAAAAAAAAAAACCAGTAAACTAAATGTATTATCTAAAATTTTAGTATTTCATTACAATGGATGAACAATTAATATTTTTATTACTAATTCATTACATTGGATGAACAAGGAATAACTTTCTTACATCGAAACAAAAGTGCTTGATTTTAATCTAAACAAAAGTCAAAATAAAATTGAAAATATAAAATAAAAATGAAGGAAAAGATTGAACTATACTCAAAACCAAATACCAAACTAATCAAAATTGAGATATTATTTTGTCTTTTATTGAACATTGGTTTCGTTCCTTATTTTTTAAAATCAAATGGTTCGGTTTAGTTCTTGATCAACCCGTAGGTCATGTGTTATTCCACATGAGACATAATAAATCAATGGTACTCTGAAAAGTGAGCCCATTTGATTATGTTTATTGTTGTTTACCTATCGTACTGAACTGTATATGTAATAAAAACGTGCAATCTGATTGAGGAATGAAGGGTGCTTAATTCAATTGTTTTTTTTCATATACTTTGAAACGATTTTTCAATTTTTGTTTACACATACCGTTATTGTTATTGTTGTAGCTGAAGAATTGTGAATTTGTATTACTGTTATCTTTATCTTTACCGATTGACCCTAAACGATAAAGATAAAAGTGACATAAGAAGACATGCAAACAATCATAAGCATATGTATGTGATTGAAGAAGTAAACTTATAATTGTTCCATTTATGAAATTTCATTGTGCTTAGGTATATTTTAATTACAAATTGGTAAACATCACTAAAATCGAGAAAATGCCATCACCCAAAATTAACCCTGTTGCAATTTTCCTTCGCTTAGAGGCACTATTTTCAAAAAGGATAAGGAACTACTGGGTCGTGCCTTTTTGTCTCTTTCTCGGCTTCCTACTGCTTGGTGCCTTACATTTCAAGCGGCAAATGTCTTCTATGTCGGTTATTTTGGGACACTTTTCTAAATAATAAACGCCTTCTATTTTATTTCTAAAATATAATTTCATGTCAAATTTATTAGTGCATGTTAATATGACGTGACATGTTTTATTTTTATGTAATAGTCGATTGTTTAAGATAATTTGACGGTACATGGTAAAATTGAAATTGATCAAATATTTTAAAAATATTAATGTTGAGTCGAAAAAATTGATGGACAACGATAAATTATTATCACTACTGTATATATGATGACATACTTTTATCGATATCTATCATTGTCTATCGATGATGAATACTGATAGATGTCTATCATCACTGTCATATTGATATATTTATAAATAAATTTGTTCATTTTGCTATATATGAAAATAATTTTCCTAAAAAATATAACTATTATAAAAAAAATTAAAATAGAACATTTTAGTATATTAGATATCCATAAATCCATTATACCATGTATAATAGACGTGGATTACTTGAGAGCAAAATCAATATACTTCTAAATCATGGAATTGAATCAATTAAAATCTCAAACTAATAATTATATAAATAGGATATTGAATTTGTATAAATGAATTAATTTAAATCTTATTTAAACTATCTATACTAATCGAGTTATATTCATTAATTTTTTAAACTCGTGGTTGATGACACATGCCTTAAAAAAATTATGTTATTAGCTATATACTTCAAGTACATTACATCGCATCAAACATAATTCTAATAATTGTTTATATAAAATTTGTACAAGTTTTTCGTCCACTCCCTTGCTACGGGGGAAGAAGAAGTGTAAATAATTTATTTCATAAGCGACAAAGCTGAGATTCTATCCATAACTTCCAAAGTTCCAAGCCACGAAGAGGTCCCCTGTGGCATGCACAAATCGTTGCATGAGGAGTGCCACGTGGCCAAGTGTTATAAAGACACGTACAACACGCACCTTTCCCTCCGTAGCCATTAGAACCGAAAAGCTTCTTCCTCTCCTTCATTTCATTTCCTAATGGTTCAGCAAATCGAAATCACCGCAACAATGGCGACGACCTCTCGGAAACACCTCTCCTCGATCGCCAATGACGTCGTCCAACGCTGTGCTCTGTAAGATAACTTCTTCTTCTTCTTCTTCTTCTTCGCTCCTTCTCAAATCCAAAGATCTTCGCAATGTTATTCTTCTTATTCTGTGGTCTGTACACACCTGATTGAGCCTGGTTTTGATTGATAAATGGTTCTTGGAGTACTTCTGCAGGAAAGTCGGCAGTTCGGTGGAAGGGTTGGTGGAGGAGTTCGAGATTTCGTGGAAACCTGAGACCGGAACCTATTCGAGGAAGTTCGTGGAGTTTTGCAGCGTTAAGGCTCTGGCAGTTATGTGCCAGAACTTGGAGGAAGGTATTGGTAATGGATCGTTTAGCCGCTTCAGCTTTGATATGATGCTTGCTTGGGAGACGCCTTCGTCTGAAGATGAAGAGTCTCGCGAGGTACGTACAGACAGGCACCTCTCTTCTTCGGTCGTCCTTGTTCAGAACTTCTCTATATTAGGCTTCTATTTACAAGTTATATCGATTTAGTTTGAAGATACATATCACCGTATTTCTGTTTACAGTGTTCCGAAATTTGATTTTGTTGTTGGGAGAATACATTGTCTATGGCTCTAATTGCAGCGATTGTTCTTCTGTAATGTCCTGCAAAAGTTGAATTTTGGTGTTACGATGCAATATTCGGAATCTTTTCTTTTTTAAGTTTTTTTTCCAGTGGATACTTTCGTGCTGAATCTCTGCCTCATGCATCGGTACTATTGAGTTTATTCGTGCATGACTTTTACATTTCTCTGTCGTTGATGTAACAGGAGTGTGTGGCGAAGGGGAAAGAAGAGAAGAAGAAAGCCGTAGCAGCCAATGTGCCTCCGGAGCAAGATGAGATCCCTCTTTTCTATTCGGACATTATGCCCTTGCTAGTAAGCATATCGTTTGTGTGATTGGACGATCTATTTAGTAACATTTCGATTGATCATTGGTGTTTTTGTTGCCTAGTTGTGTTCTTTCTCGCCTTTGGACACCTAATTTTGCTATGATCTTGGCAGGTTAACGACGATCCAGACGTTGGAGAAGATGCATATGTGTGGTTAGGGTCTATAGTTCCATTAGTTTCGGATCTTGTCAATGCAAGATTCACATTCGAAACTCTAACAGCTCCAACTGGACACCGGCTTCATTTTCCAGCATATGATAAATTTCTGAAGGAAATTGACAAGTAATCACTATAACTTGTTCTAAATTATAATTTTAACTTTCCCATCTTCGGCATGGCGGAGTAGAGGGCGGGAAACACATGAGTTTTATTGGTGGAGGAATATTATAAATGTTAGGTTTACATTGACCTTTTATGACCTAACCATCACCATTGCACAGTCGTATTGAACATTTAATTTTGATGTCCTTGGTACTGTGCATTCGTGTGTTATCAATTATGTAACATTATCCCTGTAGTTGCAGTTAATGGAAATTCTGTACCACATGTGATACTAACGGGCACCTGCCTTTTCTGTTTATTTGACAGTTATGTTTTAGTTAGTTTGCTCTACTTTACTTAGATCCTGTGTCATAGGAGTTCTGTTCTCCTTGTCTATATATAAGGCTTATTTTATTTTCTTTGTACTACTTATAGGGTTTCTCCTGCTATTTTACAATTTCTTTTATAATTGATCAAACACTTCCTCATCTTTTAGGAAAGTGAGTTTGATGTGGTTTTTTAAAATAGCATAATGTCTTTTAGCTAACTGAAGCCATTTTTCAAGTTTTTCATAACATTGAATTTAGAAGTTTTGAAGAACGCGTAGAACTTCAAAGTAGTTATAGAGAGAACACTTGATTAGTGTTTCTTTTCGGCCAGATACTTTTTATAAGTCGTCATAGATTCATTGTCAGTGCTGAAGTTCCCAAACCTGGCAGGGGGAAGGGAATTTTTGTTATAGAATTGTAGGTAATTAAAATATCTACTTTTTATCACATAACTTCTGAATCATTCTCTCACTTTTTTTCTTTTTTTTTTTTGTACTTTTTTTTTTTTTTGGCTCTTGTTCAATTGATCATCTCCAGATGCATGAAGCATCTGCAGAAACAGGCAACACCGAAGGGTGTAGAACTACGTGATGATGAGTTCATATTGCACGTGGAGGGCACTGCTAGCTCACAGAGGGTAGTGCGCCACATTGGATCAACAAGTTGGCCTGGTTAGATTTTGCGAATTTTCATTATTTCATCTCCCATTTGATTGATCTGTCACTGAGAACATGTCCGAGCATGAAGGTCGTTTTTCTTTCTCAGGAAGGCTTACATTAACTAATTACAGCCTCTATTTTGAGGCTTCGGGAGTGATAACATACGAAAATGCAGTTGAGATAGAACTCTCAAGGGACACTATGCACAGTGTGAAGCCAGCTTCCACAGGACCTTGGGGTGCGCCACTTTTTGACAAGGCAATAGTCTATGAGTCTCCTGCAATGTGAGATTTTAATTAATTAATATACATATACACATACATAAATATATACATACATATATATATATATATATGTGTATGTATGTATATATATATATATTTGTGGGCAATGATTGAGCAATTAGTGTAAAAGAAAAGAAAATCTATAATTGATCAAAATATTTTCACACTTTTATATAGATTAGAGGAAGTTGTGCTGGAGTTTCCAGAGATAACAAGTTCCACAAGACGTGATCATTGGCTAGCATTAATAAAGGAGATCATACTCTTGCATCGTTTTTTGCGGAAATTTAATGTGGAATGTCAGACACTAGCATGGGAGATGCATTCAAGAACAATATTGGGGATTATAAGGCTTCATGCAGCCAGAGAACTGCTCAGAATATCTCCACCTGTTCCTACAAAGTTCTTAATCTTCGCCTTATGTGACGAGTTACCAAAGGGCGATTATGTGCTAGAAGAACTTGCTGAGAATCTGAAGTTGCTGAATAGTGGACGCCCATGTTGTGCAACTTCGACCCTAAGATATTTGAACATGTCACAGTTATCCGACTCTAGTGTAGATGTAACACAGAAAGTTTGTAATATAAGTACTGAACTTGATGAATCCCAATCCTCCTTAGAGAATGCCATTAATCTGGCCAGAGAAGAAGAGAAGGAAGTTGCAGTTGCCAAGGCTACTGCTGTAGGACTGAAAGAGGAAGGAATCGGTGAAAGTGCATTCATCTTCATGGCAAGCATCCTAATTTAGTCGGATATCTTAAGAATTTTATTCTCTAGCGATTTCTTTTTAATCCAGAACTTGATAATATGATACAGGAGCTGCTAAAGCCACTCAAGAGCAGGTTATCTTGGTTCAGAGATGTTCTTGAATGGGAAAGACCAATGGCTACTGTTATTGTGCTCGCTGTATCTTTGATAATTACATATAAGTAAGTTATGTTTGGGCTTTTTGTTTGCACCAAACATCCTAGTTGTACTTTCCAGTATTCGTATTCCTGAATTTTTCTTGGTTGGCAACTAATCTACATTCACGGATGTAGGGAGTGGTTTGGCAAGGCTGTGGCTGCCTTCCTGTCATGGGTGGTGATGGTGATGCTTCAAGCGAGAATGGAAAAGATTCAGGAAAAGTGCGACGAGATTGTGGTCTGCACGGCCACTGACCAAACTACGATGGAGAGCATAGTGGCTGCCCAACAGAGTTTACAAAATGTGCATGAGATTGTGCAGACTGCAAACATTGCAGTGCTGAAGGTTTGGTCCATTTTCATATCCAAAACTCGCAAGGTACATCAACGTCTCTTAAAAATTCCTTTGGATAGAAGTATTTACTCAAAATAGGTGGTAACAAATATACAATTTCAAAGTAACACTTCCAAAAACTAAAGTTGTTATGCTGAGTTGGCTGATTGTAGTCAGAATCCTTCGAAACTCTTCGTGGGTCGGTTAGCTAGTTTAGATTTTAGTTCAATCTTTGACGTCCATACTACTGGCCATGTATTGAAAGATTGAGCAAATAGACTGAGAGGTGTTGATGGTAGGTATTTGAATTGGAGATAAATTTTTCCTATGGCCACATATAAAAAAAGTGTATTGATTATATGTGGGGTAGGAAAATCAAGACTTTAACTTTATGTTTGTTGAGCTATCTTCATTTTAGATGGAAGAATGTGTCAGGATTTTTTTTTTTTTTTTTAATGATTTTAGTGAATTTGGTTTCACAAGGACATATGTTGGATGACTATTACAAAATTATAATTAAATGGTTTTAGAAAGAGGTATTAGGTAAATTGAAATGGTGGGACGGAAGATTACTCGACTGCACAGGGGACCATTTTAGAAAAATAGTTAGGTTATCAAAGTCAGATTCATGCCAAAAGGTCCTATTGGAATGTTCAATTCCACATGTGAAACCACATAAGGAAAATTGCAAAAACCACTTTGGGCAATTACACCCTTAAACTTTTTATTGTAAAAATTGAGACCTGGAACTTATATAAGTATTAAAATTAGACCTTCAAACTTATAATAGTCGTAGAAATTGAACCTCTAAAATCTTTAAACTTATACAATTGTAACAATTTCTACAACTATGTAAGTTTGAATGTTTGATTTTTATAATTGTACAAGTTTAAGGGCGATGGAGGGTAAATTGTAACTACTATCATAAGGTAGGTGTGCAGAAAAAGGAAAAAAACAAAAGAAAACATTAACTGCATTTTTTATCTTCTTCTCCACTGTATTTTAAGTTCATTTCCCATTGAAATAACAATTCCTACTTTCTTTGTTGGGCTGCAGCACGCAGACATGGTAATGGCAGTATTGAGCTGCCTAGCAATAACACTGGCATTAGTTCCAACAAAGTACATAATAATGGGGTCGATATTATTCGGCTTTTTCATGACCTCGAAACTACGGAAGAAGAATGAGGATACCACTAGCAGCGGAGACAGACGACTCAAAGAATGGTGGGACTCCATCCCTGTCATCCGCGTCCGTGTTGTCGACAAACTTCCTGAGAATGACGGCCCTTCCAATTAATGGTAACTCTCGATTCACCCTTCTCACTTTCATGCTTTCCTAGTTTGGCCATCCCTTTCCCTTCTTTTGGAATGTTTAAATTCATATACTTGTCTTTTGTGAATATGGACAAAGTGAAGGCCCCCAAAGAATAAGGTGACAGTGGGATTTGATTTTTAGGAGTATTAAGAAATACTATACATAATATTTGGGGCTTCTTGGTTTGATATTGAGACCCACCCTTTTCTTGTTCAATTTTGGACTCTGTTTTAGGTTTAAAATAAATGAAGTGCACGAGATAGATTTTATTCAACCTAAAGTGGGGTAAACAACTAGTTTCCTGGTATATAAACATATTATATATAATCTAATTCGAACAATTACTTGGAAATTTTCTATGATCAAATGGAGATTGAATCTTTATTTATTTTTTTTTAAAAAAATAATTTTAATGGAAGGGCGGTGTTCATACTTGACAGTTATATGGGTGGATAAAACTTGTAAATTTGGACAAATATTTGAGTCTAGTATCATATTTATGAGCTGGTGGTTTCTGTATTGGCTTTAGTTTATTTTAGTCTTTATACTTTTAAAATGTTCATTTTAGTTTTCATACTTTCAACTTTGGTTCATTTCGGTTTAAATGTTCATTTTGGTTTTTGTATTTTCAACTGAGTTTTTTCCTTAAACTCTAAAAAGTAATTTTGATCCATTAAAAATGAGAATGAAAGGACTAGTCACTTTTTGAAAGTATAAGTATGAAAATGAATATCTTGAAAGTATAAAGACTAAAATGAACATAGGTTATTTATAGTTCGTATGTGATTCTATTTAATAATTTTTTAAACGAAATCTTCAAAGCATTGGCAAAATTGCAGTATAATTAGCACAAGAGCACTTGTTTGTTTGTTCTTTCGAAAAGAGATTCCTATCAAAACTACATAAATGGCATGGTACAAAAGTTGCATGATATAGTAATAGCCAAACACAATGTAAAGGATCCGATGGCCGTAGTAATTCTCTGTACTTACATTAACAGCAACAATGATAGGGAAAAAATAAAATAAGTACCCAAAAATTAAAGAATACGTTCTATGGAATTGTCAAAGAGAAAAAAAAAAAAAAAAAAGATTCCTGCCATGAATAAAACAGTTTTAAATTGTGTTACTGTCCTGTGTTTGAATTACCTGCAATTGTATTTTGAAAGAAGATTTAGGTTCAATCTCGTTATGGGGAATCAATGCTCCGGGCCGCAAAGTGGTGCGAGCAACTAGTTGAGTTCTCTAATTATTATTAAAAAAAAATAGCTTTTTATTGGTTCATTTGGTTGGCCGGCATTTTAGCTTTTGCTTTTCATCATCATTATTATTATATTAATATTATTAAAAAAAAAAAAAAAGGAAAAAAAGGAAGAAACTGTTTCGTGGGCTTTATAATCTTAAATTCATATATAATCTTTTTGTTTACAAGAAATTCATATATAATCTCAAAAATGTCGAACTCGGGTAAACGAAATTAAATGCTCTTCCATATGAATATATCTTACACAGTACGTGTATCTAGTAGAGTGGGAGCAGCCGAGCCTACGATCCATTAGGAGGAGTTGAGATGCTTTTTCTTTAATTATGCTTCTGTGATTTTTACATCTATCTTAGATTTAAAAAAAAAAAAAAAGATATGGATTAATAAAATTAAAAAAAAAAAAGAAAGGGAAAAAAAAAAAAAAGTACCCAAAAATTAAAGAATACGTTCTATGGAATTGTCAAAGAGAAAAAAAAAAAAAAAAAGGAATAAAAAAAATAAAAAAAACACGAGGGCGAAAAAAAATCCTATAACTCAAATTAAAAAAAAAAAGAAAAGGAAAAAAAAAAAAAAAAAGGAATAAAAAAAATAAAAAAAAAAAAAAACAAAGTAGATTTAAAAGAAAAACAAATTAAAAAAAACTCTCAACTTTTTATTTTGTTCCAAAAATATGTTTTCTCTCAAAAGTTTCAGTAATATATCTAAGTTTTCTAGAAAAGTTCAAAAAATACTCTCACTCTCACTACTTTTCTTTTAAAAAAAGCTTCTACTTTTCTTTTAAAAAAAGCTTCCGTACTTAAAAAAACAAAATCTCTTATGAAAGAAATGTCTGTTCTTCGTTTTAAAAGTATTTTTTAAACTTTTAAGAGTTGTATGAATGCCTTTAATAGAAAAAGAAGGTTAATAAATGCTTTTGGATCGTTTATATATATCCAGTAGCCCTCTTACAGAAACTTTTAAAAGTTGTATGGATCTCTTCAATGAAAAAAGAAGGTTAATAAATGCTCTTACTGATAGTATGTGGATGGAAGTCGTTTATCTATGTCCAGAAGCCCTCGTACGTCTCTTCTCTTGTCTACTTCAATCAATGAGCTAATACTTTTTCGTCCCTCATCTTTTTTTTCTCACTTCTTCACTCTTACCTAATCTTCTTCTTCTTGATTAATTGATCCCTAAAACAAATTTCTCCTGCTTTTTTTTCTCTCTCTTCTCAAATACCATAACTTAAAACAAATAAGATGAACTATCTCATTTTCGCAGACATGAATACAAAATTTTTAATTAGTAGTTAAGAGACATGTGCATCTTTCTATAGCAAAATTAGAATAATGAGAATATCTAAATTTTATTAAGTTCAAATAATAAATATTTGATATTAAAATTAAAAGATAATAAAAAAAAGAGAGATAGTACATAGAACTTTATATGTAATGTTTTAATATTTGGCCTGTAGAGAAATTCATTCGTTTTATGCATAAAATCTGTTGAACATAAATATTTAGGTAGCATAAATTATGAACAAATATGTATATTGGGTACAAAAGTACATATTTGATATGAAATTTAAAGGTGATGGAAGAGGTAAAAAAAAAAAAAAGATATGGATTAATAAAATTAAAACACATGACTTAATTGAAATAAAATCTATATAGAAGTAACATAATAAGATGGTAAATTACTTCACATGTTGTTATTTGATGATTTTTGGAACATAGTGGATATTCAAATACATTTGTACGTTCTCTTATAATTCTAGAGAGTGTATATATACACAAATCCACATACTTATACACACACATATATACACACATATATATAGAATTGTTTTTGAAAATTGAATATCATAAGAAGGGGAGAACCAAAGAGTATAATTACGATTGAAAAAAAAGGAAGAACATAAAGACATGCAATAATAAATAGGGAACAAGAAGAATTACCTATTTCATGTGTCATGTTGGGTGGTTTTTGGAAGAGAGTGAATTCTAGAGAAAATATTGTGTAAATTTTAGTTTGAAAGAGTTATGAACTGATAGCCTTATGTCGTGCTTATGAACTAAGCAAAATCTCTTCTTTAAACACAAGTTTTCTTATAAGAATCCAAGTTAATAAAGTTCCAGAAGATTCTAGGGTTGAATGCAAGAATTTGTGACAATCCAATGTTAGGACTTTATTCAATGCAATATTTATACAAATGAGGCATCAGAAAGAATGCGTTGAAAAATTTACATATGGATTATTTAGAAATGGTAAACACAAGAATGAAGATGGGTCAGATCATGGAAGGTGATGATGGTGAAAATGTTAAGTACACAATTACAACCAAACAACGAGCGTCCATAAAGGGAAAATCAGTGGAGAAAGTAAGGTTGAAGGGAGTTTACCAATATTTTCTTAAGCAACGCATAAGCAGGTGTTCATATTCAAAACTCTAAAATAGAGGAAATCTCTCGATACTTTTATGTCACATTTATCTTATCTCTAAGATGCATGTAAAGTTTTCTATAGACAAAAAACTAACCTTATCTCTAAAGCTAACTATTTTCTTGTTTATATGAAAGTTTTAATCGCTTACTCTCTCAAGCAGTTGATCATTCTTACTTAAATTTATTTATTTAATAGATTCAAGCAAGATTTTTAACACGCATCAAACAAGATGAATTCAACTTATGCAATATTTTGTAAAATGCTAGTTTAATCCACCCAACCCATTAAGAAATTAGTTAGCCATGATAGAGAATAAGAATGATATGGATGAATGGGAATG
Organism: Citrullus colocynthis; assembly: GCA_031780015.1. Lineage (NCBI taxonomy): Eukaryota > Viridiplantae > Streptophyta > Magnoliopsida > Cucurbitales > Cucurbitaceae > Citrullus > Citrullus colocynthis. Next base: position 406,220 of record QLSR01000264.1, read on the forward strand.
TTGAGCAAAGTGATTTATATTAAAGAAAATGTGAGTCTTTCGATTTCACAATCTTAATACAAACATGAATGTCTAGAAATAAAATTAAATGTTGAAAGAAGAGTGTTAAGCCGCCGGTTGCAACGTCTTGGTTCCAAAGGGTTTGAATGGTGGTTGTTTGAAGTAATTGTACAAGCAGATGAAGGTGAACTCTCACTTTCCAAGAAGAAAATCTGAGCTCTCACTCAGAATTCCTCAAAGAGTGCAGATGAAAATGAAGATGAAGGAGTTTCAGCACAACTTTCGCTATATCTTCTCTCGATATTTTGAAATTGAATTCTTGTGGGCTATTTATAAGCGTCCCAAAAGTAGTCCTCAGGATTGTTTGACACCTTCGCATTTAATTTCATGCACTGTTGCGCTAAATTCTTTGCGTCACAAGTTCATTGGCTCTGCCATGACATTGTCAAATCAATCGTCCATTTGCATTTTGACACGACAATCACCGCTCACGTGTTCATGAATTCCTTTTTTTCTTAATTCATCTTGATGTTGGGTTCTTCGACGCGACGATCAACTTGTTGGCTTGATCTCACTTTGTCTGGCAGCATCTTTGATTATCTTTAGTCGTTTTCAACTTCTTCTCATTGAAATCTTGCATCCAAAGATACAAATCTCATAATTTCCAGGATAAATGATTTTGTAAATAGCTTGAATGCAGAGTTAATCTTTTTACATTATTTTCTTCTCAAGTTAATGCATGTTCTTCTAAATTATCCTAATTATTCCAAATAAAGACTACAATAACTTGTATTTTGAATCATCATAGTTGCTTTGTTATAAATGCAATTGCTGTCATGACCAATTTACTGCGCAACTTAACGATGAACCAAGTCAACCCAGGAAATGACGGCTAAGTGAACGCAATGAATCAAGTTGCTGCTATCAGTTGTGTTGGGTGCGGAGAGCCATATACATCGATATGTGTCCAGAAAATCAACAATTAGTGTGCTTCATCAGAAATAACCCCTACTTCAACACATATAAGGCGTGCAACAGGCTAGTAGAAGTGGACCATCACATTTCCATCAGGGGCATCCAAGACATTTGCAAGGTCAATAACATCAGGTGTCGAGTTCGTCTTCACCATTAGAAGCTCTACTAAAAGAATACATGTAGAAAAATGATGCATTATTACAAACTTAGACATCATCTATTCGAAACTTAAAGCTTCAAATGGGGCAAATAGCGGGAGAATTGAAGAATAGACAAAGGGAAACTCTGCCAAGTGCTGAGGCCCCAAGGAACTCAGGGAGTTCAAGCAAAGAGCAGTATCAAGCAATGACACTAAGGAGCGAGATGCCATTAACCAAACAACTAAGATCAGAGAATAATGATTCAGCAAAAAGACCGACAGATAACCTAGTTGACCAGTCCACCAACCAACCTTCAACTAATCTACCACTACAAAAGGAAAAAGAGCACAAATCGACACAAGAAAATCAAGATGATGCATACAGAAATTCATCTAGAAATGTTACCACAACAAGTGCATCATCTGACACACGTTCGCCACCCTATACACAGAGGTCAAGGAAAAAGAATGATGAAAGGCAGTTTCGACTCTTCTTGGACGTATTAAAACAGTTGCATATCAACATTCTACTTGTCAAGGCGTTAGAACAAGTCCTCTTATGTGAAGTTTTTTAAGGATATCCTCTCAAAAAAAAGGAGAACGGAAGAATTTGAGACGATGGCATTAACACAAGAGTGTAGCGCCATGTTACAAGAATGCATCCCATCGAAGATAAAAAATCTAGGGAGTTTCACTATCCCCTGTTCAATAGGCAACATCGATATTGGGAAAGCACTATGCGATTTGGGGGCCAACATAAATCTAATGCTCCTATTAGTGTTAAAAAAGTTAGGGATCGAAGTGAGGCCAACAATAGTGACCTTACAACTGGTAGATTGATCCATAGCACATCGAGAAGGCAAAATAAAAGATGTGTTGGTGAAGGTTGACCAGTACATTTTGCCCGCGAACGTCATAATCCTGGATTATGAGCAGACAAGGACATGCCCATCATATGGGGAAGACCATTTCAATCAACAGGTCGAACACTGATCAACTTTCATAAGGGTGAATGGACAAAAAGTTATCTTCAATATGTTTAAAGCACAAGAATATTCGGATGAACAAGAAGGATGTCGAGCAACTGACGCAACAGAGAGCAAATAGTTAAAAATTGAGCTTGATGACGACACTTGCAAAGAAGAAGAGGAAATGGACATACAACAGATCAAACAACGTATTGTTGTGGTCTATAAGAATTTTGAACCTTTGGAATTGACAACCCATGACCTTAAAACAAACCGTCTTTGGAGCCGGCGTCTGATCTAGAGTTGGAAGTTTTACTCGTCCACTTGAAGTATGCATACCTTAGGGTGGGCAACACTTTGCCTGTCATAATTTCAACCACATTAACCTCTGAGAATGAAGCAACCCTACTAAAAGTGTTGAAGAAATACATCCGAGTTATCAGATGGATGCTTGCTGGTATCAGAGGTATTGGCCCCATTTACCGAATCTAGCAATGAAGGAAGTTGTAAAGAAAGAGATCTTAAAATAGTTGGCTGCATGAGTTATATTCTCATTTCTAACAAAAAATGGGTGAGTCCACTGCAATGCTTTCCAAAGAAAGTAGGAATTACTGTAGTTCCAAATATAAACAATGAGTTAATTCCCACTCAAACTGTCAGCGGGTGGAGAATCTGCGTGGACTACAATAAGTTAAATGCAGCGACAAAGAAATACCATTTCTCTTTGCCCTTTATTGACTAAATGCTGGATAGACAACATTCACCTATCTATATGGGACATTCACCTTTCAGCACATGACCTTTAGACTGTGTAATGCACTAGGCACTTTCCAACGGTGCATGATGACTATTTTCTCTTATTATCTAGAACAATAAGTGGAAATTTTCATGGATGACTTTTCGGAGTTTGGAAATTCTTATGATGCCTATTTAGCCAATCTTGAAAGAGTATTAAAGAAATGCCAGGTCATCTACCTAGTATTCAATTGGGAAAAATGTCATTTTATGGTAAATGAAGGTATTATCCTGAGACATAAAGTATCTAAGAATGACCTGGAAATTGATCAAGCCAAGATTGAAGCTGTAAAGAAACTCCTTTCTCTTACAAATGTTAAAGCGTTGAGAAGCTTCCTTAGGCATGCAAGATTCTATAGAAGATTTGTTAAAGATTTTTCGAAGATTGCATGTCCTCTAAGTATGCTGTTGGAAGTGAACAAACCATACATTTTTTATGATCATTGTTTGAAGGCTTTTAAGACTTTCAAACAAGCACTTGTGACAGCACCTATCCTGGTCGCTCTCGACTGGGCACAACCTTTTTAAGGTTATGAGCGACGCAAGCGACTATGCCATGAGTGCTGTCTTAGTTCAACAACGAGACAAAATGCTCCACCAATTAGCCTATGCCAATAAAACACTCGATGAAGCTCAAGAAAATTATACAATAACTGGGAAAGAGTATTGGTCGTGGGTAGTAAGTTACTGAAAAATATAATGTCATCATACGGTGGCAACAACATACCATCCACAAACCAATGGGCAAGCGAAGATATCCAACCAAGAGATCAAATCCATCTTAGAAAAAGTTGTCAACATTGCTTGAAAGGATTGGGTGCCAAAGCCGAACGAGGTGTTATGGGCTTACCAAACTGTGTACAAGACACCTATTGGGGTGTCCCTGTACGCGCTTGTCTTTGGAAAGTCTTGCCACCTGCCATTGGGACTAGAGCACAAGACACACTAGGTTATAAAGAAGTTGAATTTAGGTCTAAATGCTGCAGGAGAAGCCCGTAAGTTGCAGTTGAATGAATTGGATGAGTGGAGGCTTCAAGCATACGAGAATGGAAAGATTTATAAGGAGCAAACGAAGCGTTCCCATGATCAACGCATCAATAAGAAGTCTTTGCATGTTGGAAAAAAAGTTCTTTTATTTAACTCTAAACTCTATTTGTTTCCAAGTAAATTCAAATCAAGGTGGTCTAGGCCGTTCATTATCAAAAAGATTTTTCCTCATGGTGCCATAGAGTTGAGTAATGAAGATGACACGAATGCGTTCAAAGTAAATGGTCAAAAGGTGAAGCCTTATTATCGTGGCAAGCTTGATTGATCCAAAGTCTCTATAGACCTCAAAAAATCAGACTGAGGAAAAAGTGATGATCCCTACGTTGATTGTGCTCACACATTTCGAGGGATGCATCTTGAATTTTGTCTTTTACTTTTGTTTGTTTGTTTTAGTTATTTTCTCTTCTTAGTTTTTCTTTTGTGTAATGGTTGCTTGATTGATTATTGAAATTGATGAACTATTGAGATACTTAGTTGATTTATTAACTATTTGAACATGACGTCGAAATTTTAGAATCAAATATTCTAATACATGCGTTTAAATAGTTTAACGCCGATGGGGGATAACCAAGGGCTTTAGGCTGTTAATAGGATCCGAAGGGGCGTTTAGGCGTGCGCAGTTAGACACAAACGTGTGTTGGGTTTCATTTAATAGCCACCCATCACACGGTGATGTCACATCTTAGACCATGCAACCAATTTTTCATCTATTTAAATCCTTTAAACCCTCCTTTTTCCCCTTTCACTTTTCGATTTTCAAATTCTTGCTCTCGAGTTCTCCAGTATCCTCTTTCACTTTCTAGCAAATTTCTAAGCTCAATCTGCAATTTTCAACTCCATTTCCCCCTTCTGAACCGATGACCTCCCAAATAACCTCCCCTTCGTCCCAAAAAACCCAGCCGCCCGCGCCCAAACAAGCAGCTAATGTTGCCTCTTCCTCTACGCAAAACTAGTCGCGTTGGAGCACTTTCTAATGCCGACACAACGCCCCCGTCTATTCATTTTCTCATTAGCCCCCATGGTCGTTTGTGATTCCAAACACACCCTTTAATTCACGTGCTTTCTTTACTTTCACTCCCTTGATGGTTCTACTGATCAACTTTCTTCTAGCTATGATTTTTATATTCTCATTGAAAAGTGTAATTTTCTAAATTAAGGAATAAGAAGAAGGGGAGTAGGAGGGTATATAAGAAAAGAGTGAAGAAAAATAGGGAAACAAATATTATCTTCCATTGTAAATAATATTTTAGGCACATCTATATTGTTAGAGCGTGACATTTCATATTAGCAGTTTGAATTGCACCTATATATGGATGGATGTGTCGATTCAACGTGTAACCACATTCATTTGAACTACTGTGTCCCCCAATATAAATTGTAACTATTCGACCATTCATTCAATGGACACATGAACTTGAAGAGTCGCATTGTAAGTAAAGCTTGAAGGACAAAATAGTCATTTAATAAAATTGTAGAGGCAAATGAGGGAAGCAACGATTCTCCAACGATATAGACAACATTTTAGGCACATTTATTCTGTGAGAACATGATGTTTCACATCTATGGTTTCAGTGATACCTATATAAATTGTAACTATTTTATCATGCTTTCAATAAACACCTAAACACGAAGTGTCACACCCTGCCAATAAAAATTGAATAGCAAAATAGTTCATAACCCTAATTATACATATTAGTTCACAACATGTCTAATTAATGTGGAATTTACCGTCATTTTAGGGCATAAAAAAAAAAGTTTAAAAATATTATGGTTAATAGAATAGTATTTTACATTGTTTGACTTGAATAATTTAACTATATGAAGAGAAGATAAAATGGTACTCTATGAAAGTTTAAAGGACGAATAACGTGATTATCCATTCAAACATACATCTGTTGTTAAATTATGGTGTTTCAAAAGCATGGACCATATCATGGCCACACATTCACGGATATACCATTTCATCATATAATCACTTCTACCCTAATTACCCTAATTAGTTGTAAATTAGCATTGGGTTTTGATGTTCCATATGTATGGTGTAGATCATGATGTTCCCTATATATGACATAGATTGCTTTCATAAACGAAAGAATAATTATTAGGGGTGTACATGGGTTGAGTTGGATTAGGTTGATGGTGTTTTTTGGACCAACCCGAATTTTTGGTTGATTAGGTTGACAACCTCAAATACCCAAATAAAGTCTCCAACCCAACACTTAAAATTAGGATTGGGTTGGTCATAACTTTTTTTTTTCTTTTTAATTAAAAATATGTAAATTTATCTACAACACATGACTAATAACTAAAATATCATAAAATTCAAATGTTAAATACTAAATATTTATGACATTTATTAAAAACTTTGAACAAAGACAAATATTATAACAATTTTAAAAGAAAATTATTAAAAATTTACAAATTAATCAATAAAAAAAATCGAACTTTAAACAAAAAGAAACATAGATATACATATATTTTTATTAATATATAGAATTGGAGTTGGGTTGGGTCAACCCAAACTTTTGTAGTCAACCTGCGACCCAACCTACCTAACCTAACAAAAATAGAAAAAGTTGAACCTAACTTAATCAAAGAACGAAACTAACACAAATCAACTCTAACATTTTAGTGAGATAGTATAAGTTATCGAATCATTTGAATTTCCTTAATAATTATAACGAAAGATAAAACGAACATTTACGAAAATAGAAATGTAAAGATTCTCGTATAGCATATTTACGTATAGATTATTGAGTATATATTTAACCTAATTTATTCATAGAAAATGTCTCAAAGGTAGAGGTCACGTGTGCTTTCGTCATATCACGTGACATGCTCTTCTCTCTCTACCCTAATATTTCCTCTCACTTCTATTCTCATTTCTTTCCCCTCTCTTTCTCTCACAGTGAAGTATATGCGAAACCGAAACGAAGTTCTTCTCTGCAGCTCTTCTCCGGAACCCTAACCGTCGATACCTCAACGGGAATCGCTCTTCACGTCCGGCGAGGCGTCTCTGAGCTACAACATGGACGTCGATCAGTCTGATTCACAGAAGGCTCAGGCTCTGCAATCCCTAACCAGTGGTTCTCTTGGTTCGTCTCTGTCGAAACTCGCCACCTCTTCTCGGGGCATTCCGGCTGAAAAAGACTTTCACTTTTATTACAACTTTGACGAATTCAAAATCCCAATACGGGGCATCGAGCGTCAATCTCAGTCGATGCTCGAGACCATTGGCTCGTCCGCCGAAGTTTGGGGCAAGGAAATGGCGTTCCCTGAGGATACCGACGACGCGTATGATTGGTTGGTTAATGTTAACGATGAGATTTTTGAAAGGTTCGATGTGTCGCTGGACGAGTTTCAGAGGACTCGGAAGAAGGAGGAGGAGGAGAGTGGGAGGGCAGTGGCTTTGACGGCAGACCCTGATGATGGGTTTCAGTTGGTGTGTGGTAAGAAGAAGAAAACTCCGAGTCATGAAGACGAGATGCATGATTCGAGTTTTGAGTCCAGTGTGAAGGTTGCTACCAAGGATAGGAAAACTTTAGGGGTGAAGCCGAAAGTGCCATTTCATATACCAACTATCCGTAGACCGCAGGATGAGTTTAATATTTTGGTTAATAATTCAAATCAGCCTTTCGAGCATGTCTGGTTGCAAAGGAGTGAAGATGGCTCCCGGTTTGTACATCCACTGGTTAGTCTAACTCCCTTTGGCTTGTTGTGGCCTTATAGTGTTAGTTTTTCCTTTTCTTTCATTACGAGGTAGGAAGGAGATCATGCTTGGCTAATTAACTTTTGGAAAGTTAAAGACTAAATTTTAATGGCTCCCCATAAAAGGACCAAATTTTAATGGCCAGAAGTTCTTGGCTTATCTTCTGTAAATTTGGTCTGTGGTTTAGCTGGGATAGCGATTGGAATTTCAATGGGATTGGCAAGTGTATGGTTTGTATCCATTTTTCATGAGCAGATATCGCTTTGTGGAAGTTGAGAGTTGTTGCTTACTTCAATTGACTTGTTTGTGCAGGAGAAGCTCTCTGTATTGGACTTTGTCGATAAGATTAATGAAGATTTTCAACCTGTCTATCCCCCATCTTTGGATTGTACTCCTTTCAAATTCATAGAGGAAGTCAATGATTTGAAAGAACTGGCAGCTAAATTGCGAGGGGTGGATGAATTTGCGGTACAAAACTATTACTAATTTATGTTTTACCTTTATGATGCCATAATGAGCAAGCATATGCAATAGACGGAATTATTTTGTATTGACTGTATTTAGATTGTGTTTAAAATTATTTTGGTGTACCAAATGTTTACTTCCCAAGTTTTCATGTTTGCATTATTAATTAGAGTTGGCTAAGAAATCATTAAAATGCATAAATATGAATTCAAGATTAGTTACACTATTATCAAATAAATCAGAGATTGGCCCTAATTTGCAATGAAACATAGTACACTTTGTAAAATTTCTAATGGTATGATTTTATTGATAGATATCTGGCACTCACATTTGACGTGCATTCTATATTCACATTTTCTTTCTAATTTTAATTTTCGTGTTCTGTCATTTGATGCACACTGCTAATCTTTTAGGTTGATTTGGAACACAATCAGTATCGATCTTTTCAAGGACTTACCTGTCTGATGCAAATTTCTACAAGAACTGAGGATTTTGTTGTGGATACATTGAAGCTTAGAATTCATGTGGGCCCCTATCTGAGAGAGGTTTTCAAGGATCCTTCAAAGAAAAAGGTTAAATTTGGGAAGAAGTGTTTTTTGCTGGAATTTTAGTTTGCATGGGGTTTTTATTATAATATTTATACTCATTTAGGTGCTGCATGGAGCAGATCGAGATGTCGTGTGGCTTCAACGAGATTTTGGGATATATATTTGCAACTTATTTGACACTGGGCAGGTGGTGTTTTTAAAACCATTATCTTGGATCCAAACAAGTATTTGTTTTTTTTCTTTCGTCTTTTTATGGTTATTCCTCTTGTTAAAATCTATTAGGTCTACATTAAGATAATGTCTGAAGGTTACAATCTCATTCCTTGGTTCTTGCATGAGCCTATCCCCTCAGATGTATATAGTTATATCCAAACCAATAGTAAATAAGATGGGATCTTTATCTCCTTTTCCACATTTAATTGTGGACTTGGGAGGTTTTGCCCACATGTCCTTTGTCTTTTGTTTTGATTTTCTATCTGGAAAAGAAATGGTGGTCGGGTTACAGTATCTACTTATTCTTCCCTTCTCTGCACTTGTGCTTTAGTTCTTGCATTAGTATCTTAATATCTTCAAATTACCATGGGAGTGCTTGTTTTTGTTCTTTTATCACCCCCTTTATCATTGTCTTCACAAATTAGGCAACTTCTGCCCGTCACATAAAATTTTTTTATAGGTATCCTGACATTTGATACAGGTTTTCCATTGATTATAGGAGCTAGAACGCCTTTGAATTTCTGATTACAAAAAAAATTCATCATCTTTAGCAATCATTTTTTAAAACTATATTTCTGTGCTTGGGTCTATCCTGATGTCAATGTTCCAAGTTTAATGGTTTTTACATGTTTTGACTGCTTTTCTAGCCATCAAATAAGGCTCTACTTGTGATTAATTGCCTAGTGGCCCTTGGGTTTTGTTTCCTGGAATTAGTGAATCTTTTCAAGGATTATCTAGCTTTAGACTTCTTTGAGGATGCAGGGTGTTCTTTCTCTGTATGTTAGTTTTAAGAGAATGAATAGCTTTCGACTTGTAGATTCATACATTTTTTATCCTCAGGCTTCAAGAGTATTGAAACTGGAAAGAAATAGTCTGGAGTATCTCCTTCATCACTTTTGCGGTGTTGCAGCTAATAAAGAGTAGGGACTTCCTCTCTCTGCATCTGGATGCTTTGTGTGTGGAATTGGATGGGTTTAACAGTTAAAATTTGTCGCAGATACCAAAATGCAGACTGGAGATTAAGACCTCTCCCTGAGGAGATGCTGAGGTATAAATGTCGTTGGTTCCTGTCATGTTGTTTTCCTTCTTTCCCTAATACTTACTCCTTTGTATACTTTTCTCCTGGAAGATGCCAATTATTCTATTGAATTATTATTTTCTTCTGTAGTAATCTTTGCGTGGATGCATTTGACAATTTTTGTTGTGAAGTTGAAGAGAGAGACAAGATAAATGTTGTAAAATTTATAAGCTTGTGGTCTATTTTTAAAACAACCTAAATAAGGAGAAAATGGGGCACTGGTATTCGATGTTGCTTAAGTTAAAACATCAGCGCAATTTTTCTCATATGAAGTATTCTGTAAGAGTAGTTGGTGTAATTAGTGTTCTCTTTTCCCTGTAAATGTCCAACAAGTCATGGATGTATCGAATAAAGTACCCAAGTCCATGCTTTAAAGCATGTGGTATTGCTTGAAGTTCTCTTTGATTGTACATTATTTCGTTGTATCCTTGTTAACTTTTCTTTAATTCGATATCTTTTAATCACAGATATGCAAGGGAAGATACACATTATTTGCTGTATATTTATGATTTGATGAGGATGAAACTGTCCTCAATGCCCCGTGAATCTGAAGAATCTGATCTTCCTTTGGTAGAGGTATAGTTGCTATTGACATCTTATGTTATTTTGTTAAAAAAACCATAAACTTTGGGATTTAGGGAAATGTGGCTGAGCTTCGGTCAGCTACCTATATACTTAGTGTTCTGCTAATATCGATCCACCCTCATGTTTGCATTACAAATGATAGATTTTCTTTAAAGTTACTGGTAATTGAGATCCTGAACAATGTGTGTGTTTTTAATTAGTTTTTCAAGACAGGAAGTGGATTTAAGCTACTTAAATGATAGGATATTGAGTTTTTCTTTTCCATTTCCAATATGACATGTTTTTCGAAAAAACCTTGGAATCTGAATGGGTTTTGTTCAGCTAAGATATAGAGCTGATGGAAAAGCGTGTGTACTTTTTCTAGATTAAGATTATTTTCATTCTGTCTATGTTATGAAGCATGACGTGCTACAAGTATTGGATATAAGAATTAGTGGTTGCATCATCACCATCATCATCTTGAGTATTTTTAAAATTTTAGTTTAGGACTTATTCTGCCAGATTAGATTTTCCCTATAACATCATGAAATCTGTTTTGTTTTACTCATCCATTTGACTTATGGTGATCTATATATTTTTTCTGGTATAGATTTTTTTTTCTTGTTTTTCTTTTTTGAAAAGGGGTTTTTCATTTATAAAATGAAAAGAGACTAATGCTCAAAGAGGGCACTGCTAATTGCATCTTCAACTGAAAATTTTAGATCTCTTTTCCACCATGTTTCTAGGGTTTTGATATTTGAGAAGAAAGCCTTTGTCTGGTGTCACATTTAATTATTTCTGGGAGATGGGTGGATCTGGTATTCAGTGTGGTTCAATATAGGAGATCATTAATTTTATGCACTGTGGTGGCTGAAGGGTCAGATTTTCTGCTATTTAGCATTACTTCACCTTTTTCTGATGAAGCTACCTTGTTTTTCATAGGTCTACAAGCGAAGTTATGACATATGCATGCATCTTTATGAGAAGGAACTGTTGACAGAGAGTTCATATCTTTATGTTTATGGGTTAGTTTTCTTCATTCTTGGGTAAAAAGGAAATTATCATTTGCAGTTCTTCACTTTTTCTCCTGGTGAAATCTCTCTTATTCTTCTCTCCTTGCATTTAGTGGTACTTTTAAGTCTTCGTGAATAATGTCCTAATTTCTATTTATTTTAATATAGATTGCAGGGTTCTGGTTTCAATGCTCAACAGCTTGCTGTTGCTGCAGTAAGTTTTCTTACACTTCACATTTTATCCATAGCATATCTGCATCAGGATGGTAACAGGGATGAAGGCCTACAAATATCTTATTTCTTTTATACAAAAAGGGGATCAAGCTTTCCACCCAATTTGGTAATGAAATTAGACAAAAGGACCCCGATCAATATAAACAATAGAGGGATTACTAGCAGAAAACCCGTTCTTCACGCCCAGTGTCTGACAATTTTCCTCTAAACTTGAGGTTCCAACTTTAGTTCGTTTCAGTCCAGTACTCTTGGTAGAATCCACCATCTGATAAAATCTAAGGAAGAAGGTTTTAGACTTGTGGTCACCTTCCACTTAGCCCTTTAAGAAAAAAAAATGATTTTCCACTTGATAGGAGTACTGCTACTTCAGCTGCAAGTAACGTGTTCTTGTTAGAAATGAAATAATTTGGTTGTATATTGATATTTTGAGGGTAAAAAAAGTAATATTAGAGACTAGATCATATGTTCTATTTAATTTATGTTGCTGGAAGTACATAGCTTTATTTACAATGTGACAGGGTCTCGTTGAATGGCGAGATGTTGTTGCTCGTGCAGAGGATGAAAGTACTGGTTACATATTGCCAAACAAAACACTTCTGGAAATCGGTAACTGGGAAAGCTATGCTGGCATTTGTTGTTAGAAATTCTTATTTTTTGTGGCTTACTCCGGGATTTTAACATTTTTTTCTTATTGTTAAAGCCAAGCAGATGCCTGTCACCGTGAACAAATTACGTAGACTTCTGAAAGCAAAGCATCCATATATTGAGCGCAATCTTGCTTCAATTGTTACCATCATTAGGCATTCGATGCTTAATTCTTGTGCATTTGAAGAGGCTGCCGAGCGTTTGAAGGAAGTCCGTACAGAGGCGGTAAGGCTTGTGCTTTACAATTAACGGACTGAAGAACATTCCCTTAGATTTTTAAGGGCATGGCCTTCAATGAATTCATGGTGATTAGAGATATAGTTGGTGCTAGTATTATTTAATTCATTTTGGTAGCATTAGGGGTATTGACGTATCTTTCAAGTTGCAAACTTTTCATTCTAGTTTATAGTTAAACAACAGTATCATTCGGAAGTCTTAATCTATCTTTCAATCGTTGTCCTAACTTGCCTTTTTACAGGAAAAAAAATTAAAATAAATATAATTGAGGGCGTTGGATATATTTATGGTTATTTCATCTACATTGCTGATATTGATGTTTTTAATATTCGATTGCCTTCACTCTTCATATGTTGTTTATATGATAGGCATCTGAAGAAAATGCATCGGCTAATGAACATCAAGAAACTAACATTCCTGATACAATCCCGAATATGAAACACAGTGCTGTTGATAATACTGCCAGTGATCGAATTTGTTCTCCCTCTTCTCAGTCTAAAGTTGCACCCTTGGAACGTGGATATCGGCCCTTTGTACCTGGAAAATGTGTAAAGGTTGACCATTCACTACATCCTGTTCTAAACGGGAGTAGACAGGTCTCTCAAGTGGGCCCAACAACATCGGAGCTGAGCAAACACTCCAACGGCGATAAATATCCGGTAGCGCAGGTATTAAAATCTCTCCAAGTAACCATGGTTAGAGACTAATTAGAACTTTCTTTGCTTGAGTTTTATGTTCAATATGATTTCCTGTTTAAGGTTACTGGAGTGAACATTTCGTTGCAAAAGAAGACCAACCGAGGAGGTCTCGGGTCACTATTGGGAAACTCAGCCCCAAAGAGAAAATTAGATACTGATAAGAAGGTGGGTCCCTTTGGCGTAGCGTGTAAGATACCATTTCTTTTACTTCCCCTTTTAGCTGCTTCATTTGTATTCCCTAATTTTTTAGGATAAGGAAGAGAACAAGTTGGATAAAATCAGATCTTCTGTGAGTCTACCCTTTCATTCTTTCTTGGGAACGAGTGAGCAGTTGAAGTCGGTTGCAGAACCCGCCGTGACTGCATTAAAAACTCAAAATTCCGAATTACCTGCTGCCGAGTCAGCAAAAAGCTCAAATGTAGAGGCTCCTGCAGTTCCAGTTCCAAAACCCTTCCGGACAGATGAGATTATCATGTTGGAAGATGATTCAGATGATGATGACGAAGACAAAGATGAAGAATTGCCTCCTGTTGCAGAAGCCACCGATGAGTCAAAGTTGAAAGGTTTCAGTGCTAGTTCACCTCTTGAGATTGACGACGACGACGACGACGACGACGAACCGATGTCTCTGTCTGAATTGTCTTCTAGCTTTCAAAAATGTTTGAATTCAAATGAACAAGCTATGAACGGGGAAACTGATAATCCTGGAAACCAAAGTGACTTTTTGCAGATCAAACCGTTTGACTATGAAGCAGCAAGGAAACAAGTAGTATTCGGAGAAGATTTGGAGGAAGACTCAGAACCTGAGAACGACAAAAATCCGAAGGCATCAAAGAATGCTGGGGCAAAATTAGATTTAGGTCTAGATAGAGTTCAAAAGAACAGTGGCAGCGTGGAATTACCACAAGGCAAACGACGCCATGCCTTCCCTGCAACTGGAAACCGAAGTGCAACTTTCCGCTAAATCAATGTAAGTGATTTTTCCTCTGTAAAATACAGACGTTACTAGTATCCTATTACTAGTAAAAAGATTTCAAGTATTAAAATGGAAAAAAGAAAAGAAAAGAAAAAGGTATTAACAAGTTGTGTTGAAAGAGTGATCTTGCTCGTTTTCAATTTGGTTGGGGGTACTAATCTAGATTAGAATGGTCGTTATGATGAGCCTCTTTTCCTTCTTGAATCATAATTACACCCGATTTACTCACGGTAGTGTAAAGGATTGGGCAACCTTTACATCAAACTTACGTTAAATTGTTATGAATTAGGGATGCAAGTATATGTAGAGTGAAATATCCTATTGTTGATGTACATAACCCTTATTTAGGCAAAGGGTTCACTCTGCAATTCTTGAACAACTTAGAGTTGAGTCGGATTTGAGAATGAGAACATTGGTATTGTTTTCATTCAATTGTCGACTCTTGGAGTTTCTCGACTTTCTCGAACTCAACTATCTAGTGATGGAGTATTTTGTAACTTCTGCAATGAAGCTTAGACTAACCAAGATGATTAATGTGTTACATAGTCCACTTTAGGAGATTGCTCTTATTAATGATCTTATATATTCTTTGCTTACCATGGGGTTTAGGGGTCTATAAGCAAATTTTCATCTTAATAGAGTTGATTTTGCTTTGCCTAAATGTGGCAATTGACTTTGTTGCTTATATTAGGTGAAAATATTACACAACTTTCGGAAATTATGTGTAATTTTGATATATTATTGAGCAAAAATGCTATAAACTTTGATAAATCCAATCACGGAAAAGTTAATAATTGTGAGATTCGAATATTTCATATTTTAAGGTCAATGTACAGTAGTTTAAAGAGGTGCTAATTCTAGTATAATTCAATACATAAATGTAATTATTAGGTTATATCACAAGTTTAGTTCTTAAGTTTGGGTAAAAAATATTTGTAACTCTAATTGTATCTTTTAGGTTTATGAACTTTCAAAGAGTGTTATCTTTGAAGGTCTCTCATATGTTTCAAAATCTTCAACAATTAAGGGCATATTTGGTTTTGGTTTGCATTCTAGATTCTATTTCATGTTTTCAGATTCACTGAGTTCAGCGAATATGTGTAGACAACTTGAATTCTATTTCTAAAAATTGTTTTTGGATTCTATGGATTCTATTTTTGAAAACTGTTTTTGGATTTTGTGATTCAAACAATGTAAATTTTGAAAATAATATTTTTATGTTTTTATTGTACTTCGAATTTAAACTTTAGAATTTAAATTGTAGAATTATATTAAATAAAGATAAAAAAACATTTAGAAATATAGTATGTCACCTTATAAACTTTATTCAATTTTTTTAAATTAATTTTTTTAATTAAAATTTGTATTATGTAATTATTATAAATTAGATTAAATTTTAAATTTGGGCTCAATGGTTTTGGTGGTTTTAAAATTTAGAATTTAGTTCCTATGGTTTGATACTTCATATATTGTCTCGTTTGTTAAATCCTTTTAAATAATTCTTACCATAGAGATTATTTATGAGGCTATTATCAAATCATAGGAGTTAAATTCTAATTATAAACCATGAGACCTAAGTTTTAACTTCTTTTAAACCATAGAAGAAAAATTTGAATTTATCACATAAATTATATAATATTGCAAATTAATAATTATACAATTTTTTTTTAACATAAAACCATGTTCATAAATAAATTAATAATGGTTTATTGTCAATTGATATTTAGTGGGTAACTACAACTACCCTGCAATTGTTTAAACTAGGATCGAATTCTTGAATTATGTTATCAAAAACATATCTTAAAACATGAAATACAACTCTATTTTTACTGGATCAATTGTTTTTAAATTTCAGTTTTCAGATTTTCTACCAAACACTAATTTATCTATCAACTTTAAATTTATGTGCAACATGATCTAAATTTTCAAATTTGTATATGTTTGTGAATTTTAGAAAATGTCAAGTAAGTCAATGATCTACTCGATAACAAGTTGAAATTTAGACTTATTGATAACAAAAATATAAGGACATATTAGAAACTTTTTTAAGTACAAAAACTTATGAGACATAGACAATTTATGTATTTTTTAAAGTTCAGAGACTAAATAGACATTAATTAAGAAAGCTTAGGTTTTAGTTGAAAATCATTTAATAACTTGAAATTTAGGTTCATAAACACTATTACTAGTACCACCTCTAAGCTTCTTTGATTTTTTATTCACATTATAACAATATTTTAAAAAATCAAGTCAAGTTATGTACTTCAAAAAATATTTGTTATTATTATTTTATAAATATTTACTACTATAGGAAAGAAATAGAAATCAAATAAACATTAATGGCAAAAAGATAAAATAAAAAACGAAATCATTTATCAAATTGATTTTCGTTATAAAATTGAGAAACAAAACGACGCATAACGGGACACGAAAACTAAGGAAATATAATCTAATATAATAATATAACTAAAATAAAATAATAAAATAACAAAAACTAGAAAATTATGAAATCCATGAAAACTTCTCCAATATATTTGGATTTCTCGCCAATGTATGCAACACCAACATCCACAAAAGACCACTGTTTATAGGTAATTTGGTAAGTAGGAGGTGGAAATGCATGACCACTAAAGATGGGTGATTATGAGAGACATGATCTTTGTACACTAAGCATGGACATCTAAGTACATATATTGTTGAATATTTATAATACTCACCATTTTATATATATGAAATATGTCTCGTTAAAACCTTACTAGGAAAAATCCAACGCGAAAAAAACCTAGTGAAAGGAAAATAGTACACATTCCATATAATCTAATAGTAATAGCCCCTAAAGAATGCAACATATTTGCTCCCCCTCATAGAAACATCATTTGAGATCTCTGAGTTGTCTTATTCCAATATTGTCCACCAATTTTGTAAAGGTTGCGGTTAGTAATGATTTTGTATAGTAATGTCACCATTTTCTTCAAAATCATGGCTGTAAAAAAAGCTTTGGTGAAATATGCTTTGTCCTTTCTTCTTTGATATATCATCCTTTGATTTGGGGTATACGTGTTGTATTGTCTTCGTATAATGTCCTTGGAAGACTTTTACTAGAAGACAAGCTGCATGTTTCATGAATGTGTTGAATCATTGATCTTAGCCACACCCATACTCGACTACTCTCGTGAATTGCAGGAATTTTAGCATGATTTGAGGAAGTAGCTGTTATGGTATGTTTCACTAATCGTCAAGATATAAATTTTTTCTTTATGTACTAAATAACTTGTTTAAGATCTAGCTTATATGGATTAGATAAATAACTTGCATCTTCACAACTAACTAGATGACAATTAACTTTATTAGAATAAAATAAATCAATGTAAGCTAATTCTGAAATAAAACATACCATATGTTTAACTCTACTCCAATATCCTCATCTTGGAGGAATATTATATATATGTAACAAAATTACTGAAAAATATTACAAAGTGCAATGTATAAGCTAGTAAAGCTATATAAGTGCACTTATTTCTCAAAACTTATGGTTCTTCAGGACCTAATACTCATCATCATATTAATTGAGAAACTCTATTGCCTTTTAAATCTCTTTACGAGTTTTTGCTCAAATCATCAACATATATGTATATATAATAAATCTCAAGTTGTAATTTCTTTATAAAGGGATATGGACAAATAGGGTTATTTTTGTACTCTCATACCAACAAATATTGAATAAAATGATTATATCACATTCGTCGGAATATTTTATAAGAATGTCTATGACATATATATGACTTTTTAATATTTGAATTATATGATTACGATACCTTTAATTCTTATTAAAAGATTTAGATAAATGTGGTAGACTGCATCCACAAGATTTATATTGAACTTTTCATACACAATCAGATAAATTGGATATCTCATAGTATTGTATATCGACCATTAGAGAGTATGTTTTCTCATAATTAATACCAGTCTATTGTGAGAATTATTGTGGGATTTTTCTCGCTTTATATCTTGTGATTTCACTCTATTTGTTTTTCTTACAAATACTTCACTTGTATCTCACATGTTTGACATTCTCTAATGTCTAACTATTAGTCTTCGCAATTTGAAAAATGAGTTTATTTTTATTGGATTGTTTCTTTCCACATAAGTTAATCCTTTCTATGTTGACATTTATCATACTCGTTTTCATAAATAATTTTGTGAGTAACATTGTATGCAAAAATGTTGTCAACTTATATGGTTTCATCTTTTTCATATCATGACATAATTTACCGAGATCTCATTATTATCCTAATTTACTTCAATATCCTTATGAGAACTCATATTTATGATTTTTTCTAGAATATCCATATTCTTAAATGAGTCATTTTGATTATTGACTACTTCTTTTTCAAGGATTTTTATCTTTGGAACTGAATGATCTATCACGCTTCTGTGTGTCCCACACTCATTAGTGACAACTTGTTGCATTTAATGGAGCATTTGCAGCTGGTATATATGACTTAGTTACTTTTTTAGCATCTATAAATGCATCTAATAACTGATGTTCTATATTTTACAAATGAATTATTTTCTGAATTTCAAATTTACATTGATCTGTACGGGGTCTAAATGAGACAATAGCGATGCTTTCCATGTAATTTATTTTTTGAATTTCTTAATTCATTCCCCTAATGTTGGAAAAATTATCTCATTAAAGTAACAATCAGCAAATCGTGCAGCAGAAGCATCACTCTTCAAGGGGTTCAAGATATTTAATAATTGATGGGGAATCAAATCCAACATATATTCCTAACCTCCTTTGAGGACCCATCTTTGTACGTTATGGTGGAGCAATTGGAACATATATTGCATATCAAAAAATTCTTAGATGAGAGATATTTGGCTCATAGCCATAAGCTAGTTGTAATGACGAGTACTTATGATAAGCTATTGGGTTAATGTGTACAAGTGACGTTGTATGTAAAATAGCATGACCCCATATAGATATAGGAAGCTTAGCTCTCATAAGTAACGGTCTAGCAATTAATTACAAACGTTTTATATATGATTATACTAAACCATTTTGTATATGAACATAAGCTACAAGATGCCTAACATTGACCCCAATTGATATACAATAATTATCAAATGCTTAGGATGTAAATTCACCAACAGTATTAAGACGAATAATGTTAATTGTATAATTAGAAAATTGTGCTCTTAACTTAATTATTTGAGCAAGTAATCTTGTAAATGTTAGGCTTCGACTTGATAATAAACACATGTGTGACCATCTACTAGATGCGTCTATTAATACCATAAAACATCTAAATAGTCCACTGGGTGGATTAAAAAAAAACCCATGATTCAATTCCCACTTTATCTGGTGATGGTGTAATAATTAATTTTCTTTGAGAGTAAGCAACACACGACAATTCATTGGATTGAAGAATCTTCCGATTCTTCAACGAATGTCCATGTGAATTTCCAATAATTTTTTTCATCATTATTGACCTAGGATGACCGAAGCGATCATGTCAATCATAAAATATATCTGGATTAATGAACTTTAGGTTCATAGTTGCATGATTTTCAATACCAATAGTTTGAGTATAATATAATTCAGAAAATAAAGCTGGTAGTTTTTTCAATATACGTTTTTAATGTGAGACAATAAATATAATATAAAGATATTCTATGTCATTCTTTCTATCAGTCTCAATATAATAGTCATTGCAACATATATCTTTAGAACTTAGTAGATTATTTCTCTTTGATTGATCAGAGAACAATGCATTGTCAGCTGTAAATTGTGTTCCTGTAGGAAAACATATATTTCTTTTTCCAAAGCCTTCAATCAAGTCTGCAAGACTTGAGATTGATTTGATTTTTTTTTTTCTTTTATCACTGTTAATTTTGAGAAATATTTTATGCTTTTAAGTATAGTGTGCGTTTGTTGCACTATTTGCCAAACATACATCTTTGTTATTCATCCCAGAGTTATCCAATAATTGAGAAATATTCTTATTTCTTCATAAAAATAACGACAACAATAAATAATGAACCATAATGATAAACAAAATCGAAAATATAAAATTAGACTTTAACAAGTAAATACGAGAGAAAAACATAACAAAATATTAAATATTTTCACAACATTTGTTGCTTCTACAATGATGTTCATTTTCTCTTCAGGAGATTCAAATGAATTTGCAACATCTAAATATTTCATATTTTCAATATTAATTCATCTCTTTAGGAGATTTACAAAGTTTGCTTCCACAAATATTGTTCCAATTTTCATTTATTGAGACATTTTAATTTTTAGAAGAAATTAAATGTATAACATATACAAGACAAATGTCCTTACTGTATCACATCTAAAACGTAGAACTTTCCTTTAATCATCATATTATGTGTGGTTTTCTTGAAAATTTGGTTGATTATAACGACCACCATGAAAAGAATATTTATTTCTTCCTCTACCGTGGTCACGACCTCGACTACGACCACAATTATTTAAAATTCACAATATTCACTTTAAGGAATGGTGTTGTTCCAGTTGATTGAGATTCATGATTTTTCATCCACCATAATTAAAATTCACAACATTCACTTCAGGGAATGTTGTTGCTCTAGTTGGCTAAGGTTCATGATTTTTCTTTTAAATCAATAATTCGTTATTTCATTCAGCCTTGAGAAGACATAAAATGAGTTCAAAATACTTTTAAAATATTCATCTTGATATTGCTACTTCAGGAGCATATTCGAGACATGAATTGTAGAAAATGTTTTCTTTAACATATTTGCATCATTAACTTTCTTTCCACATAATTACAATTTGGACCTAATTTTAAATAATGCAGATTGTAACCACTTACTTATTTTGAAATCTTAGAGTCTCATGACAAATAATTATTACCATTAAAATCAAATGCTAAAAATTCTAATTTTGTAAAATTTATCATGGTAATACTATCACAAAATATTGCATTTATATTAGAAATTTAAGATGTGCAAAATATTATTAAGTTATTAATTATAACAAGGAGGGAAAAAATGACATACCTTTAGAACCTACCTTTAGCAGGGGAAATGACAGGAGCTTGTGCCAATAACGTGTTGTAAAATTGAGAAGCAAAACGACGCATAACAGGAACACGGATACCAAAGAAATATAACATAACATAACATAACATAATAATATAAATGAAATAAAATAACAAAAACTATTTTCATGAAAACTTCTCCCATGTATTTGGATTTCTCACCAAATATGTGACACCAATATTTATAAACAATTTGGCAAGTAGAAGGTAAAAATAAATGGTCACTGAGGATGTGTGTAATCATTGGGTATTTGTCCAGTAAGCATGAACATCTAATTACACATATCTTTTAATATTTATAATAATTTCTAATTTCTAATATTTATTATCGATAGTTATTTCCAACTTCTAGAGAAAAGGAGTAAAATCTCAATTGTCAAAGAACTTCATGACATTTAAAATCCACCAACCAGAAAAGCGTGGAGCCTCTGCCACGTCATATGCTTTATGAGTTGACGTTCTCCCATTGGTCTGTCGATGTCAATCCGAAACCTACATTAGGCAAGTGAACACACTCGAATAATTTGATCCATTCATTGCAAGAGACATGATCATCTACGGTTATAGAACACGCCACGTCGTCGTCCTGAACACGGCGTCGTTTCGTTGTGATTTCAAATTCGTTTTTTTTTGAAATAGATTTCAAATTCGTATTTGCAATATTGTACTATTATGTTTTGTGAATTTTACACGATATTATTTTTATTAATAACAAAATATTTTCATAACAATGTGAATCATATATTATATATTTTTTTCTTTTTTTTAATTTTGGATAAAATAAAAGTTACTATTTTACCACCACTATATCTCTGGAGTAAACTAGTCAAAGAGAGAAAAATCGTGTCAATAATTAAATTATCAAATATTTATGTTAATATTTTAGTATTATAATAGATATAAAGTAACAATTTTTATTTTCATGTTTTCACCTATCTATCACCATAGCTCGAACATGAAAGGATATATTGTTTCACCGTATAACCACTCTTGTTGAATTAAATTTTCTAAAATTTTTGTCATTTTATCAAAACTTGGATCACATGAAATTAATTTCTTATGAGTGTAAACACAAGTAATATGTTGTCTTTCTTTTACACATACATCTCACACACACAAAGAAATGGTCAATGCGTAACTATCTCCACCCGAACAGTTGCATCCAATTGGCATCAAAGATATCTATTGGGCTTTAATAAACATTATGGAAAAGTCGCATTTCATCTAAAAGAATAATGACCTAAAACTTTAATTTTGATTATAAATTTATTTTGTATGTGAAAACTTGGAAACACATACATTCAAAAATTATATCCACCCTATTAAGGATGACATAGGAATTTACTAAAAATGTAAGGGCAAAATAGTATGTAAGGGTTTATTTGGTAGGAAATTTGAAAACAAATGATTCACTGAGAACCATTATTTAAAAATTAAAATGTGTTTTATATTATACAATTAATGTAGTTACCTACTAATATTTAATTTACAATAAATTATAATTAATTTATTTACGAATATAATTTAGGTTAAAATTTTTATATAATTATCATTTTGTAAATTATATAATTTATATATATTATATAATACATATTATATTTAAAAAAACAATTAATTTTCTATCAAATAAGTCCTAAAATTCTTATAGTATAAAATTATATATAAATATAAAAATTATTTTTAAATATAGTAAAATGAGAAAAAATATTGATAGAGAATTTTGGTATTTAAAACCATTAGAATATAAATTTGATGTCATGTTTTTTTAATACAATTTAATTATATATTTATATTTAGAAAAAGTGAGTGAACCCATTTCCTCTGTCTGCTGCACCAATTCATTTATTTCTTCGTCTTCTTCCTATTCCATCTTCAATTTGTCTCTCATTTGCCTTGCGACAATCCGCCAAATTCCTCTGTTTTTGTGATTCATTTTCAATTACGTTTCTCCTTCTTCATTTCGGATTTCAGATTTCAGATTTGACGAAACCAAAATCTCAAATTGCTCTCTCGTTGATTCCGATGTTGGCCTTGGAAGGAGGAGGAGGAGGTGGTACGCTTTCGGAGATATACCAGAGTGCGAAGAGGCTGCTGTTGAGGACCAGGGATGGGCTTGAGAAACTTGAGCGTCTTGAGTACACGGCGGCTAGTGGCATGGATTCCCCCGAACTTTCCTTCTCGATCAAGAGGGATATTACTAAGATCCAGTCTCTTTGTGTGGAGATGGATAGGCTATGGCGGTCTGTTGCGGCCAAGTCTCAACGTGATTTGTGGAAAAGGTTCTTCCATTCCCACCTTTGCGTTTTTCCCGATTGAATTTGTAATTGTACTGTTTCCATGTTCGTCTTTTTTGGGTTGAATTTTGAATTAGATGGTATTTATTTGTTTTTCTTTTTGGGCTTTTATTGAAATTTTGCTTATTCTTTTTGAATTACTTGTTTTGTTAAATCATTCAAATGTGGTGGATGTTATGTCCTCCTGTTTGTTTTGAATCATTATTTCTTCCATACAAGGGAAAAGAGAAAAATTAAATGGGGTGGTCTCTTAGATCCTGGATTGAGTTTTGTTCGGGAGTATTGTGTTTGTTTTACAATTTACTAACGTGTTACAATACGGGATTGGGATTTTATTGTAATTATGGAAGGTCTTATGACTTATGTCCAACTTGATAATGCCTAACGTAACCTTGATGCGATGCAACTTGGAATTATGGTGCAGAAAGGTCGAACAGGTTGCAGAGGAGGCTGATTCTATGAAACAAAGTCTGGACAAGTATTTTCTTAGAAACCAGAAGCGGATGACGGAAGCGAAGGAGAGGGCAGAATTGCTTGGAAGAGCTGTATGTACTTATGTTTAGCTACTTGTGGCTGAACCCCTTCTTTAACCATTATTTAAAGTGGTATTTGGTTTTGCTTTTGTAGAGTGGTGACTCTGCTCACATTTTAAGAATTTTTGATGATGAGGCACAAGCTATGAGCTCGGTTAGAAATTCATCACGGATGTTAGAAGAAGCTAGTGCAACCGGAGAAGCAATTCTTTTCAAATACTCCGAGCAGAGGGATCGCCTGAAGGTATGTGCATAACTGAGACTTGAGAGCGTGTAGATAGATATACTTTTATTTGCTGAGGCTGAGGCTATTATTAACGGTTAAATCAATCTTTGGAGACTACGGATGCATTCCCTTTAAATGTGAACGTGCTAAAGATTCTATTCTATGTTCATAGTCTCTTGTTGCTTTAGGAGGTAGGTGACTTTGAGTTATGATCGTTTTGGAAACGTTGATTCAATTTTTGGAAGTTGTGCTCTACATATGAATATTTACTAGAGTCTGTCTATATTTTGGCAGTTATAGATTCTCCTGGAGTAAAAAGCACTTTCATTGGCTTGAGAACATGTGCGTTATAATAATTAAATACTCTAAAAGAATGGTTGACTCAGTTTTTTAAAAAAGTTTTAGTTGATGAAGTCCAAGTTCATGTGATCTATGATTAGACTGTGGAAAAGATGTATTACAGAAGCTTTTGGCATGGCTCGTGTTTTTTGTTTTAGTTTCTAATTAGTTGCTAGGATTGGGGAAAAAAAGCTTTGTAACACAAATTTTAGTCTGGGAGAACAACAATTTTATAACAGACTATGCAAACCTAAACTTATGGCCTAACATTCCTCGGAGGGATTCTGATGGTGCCATGATTATCATTAATTTCTGTACAAAAAGATTTGATTATCTTACTAAAGTAAAGTTCCATCTGAAATGAAATCCACAGCTACTTTACTACAGCCTTTGTTGGCTTTACTACAATGCATTTTGACCCCCCGCCAGTTCATCCATTTCTGTCGATTGTTCATTCGTTTGTTTTTGTGGATCAGAGAGCACAAAGGAAGGCGCTAGATGTCCTTAACACAGTGGGGCTCTCCAACTCCGTATTGAAACTCATTGAGAGACGGCACCGAGTTGATAATTGGATTAAATATGCAGGCATGATTTTAACCATAGTAGTTGTGTTCATTTTTGTTCGATGGGTACGGTGATCTCACCCAATCATTGTCGTACAATTCAATCCATGTCGGCTCCTTGGAGGAAGGTACATAATTACATATTGAGGCTGCTTTAATTTGACCTCCCAGTGTTTACACCTCGGGAGGTCTCACCATCCAGAAGACAAAAAACTACATTCTAAATGCTAAATAAACTACAGAGAAAGGCAGCTACTTTGATGATGTCTCCCATGTCGAGCTTTGCTTTGCAAGTGCAAACAACTCGACAAGTTTTCATGTAATCTGCGGACTTCCTTCTGGGTTGCTATAGTGTAAGTTCTGATTTGAGATGCACGGATTTGTCGGGAGTAGCATCTTGCTGATGGTGGTGGTGATGCTAGGCTTTTGTTTGTAACATGTCATGAACTTTTGAACTTTTCTGGTGCCTTGGTTCTCTTCTCTATGGGATTTTTGTTTCAGGATTGTAATTCAAGTAGGTGGAGATTTTGAACCTACAACTAAGTTTGGTTCAAGCAGTTGAACCATGTTCTCTATAGTGTTCTTTTCAATTTTGCAAGGAATGGTAAATGTTAGGTCCTTGGGCAAAACCTTAGTTGATGAGTGTGGTGTTTAAACTTGAAAGTTGTACTCTTGTACCTATGCTATTTGACTCCCATATTTGATTTAGAAAGTCATCAATTTTAGGCATATCAATCTCATTGTGAGGAATGACTTTGTTTGAATAGGATTTGTTCTATAGGTTGTAGGATTGTGTCCTTGAATTTATCTTCATTGTGAGGAATTATGAAATTATTGCATTTACAGTTTGTGCTCAATGTGTGCAATGAAATATTTTGAGTTTAATAATATTGTTTCCTGATTATGAAAGAGAGATTATGTACTTAAACCCCAGTAGTAATATGGTATATATGTTTGTAGGGGTTCGTTTTTATTTTTGGTTTTGGTTTTTGAAAATTAAGTTTATTTCCTCTTAATTTCTTATAATTATTAGCACGTTGAATTATTAGCTAAATTCTAAAAATAAAAATAAGTTTTTAAAAATTATTATTCTAAAAACAAAAATAAGTTTTTAAAAATTATTTTTCTTAGTTTTAAATTTTAACATGGTTTTTGAAAACAGTAATAAAAAAGAAAAATCACAAAACAAAATTTTTAGAGGTGGAATAAGCGCTTAGATGCTTAGTTTTCAAAAATAGAAAACTACAAAACCAAGGCTTGGTTTGGTAATTTTTTTTTTTTTTTTTTAAATTAAGCTTATATATACTACTTTTACCTCTAAATTTTTTCATTTGTTATTTACTTTTTACCAATGGTATTAAAAACCAAGCCGAATTATTTTTGGAAGTTGGCTCAGAATTCAACTATTGTACCTAAGAAAGATGTACTAGGGTTGACAAAAAAACTCGCGGGCTCGATTGGGTTGGGGAATCCCCGATTTGACTTGGGATCGAGATCAAATTGGGGATCCTCGGGGACGGGGAGGGCATCTCTCCCTGACCCCAATATTTTCCGACATCAACTCGTCACTTTCTCTCTCTCTCTCTCTCACTCTCTCTCGCCCGAACCCTAATTACTCTCGCTATCTCGCTCGCTCCTGCAGAGATCGGGGACAAAAACCCCCTGGTCCCGTTGCCAACCCTAATATGATGGTAATAAATGGAGAGGAAATAGACTTAATTTTTAAAAACCAAAAACAAAACGGTTATCAAACGAGACCCAAATAGTTACCAAACAGGGCCTAGGTAATTAAGTTTTGATTTTGTTTTTAGTTTTTGGTTTTAAAAATGATGTGTTTTTTCTACAACGGTTTTCTCCCCTTGAAGGGACATTTAACTTCGAAGCTAAATTCTAAAATAGTAATGATGATAATAATAATGGAAATTGCAAAACTACCCTTGAAGTATGATGGTAATTGCTATTACACCCTCAAACTTTCAATTGTAAAAATTAGGCCCCTAAACTTTAAAAAGTATTAAAATTGGGCTCTCAAGCTTACAATAATTGTAGAAATTAAACCCATAAATGATAGAAATCGAACTCTCACATTTGTATGATTATTACAATTTGTACAATTATATTAGTCTGAGAGTTCAATTTTAACACTTGTATAAGTTTGAGGGCTCAATTTTTAAAATTAAAAGTTTAAGGGAATAATTACAACTATTACTATAATTTAGTGGTAGTTTTTGTGATTTGTCCTAACTATTTTCAGTTTTCAGGACTTCTCGAATTTTGAACACTTTTAGAAAGGATAAAACAAAATAAAGGAATACATAGGAGAAGTTGTATTT
Organism: Citrullus colocynthis; assembly: GCA_031780015.1. Classification (NCBI taxonomy): domain Eukaryota; kingdom Viridiplantae; phylum Streptophyta; class Magnoliopsida; order Cucurbitales; family Cucurbitaceae; genus Citrullus; species Citrullus colocynthis. The sequence continues at coordinate 433,903 of QLSR01000264.1, forward strand.
ATAAGCTTATGTAGTGTTTACCTACTCGGATACTTCCATTTGCGCAAGGGAAATTTGGATGGTTGCCAAGTTAATTTAAAATGCATTAAATGATATGCTATGATAATTAAAATTTTATTGTTATGGTTAAAATACCATTTTGATTCTCATATTTTGAGGTTTATTCAATTGTAGTCTTTATATTTTTTATTGTCCAATTTTAGTATCCGTATTTTCAATAAATTTTCAAAGTTAATTTTTATCGAAATTGATTAAATAATAATAATAATTTTCATCTAAGAAAATACAATATGGGATTATGTTTTCAAAATTTTTGAGTAAAAATACTATTAAATAACAAAAAGAAAAAAAAAATCAACAATAAACTAGCATTGGGGATTGAATTTAATATTTATTGAAATTACATGTACTAAAATTAGACAATTGAAAGTATATATACTAAAATTAAACAAATTTCAAAGTATAGAAGCTAAAATGGTATTTTAACATATTTTTATTTGTTTATTAAACTTCCTTACTTTTAAATAAATTAATGCCTAAACTAGAAGAGTTTAATTGTTGGAAATGTTTTCAAATATAGCAAAATATCATTGTGTAACAGTGATATAGTGATAGACACTAATAGATTATTATCATTTATTATTGTTTATCGGTACATTTTTCTATATTTATAAATATTCTGATTCATTTTATTGGTTTTGGAAACATCCCACTAAAAAAACAATTAGATTCTTTTTTATAAGATAAAAAAGAAAAAGAAGTTGTAATTTTCTTAAATATGATTCCTCTATTCAAATTTGACTGTGGAGGGACATTTGTTCCCAAAATAAAATTTTCTTTGAGGTAGAAATTTGATTTAATTAGACAATGTTGTTTTATTTATCTAAAAATCTACTTTTTTTTTTTTATAGCAAAAAGAACTACCATACAAACCACAAAGCAACGTATAAGGTAAACCAGTAGACATAAAGAGAAAATAGGAGAGATGAATCTTGCCCAAATAATGCCTTATGAGCAAGTGAGTTTGTTAAGGAATTGCCACCCCTCCGCACGTAGAAAAAGAAAGCATATTCAACTTAACTTTTCTTCAATGAAAAATGATGTGCTGAAATATCCACTAATATACCATTTAGGAGGCGGAACACTTTAAAGCAGTCAGACTTCGCCTAAATATTACGCACAATAATAGGCCAAACACAATCTATAACCTTCCAAGAAGTCATGAACTTTGACCTCAAAACATGATTTCAAATCTACAAAATGAAGAAAAAATTGATCTTTTTTAGAAAAGTGTATTGATCTCGCTTTCGTTATTATTGCTTACGTGCGAGTTAAATCAAGAATGGAATTTAAAAATATACATAATGAAGTAGTTAAAAAAAAAAAAAAAATCAACTATGTCTAGATGAAAAATGAATAAAATTTCTCGAACTCTCTTTCTAACGGAGTACTGAAATCAAATACTTCATTGGAGATGACATCAACGTCTAACTATAGTAAAAATAAAATTCATCACAAAGTTTCATCCACTCAACTAATAATAATCCTACAAACTCATATTTCTCCATGCTCTCCCACTCATTTGTATCTGTCAAAATGTTTGTAAGAATGATGAAGATTTTATAAATTTGTTGTTTTCGTTTGGGACGAAAGGGCGGAATACTGTTGGTTGGGAATGTCCCATATTAGTTAGATAAATGGATGATTATGAGTATATAAGTGATAACAATTATCTTCATTCGTCAAATTTAGGAGGATTTATGTCCAAAGTGGACATTATCATATCATTGTCAAGATATTTAAATGGTCATCAAATCCTAACAAGTGGTATCATAGTTTTTTAAAGGTTAAGAGTTTTAATGCTAAAGTTTGAAAGTTTTGTGATATTTTTTAAATATTTTTTTTAAAGAAAATTTTGAAATAAGGTATTTGCTGTTTTCATCCATACACGTTATAAGGGTATTTTGAACTTTTTTAAAGTTTAGGGGCATTATTGAAACTTTTGAAAAGTTTAAAGGTTATTTTTTTTAAACAAAATGCTAACGGTTTTCATCCAAAACTAATAGTAATAATATTTTTTAAAAAATATTTTTAAAAATTCAGGTATACTTTTTTGTTAGGATGTATGTCCTAAAGTCTCGCAGTTAATATGTTATTTGAAATAATGGTTGATTATTTTATATATGCAGTTATTCACTAAATAAAGATCTAGGGTCATTTTATGTAGCTTAAACATGTATGTGGTTGACATACAGGTGGATCATGTTTAAGTAATAACCTAAATAGTCTGTAGTATATGGATAATGTTGGGTGTCTTATCTTGGTGACACTACGATATGACCCACTTTGTAAATATTACAAGAGTTGAAATTGTTACAAACGATTTGTATAAGACCGAATCGCGAAATGATTGATCTCTCTTTATAACACCGTTGATTAAAGAGATTAACATTTCATAGGATGACCATAGGTGACTTGACCTTAATCTTGAGTGAGTTATGAACTCTTGTCTATGAGAGCAGTCTTTTGATCTGTATAGGTGAGAGTGACCAGATTCACCGACTCAATGCCTATCGTTTTGGAGATTTGTCTAATTAGAGAGCTGGGAACATAGCTACACAAGATGAAATTCACTCTTTCCTATCTTTAAGGTACGTAGATGAATTGCTCTTTTAAGTGCTGACTCCGGGTCTTGAGCAATGGGGCCCCTCTCTCTTATTGGCCCGAGAGAGTTTTGTTTATGGTAGGACCATAAACAAGTTGTTTATTAAAGGATCCGTGAGACATAAGGAGTTAGATATAATTACAAGGGTAAAACGATAATTTGATCTAGCTATAATTATGAGCAATTTGTGAAGGATCTACTCTCTGTTGATTGTTTATATCCGTGGACATAGAAATATATCTACAATGCGAATGGTGCAACTGTGGGTATTTAATGGAGTGACCTACAATTAATGAATATTGATTAATTTAATTAAAGAGTTTAATTCACTAATCTCGTATCATTGGAGCTTCAAATCTGTAAGTTCATTAGGTTCTCTTGCTAGCTCACTAAGGGTAAAACAAACAATAAATATTTAGTTTTGAATAAATTTGAATTGTTCAAATTAAATAAGACAATGTGCATTTATTGTATGAGATACAATTAATATAATGTTATAGAGATACGTTATAATATAAAGTTATTTTTGAATTAGATTCAAAATTAAACTATGTATTATAAGAGTATTAATATTTAAATAAGATTTAAATATTAAATTAATATGAATAAGATTCATATAATGAAGGAATTATTTGTTAACTATATATGATACAGTTAATATAATGTATATAGATATATTATATTATAAAGATTAATTTTGAATTAGATTCAAAATTAAACTATATAGTATGAGAAAATAATATATTTGAATAAGATTCAAATATTAAATAATATGAATAGGATTCATATTAAAACTATAGGTTAAAACATAATATGAATGAGATTCATATTTAAACTATAGATTATGTGAGGAAAATGCATTTGAATATGATTCAAATGTAATTTTAATTAAATATATGATATTTACTTAATTAGATTAATTAATTGAATTTAATTTAATTTTAGTTAAATTTTAAGTCCCCATGGTTAAGGAGAGTTAAAGGATGGTTAAAAGGAAGTTAATCCACAATTAACTCCCCTCGCTATCATTTTTTAGGAGAATGTGATTTTGTGTTAAGAACACAAAACTTTCTTTACTCTCAATTCTCTCTCAATCTCTCATCCATCTCAAGTTATAGAGAAAAGATTTATCTGCAAAATCTCTTCTTAATTTTCCAGAAAAGGTTCCCACAAACCTATTCCTTGTCCGAGAATAGCGAGAAAAACTTTGCGGTGGTGTCCTATTCGATACCGAAAAAGAATTGCTGAGATCATGATCACAGTGAAGATTTAGAGAAGATTGAAGAGTTGTCTTCAAATTTTTTTTTTCTTTGAATTTTTTCATAGTAAAGCATGCTTAATTAAAACATGTTTAATTTTCTTTGTATGTTCTGTAAATTAAAAGCACAAAGTGTTCACACGCTTCGGCTGAGGAATGTAATTCGTTCACTTTTAACATAAAGTACAAAGTTTAGGGGGTATTTTCTATAACTTTAATAAATATATTTTGGTAAATTAAAATTGTAGAAAAATCCATAAAATTCAATGAATAAAAAATAAATTTATACGAGACATTTTTAAAAATACGACTTAAAGGTAAAAGTCTATTTGGCACAATTTTTATTAATTCAGTATTTTGGTAAGCTAAATTTGTCAAAAATTCTGTGAATAAAAAATAAACAGACATTTTTGAAAATATGACTTAACGGTAAGTATGTCATACACAGTTTGTGTTAATTCAAATAAGAGTATTTTCGTAAGCTAAATTGTAAAAAAATACATGAAATTCCACAAATAAAAAATAAACTTATATGAGATATTTTTAAAAATATGACTCAAAGGTAGGCCTATTTGACACAATTTCTTTATGAGATTTTTACATAAAAGAGTATCTTTGGATCCTATATTTCATAATGTTTTTAGATTTGAATTATTTTTAGAAAAAGACTTTTTTTTTTTTTTTTTGTTGTTTTTTGACCGTTTTGGACAATTCTACCATTTTTCCATCTATTTATATTCGTTTTTTAATATTATTTTTTAATTTAGGAAGCTCATTTAATGTTGGAGAGAGAATGTGCATTTATTATGGTAAGTCGAATCTATCACTTTCTCGGTGAGCAAGAGCGAGAGCGAAAGAGAGATAGAGCAAGAGTGTGAGAGAGAGCGAGAGCAGTAAGAGTGATTGTGGAAGCGAAAGCGAGAGCGAGAGCGAGAAGTTTCATTGAAGTTTGGAAAAGTTTCTTTGAAGTTTGGTGGCGTTGAATTTAACGTGAATGAGCTCTCTGTGACTTTTCCCGTAAAATTCTGATAAGCATTTTACGGAAAAAGTGATAGAGAGCTAATTCCGCCTCGGTAAGTTCAAACTTATTTGGAAGGGTGCTCTATGTATTTTTGCTGTAAAATTCTTCTTTTTGTCCTTATTAATTACCCATTCAATTGCCTTCATTTGTTCCGATGTTCTATATGCATTACAATATATTCTATTGTTTGTTTGAGGTATATATCCTAAATTTTTTGCTCGACAAAGTCGAGCTGTGAGCTTAAGGCCCAGTCTGATAGCAACAAATGCAAAGGCCCAAAATAGCTCTCCGTCGAAAAGGCGGGAACTTTGGTGTTCTATCGAACAATGGAATATGTACAATTAATCCGCATATTGTATAAATATAATCATGTAAAAACTCCTGAACCATTTCTGTAATCTCTGTGGCACCATTGAAGGGAAAAGAACTGAAAGTAGCACGATCGTCTTCTTTAACTCCCGGTTTTGCCTAGACCACTGGAAAAGAGAGCAGCAGAATCAAATGATGGAGGCCATTCTAAAGGTGAAAAAGTTCTTCTTCCTTCATTTTCCTTTGTTTCTGGTTATGGGGTTATGTTTGTTTTGATTATTATGGCTGTTTTTGGACTTGCACTTCTTTGTAGCTGAGTTAATCGTGAACAACAAGGACAACATTTGTAAAACAAATTTATGGGTATTGAAATTTGTTATGGTTTGATTGGTGTTATCTGTTGCAGAGTTACTTCGGATTCTCGGCGTTCAGGCCATATCAGAAACAAGTCATTCAGGACATTCTTCTAGGGAAGGATTCCTTGGTGGTCATGGCCACTGGAAGTGGGAAATCCTTATGGTAGCTTGTTCTTAACCATTTGGGTTTTATTTGTTGCATTTTGTTGATGGGGTTTGCATGTTCTTGTTTGTTTAACTAGTGATTGATTTTTATCTTTACTTGTCAAAGTTATCAGGTACCTCCTTTGATTGTTGGAAAGACTGGCATAGTTGTTAGCCCTCTTATATCATTAATGCAAGATCAGGTAATTGATTTTTGTTATTATCATTGTTTTTTTTTTTTTTTTGAGAATAGTCAAGGTGCCGCCCGAACTGACTCAGACTCTCGTGGATGTGAAAAAGAAATGACTATTGTTCTGTTGCTCTCTTGTTCCATTGGATTTTTGGACCTCATATTCCTTTTTCCTAAGCCATTTTGGATTATGGACTGTGTAGGTAATGGCTTTAAAACAAAGAGGCGTCAAGTCTGAGTACCTTGGAAGTACTCAGACTGATTCCACAGTTCAAGCCAAGGCAGAGAGTGGTCAATATAATATATTGTTCATGACACCAGAGAAGGCATGCTCTGTTCCCATCAGGTACACATTCCTGGACCACAGCTAAAGTTAATTCTATGTCTTCATTTTTCTCCCTCTGCTTCTTCTGAGCATCCATTGCATCTCACGTTCATTTTATTCCAACACCTTCCATCTGCTGTCTTGTTTGAGCATTAGTTTTATTTGTTGTGATATTTTGTAGTTATGCAAAAGTAATTCTTAAATACTAGTGATATTTTAATTGTAGACTTAAATTATGGCCCTTGAGCATCCTGAGGGGGAACAATGTTCATACAATTGAATCCTTGTAAGGATGGCTTGGTGTTATGAGCTGTACATTATACGGGAACAGATTTTAGTACTTCTGTCGTATCTAGGAATTGGACGTATGGGTTGGATTGTACCATACTGAAGCCATGCGATGTAGTTCTGATGGAATTCATATATTTACTTGGTAGCAGAAGATGGTTTAAATGGAGAGTTATGATACATGGCATTGTACTATCCTATCGTGATTAACACCTTTTTATTTATTTTTTGAACTTCATTTTTACAGTTTTTGGTCAAAGTTAAAGAAGGCTGGAATTTGTTTGTTTGCTGTAGATGAAGCACACTGCATTTCAGAGTGGGGGCATGATTTTAGGTTAATCTTGCATCCTTTTCATTTTCCTCTCATCTTTGTTAAAAGTATTAATATAATTAAATTTACCCCAACCCATCAACTTAAGCTTTTGAGTTGAGTGGTGATTTAACAATCTTCAACTCTACTCAAATGGATCCTATCCTAAGATAATTGGCATATTGGTTGTGAGATTGGTTTTATGTTACTTTGTTGCCCCCAATATCTTGCTTTGTTACTTGTCCACATATTTGAATGTCAGCTTATCAAGAACGGAGAACCATATTTTTAAAATTTCATCTTAGGAATGGGTTTAGGTATCACACGGTTTGTGAGGATTCAGTGTATTATAGAAACTAGAATGTAATGGCTGTGGTTTATAGAAGTTGAACGTACTCCACGTTGATGGGATTGTTGCATTATATAAATGTGTGGAAAGATCTTTTTTTTCTCCCTTGAACTAGTTAGAGGTTGGTAGAGCTCATAGACACCAACAACTTGTGGTGTCAGAGTATAAGTTAAAATAAATCGAACAGTTCACAGGCCGAGCTGATAGTGAAAATCAACTGAAGCAGCTGTGGAAATTATTGACGGTTCTTATCAAATTGTATCAGTTTTCTTTTCTGATGCAGTGTTTGAAAAAGTTAAAAAGGGAAGACTAATATTTTTTTTTAAAAAAATAATTCTATTAGCATCGAAGTACCCAAGAACAAGGGGACAAGGCATACACCTTAGCCAAGTGGAGAAATTAGATGTACAGTTTTCACTTTTCAGCAATGAAAGTCGCTGGGGAAAAGATTTGTAGCTCATTCTTTAGCCAAGTTCTTAGCAACAACATGAGAAAACATATTATTGTTGGTTTTCTGTTTCTTTATGTTCAGCGTGGAGTTTGCTTCTCTCCATTTTAGTACTTCCCTTAATTGATCTGTGAACTTTTGGGTTCTGGTCACAGGGTAGAATACAAACAGCTGGACAAACTTCGCGATGTTCTACCAGGCCTCCCATTTGTTGCCCTGACTGCCACTGCAACTGAAAAGTAGGTAGCTGAATTTCTTCCAATTACACCTTTTGCTTTTTTCAAAACTTTTGTTCTTTGGTTTTATTGTTGGACTGAAAGAATCCCTCAGCAGAGCTATCACATACTGCATCACAATGGTTTGTGTTGTTATTGAACTCCATTGCTCTTCTATGGTGAACTGTTAAGCTTGAAGGTTGAAGTTACTATTATTTATTTGGATAGATTTTGTTAAATCTGACATAAAAGCTTCTCTCTTTACATTTGTCGAAAATTTACTCTTTCTTTTTTTGGGTGGGGGTTCTAACCTCTGATCTCTTGAGTGAAGGTATATTCCTTAACTAGTTGAGTGAAGCTTGGATTCATTGAAATTTTACTTGTATGTTGGAGAAAAGTGGAACTTTTGTGTCAATGTCACATATGATTTTTAATTAATAGCCCCATGGCTGTATTGGCATTCTATTTATAAGCCAGCTCCATTTAATAATTTGGTTCAGAATTGTGATATTTTGCATTATTTTTTTAACTTTAATGGTTATGCTCCTAAATTTATTTCCTTGGATTATTTCAATAAATTTTCTTGGGGAATGAATTATTTGTGTATTTATTTCACATATTGTTCCAGGGTTCGGAGTGACATTATTAATTCTTTGAAGATGAAAGATCCACAAGTTACTGTTGGTTCATTTGATCGGACAAATCTTTTCTATGGAGTCAAGTCGTTTAATCGTGGTCCATTATTCATGAATGAGCTTGTGCTTGATATCTCTAAGTATGTATCCTCTGGTGGTTCTACTATCATTTACTGCACGACAATTAAAGATGTTGAACAGGTATATTCTTTCACTTCTAGTTCTTATTAACACCAGTTCCAACTTCACTGTATTTTAAGAAGCATAGATACAGAAATATTGGCATACTTACCTAGCATGATAAATCCAGAGCATCAAGCAACAGGATTGTTTCATTATTGTTAATTCTCTTTGAGATTTTTATGCCTTCATGGTGGGCGATTGCCACAATTTGTGCAAGATGCACTTTTAGGTTTATGTTGTCGAGCTTATTGATTGGCTATTTGTGAACTTTGGTCCAAATTTTCGTAGATATTCAAGGCACTTGAAGAAGCAGGGATTAGTGCTGGGATTTATCATGGTCAAATGGACAAAAAATCACGTGCAGAATCCCACAGGTTATGCCACTAGCTTTGGGCGACGATGGAGTTAAATTATATCGATGCTCTCTCTAATTAATAATGCTGGCAACCTAATTTAGCCTTTTATTTGTGTGCTTCTCTGATTGTAATACCTTTTCTTTTATTCTTTAATCAGACTATTCATAAGGGATGAACTGCAAGTCATGGTTGCCACTATTGCTTTTGGTATGGGCATTGACAAACCAAACATAAGACAAGTGATACATTATGGCTGCCCAAAGAGTCTAGAATCTTATTACCAGGAAAGTGGGCGATGCGGTAGAGATGGTATTGCTTCTGTTTGCTGGCTTTATTACACGAGAAGTGATTTTACTAAAGCAGACTTCTACTGTGGTGAATCACAAACTGTATGAATTGTGCTTTCATTCTTACATTACTTACCATTGTATTTGATGAACTATTCACTTTTCCTAGTGGTGTATGTGTATATAGTTTAAAATTTGAACTGGATACTTCTATATTTGCTTTCTTTCGTTAGGAAAACCAAAGAAGAGCTATTATGGAGTCATTGATGGCTGCACAACAGTATTGTTCTATAGCAACTTGCAGAAGAAACTTCTTGCTCGGTTATTTTGGGGAAAAAACTCAATCTGATAAATGTGGTTTGTCTTTTAGTTGGTTTTATTTGTTAAATCTTGTGAATTCTCATGACCATCTTCCAGTGATCAAGTCTCAGTTTCATTCATTACTTCTCATATTCTGACATCTTTGTCCATCGTTGTTCCTGTCATTCTATTTTGTAAAGAGCATATTGTCATGTATTTTTTTTTTTTTTAAATTCCTTTTCTAGTTCTTTCCGTTTGGCCAAATGGTTTTGGAGGATCTCCCAGAAATTTGAGATCTCCAAGCCACCGTTTCGTTTAATGCTCGTTAATATGGAGGTTGTGGTGGTTGTTGGTGTATGCTTTCAACTACGTATGGTGTACATCTCCCAGTCCAACGTCATCTGGAGAAAATACTTATTGTCCACCCTTTCAAACACGTAGAGATATGTGCAGATTTGTGCGGCTAAGAGCTTTCTGTAGGAAACATGGGGGTAGAGCTCACTTCAAAGTTTCCTTTAGTGCCCCGTGCATAAACTCTTTTGTGCTTTTGATTTTGATTCTTCTTTTTTAATTAAAAAAATTAAAGTCAACCTGGGGAATTTTTTATGATTCCCTTGGCTTCAGGTTAAGTGATCATCACCCTTTCGAAGTGAGGTGATATATGGTTCATGGTGTCTCAAGCGTGTTTAAGGGTATTCCCTTGGCTTCAGGTACTGATGAAAATGTTGATCCTCCTTATCAGAAAAAATTTCCTCTTGAGTTTTTTCTACATCCTCTTTCCTTTTAGTCAGGGTTGGCCTCTATCTGGGCCTTCTAATGATATTTGGTTTTCTCCAAACTCCAAAGGTTGAGTATTTGATTTTTCCTGATCTTCTTTCCTACTTCACTTTGAATGTGGTGCTGGAGACGATGATATAATCATATAATGCCTGACTAAATATTGTCATTTGGTGTTGTTGATAGATCGATTGGAAATTGTTGTTTGATGATGTCATGATTGATTCTTATGTAATATATATATATATATATATGTAGATATGAATGTAGCACTTTTGGAATTTTATTTAGTTGTCTTATCGATGCCTTTGGCAGGAAATTGTGATAACTGCATAGTCTCAAAAAAGGAGCGTGACATGTCAAAAGAAGCATTTCTTCTATTGGCCTGCATCCAATCATGCAGGAGTAAATGGGGACTGAACATGCCTGTGGATATTCTTCGTGGATCTAGAGTAAGTTCTTAGCTATATGAAACTTCGGGACTTCTGAAACAGAGATTACCCTACTTTTCCAATTCATTCAATCCCCTGGCTGTCATGCCTTGTAGTTTAGTAGAGCACCCCTCCATGGTATTAGTATTGCATTGTGAAATTTTCTAAAACAATGTTCTGCTCAAGGAACAATCACATTATAACATAATGTTCATTTGTTTTCTGATTTTTAATTCTTGCTTAATCTAATATTCTTTCATGCGCTTGCAGGCTAAAAAGATACTTGATGCTCAGTTTGACAAGCTTCCACTTCATGGACTTGGAAGAGAATACTCATCAAATTGGTGGAAAGCACTAGCTAGTCAACTAATTTCTAATGGTAGGTGAAGGAACTTGAATTGCACTTATCTAGATGGGGATTCAGCCAAAAGTACTTGAGCATTCTAGGCATTTTCCTTTATCATACTCAGGCAGTGTCTTAATTGCAACATTCCCAACTCAACCTTTGAAGTACTTATGGAAGTAGATAAACTCACATATGAAAAATGTACAATAGGAAAGCACGAGAAAAACAAAGACTTAAAAATAGTTACTAGGATGTCATTGAAAAAAAGAAAAAAAAAAGGTTACTCATTGAAAAAAAAGAGAAAAAAAAGGTTACTAAGGATTAAAATGGACAATATGAGATTTCTCTGTCTAAGACTTAACTCTGGAAAAAAGACTATTTTTTTAAGTCTTGACCAGTCTTCTGTCAAAGAGAAAAATGAGTCTTAAAAAAAAAAAGTGAGGACATGACGAGTGTACGAGGTTAGCAAGAGACTTGGTAGATGGGGAAGAAGAATTTGTAGTGAACAAGTGATGATACGTTATTGACAACTGTGCGACCCCTGGAAATTCAAATAGTTTTCTATGATTTGAAAAGTGAAATTTTTATCAATTTATAAAGTTCTACCTCCTCAATTGATGGTCTAAATGAGCCTGACCCTATGGTGGAGAGAAGCCACTAGACTTCTCTTTAGATCTATGTGAAATATTTTAGATATGTAGAAGAAATATTCTAGAACAGGCTCTTTGGCATGACAGGTTGTAATAGAACTATTTTATATATTGGTGTATCCATTAAAGAAAGGAAAGGTTTTCTTTTAAAAACACCTTAGTATGTCTATAACCATTAGACGTGAATTTGGTTTGCTGAGCTCTATTCTCTCTCTCCACACCGGCTGATGTTGAAACAACTTATCAAATGAAGAAAAATTGAAATCTGATAAAAAGAACTGAGAATGAGAAACAATATCCTGTTCACGAAAGGAGGCTATAAGAAGATTCTTAACCGATGAAATTAAATAAATGGATAAAAGGAGATATATTTGTCATAAAACCAACTCCGACTGTTTTCTTTGTCAAACTTATTAAACAGAACTTGGCTTGTTATGTATATCAGGGTTTAACTTACAAATCCGGTGTTCATTGACCTTATATTAGTATAATTTTGTTTTATTTCTGGCTGGGATTGCTTGTCTTGCGTCTTTTTGTATTGATAAGAACTAGTTCATCTTTTATGAATTGTAATATTTAACGTATTGTGTACAAAATTGTATTCTTGTGCAGGCTATTTGACAGAGAACATACGTGATGTTTACAGAACCATAGGGTCATCCCCTTTCACCCAATCTTTTACTTCTGCAACTTAGCTTTACAGTTTTACAATTATCCATCCATTTTAAATTTAATCAATAGGAATGCTAATGCTTTTGTGTAAACATCTCCCCTCCTGTCCACCCAATCAATCCCTTCTCTTCGATTATCTGAATTCGAAACTGACAATTAGAATAATCCTTCCTTCTTAACAATAGTATCAGCGCAAAAGGGGAAAAATTTCTCAATTCTGCCAGGCAGGACTGTCAACCACCTCTAATTTTGCCCGTGACGAGTGAAATGATTGGTGAGAATGAAAATGACAGTGCATTAAGTGAAGCTGGGAAAATGGAGAATTTGGCTACTTTGAAGAGTGGGCTTTCAGAGGTTTGCATGTTAAATGCTAGTTTCCTATTCATGCATCGTTTATATATATTATTTTCTGTTTCCTATTGTCAAAATGTTGAGTTATTTTCCAAAAATAGTTTAGTTGTGCATGAATTGTGTTGAGTCACATGGTCTTGGTTATTAGAGGTGTTATATGGCAATAATTGTCATTATTTGTAATATTCATCGCTCCAATCAGCAAAAATGTTCTCTCCTGCTGATTGTCTTTGAACAAGGACATCGTGAGGCCTTTTTATTACCTCAGTAAATCAATATTGTCTTGCTATTCTTTTCATTTGTTTGTATATTGCAATTCTTGGCTTACTCTTCTATATTATCACTGGCTATATTTATGATGTTTGATCATATAATTAAATGTAAGACAAATTAGGTAAACCATTGGATTTCCTTCCTTGTTTTTACCTTTCTCAGTTTTGTTATATTTTGATCGTTCCATTTGTATTACTTGATTATTTCTACCCAGGCTGAGGAAAAACTCTTTCAAATGCTTTTAGAAGAGAGAATGAAGCTTGCTAGAACCGCTGGAACTGCTCCGTAGGTTCTGCAAATACTTTTAACCTGCTCATTATGAAAACAGTCATTTTTCTCCAACTATCATGGATTTGTTTGTATGTGTGTGGTTTATGTGGAAAACCTTTCTTGTCTTTTATCATGCAATATGATAGACCCTGAATCACTTAAGTGCACACAAGAAGAAAGGAAAGAAAGAGGGACCGAGTGATGTAAATACATGAGAATGAAGGGACCTAGTGATGTAAATACATAAGAATGAATTTATACATCTATATGTGTGGGGGGCCCATGTAGTCCCGTTAGTTACATTTGGGGAGGTTTCCGGGTGAGGAGAGGGAGGAAGACATCTTTTTGCTATTTTGCTAAATTTTAGCTCACTTAGCATTAAAAAAGCACAAATATGAATATGAGACAGATACGACACGACATGGGCTCGGCGATGTATGAAGAAGACACATTTATTGAAATATATATCATTTTTATACCAAAAGAAAATTGAAAGTAAATAGGTTGATGCATTTATATGCTTAAAATACTTAGTTTGATGTATTTCACCCTCAAAATTTATTATTGTTGACATATATGTCTTCTTTTTCTTTGAGTATAAGACACGTATTTTTCTAGTCTACTCAACAAATGTTCTATGCATGTCTAACATATTTGTTGCACTAATAAGTGTCTAATACGTGCCCAACAAATGTTGGGGTGTCTGACCTATGCTGGACATGGACATGCTAGCCAAACTAAACTGTTCGTGTTTCTTAGCTTAGCATTGTAGGAGAGAAGGGAGCTCTTGAAACTCCCTTGGCATTTGCCAATCAGTAAATACATAATTTCGGGTCCTATCACGATACTTCTTTTCTGCAGGTATGCCATATGTGGTGATCAAACAGTTAAAAGAATTGTATTGACTAGACCATCTACCAAGGCAAGATTGGCAAATATTGATGGTGTCAACCAGGTATATCCTTCACGAGTACACGACTAAATCTTTTTTGTGGGGTTGAAACAAGTCATTAACATTGTATTTATGTATGCTTGTTCAACATGGATTTCTGACTCGAATGTCAACACCTCATACATGTGCTAGTTTGCTATAAATTGCTCTTTGAATTTCAATGCATTTTTCAATATTTTGTATGGTCCATATTGCATCTAGACTCAGAGTTTGACTCCATTATCTTGCAGGCCTTAAGCTATTAGGTTTTAACTAGCGAAGTTGTGAGATTGTTATTTGCTCTGTCATGAATTGATTGTTTGACAATTCAGTAATGGACTTCAATAATGGTACAGCATCTGCTAAAAATGCACGGAGATCTAATTCTTCAAGCAGTCAAGCATCTATCACAAGAAGTCGGTCTTTCACTGGATGATGAATACAAAGAAGAAGGAAATGCACAAGGCACTGCAACAAGAAAACTCTATACAGATTCCAACCAACGGCGGCAGCTGGCTCCAGCAAAGTTCGAAGCTTGGAAAATGTGGCATGAAGATGGTCTCTCAATACAGAAAATTGCTGTAAGTATTTTTTTTTCCTCCTCAAAGTTACTGAGGCCTATATGGTAACCATTTGGTTTTTGATTTTTAATTTTTGAAAATTAAGCCTATAAACATTCCTACCACCTCTAAATTTCTTATTTTGTAATCTATTTTTTAACTATGTTTTCAAAAACCAAGTCAAATTTTGAAAACTAAAAAAGGGTAGTTTTAAAAACTTGTTTTTGTTTTTGGAATTTGGCTAAGATTTTAACTCTTGTACTTAAAAAAGATGGAAACCATTGTAAGAAAATGAGAGGAAATAGGCTTAATTTTCAATCCCAAAACCAAAACCGAAATAGTTACCAAACGGGACCTAAGGGAAAAAAGGCTTGTGAAGATGAATATGGCAGCATGCATAGCAATTTACAAGCTTATGCACACATTGAAATTCACCCATGAAAAAGTTGAAATTTACCCATGAAAAAGAACTTTGGATCAGTTTAGACCGTTGCAAATATAGAGTACAACTCTGGAATGTTCTCAATTTAGACACCTTTGACCTGAAAGAAGCTTACTTGATGAAAGAAAGAAGCTTTTTGAGAGATTTTGGCTCTTCAGAGTTGTGTTTTTTTTTAAAGAAGCATTTTATAGTGTGTTTAGAATTTTCGAAATCATGTTTGTTTGATTAAAAGCATGTTATAGAGTGAGTTTGAAAATAACAAAAGTGATTTTAATGAGTTTAGAATCACTCGTGTTACTTTAAACATCTGTGGCTATTTCTCTTTTTCCACTAACTTCCATTATTCTGATATATCACTATTTATTTGGAAAATAGAACTTCCCTGGTAGATCAGCACCTATCAAAGAGACTACTGTTTCTGGGTATATCCTTGATGCAGTTCAGGAAGGATATGCAATTGACTGGACCAAATTTTGTGATGAGATTGGACTTACATGTCGGATATTTTCTGACGTTCAATCTGCCGTTATGAAGGTTGGATCTTCTGAGAAGTTGAAGGCTATAAAAGATGAATTACCAGAGGAAGTGAGTTGGATATTGTAAAATATGCCTTCTGTTTCCTAGTTTTTGACAGTACAATACTTTAGTCCTCCACGCCTTCAAGTTCCTTGTTCCCTTTATGCCTACACATATCGGTTTCTAGGTCGAATGCTCCTTTGTCTGTATATGACTGGAAATTGATATTTGGATGGCAGATAAACTATGCACACATCAAGGCTTGTCTGGTGATGCAAAGCTGTGGAATGTCCCCTGAAGGCCTCCTACCCAGCAGCCACCAGGATAGAAAAACTGACGAACGCATGAACGGTGCGTCGACGTTTTCAGAGAGTCCAACTTCGATACGGAAGATAGAAGAGCCATGCGTAATTGAAACACCATCAAATGGAGAAGAGGAAATTTCTGCCTCGCTAAAGCGCCAGAAAGTTTGTGAATTGAAGGAAGAACATCGAGTTCCAGTAAAAGCAACTGAGAGCTTACTAGTTGAGTGGCTGAAGAACAATGATGGGGTAAGTGATTGAAGTCTGAAATATGTGATCATTTTTCTTATGCTAATCTTTCCAAGCTCTCTTTGAACTTCACCATAATGTGGTTTAAACGAAGAAGAATGCAATATGGTTGATAATGCAGGCTACACTTGACAATATAATGGAGCAGTTCAAAGGGTCTGAAGAAGAATCTCTAGTTGCTCTGCTAAATTCCCTTGAAGGTGATTTTGTGATATATAAAAAGAACAGTATCTACAAGCTCATGTAAGCTCTAAATCTTCATTCTAAATCCTCCTATATTGTGTATAGGAATACATGCATACAATCTAGTCTTTAATATTCATGTTTTTAATTTTTTTTCCCTTTTTTCTTTGTAAGTCATTTTTCTCTTCTAAACGTTTCAATTCCATCCAAAGTTTCGTGTTGAATTTACTTTTGGGAGCGTTAATAGCGGTACATAAAAGCCTTAAATGCTTTGAGTGTTTGGTAAAATTGATTTGAATAAATTTGTTATAAATTAATATATCTTTTCTTTTAATCACGTTCATTCTCATAGTTATTAAAATTTGATCCCTACTAGATTTTCAAAGTAGATTTATTTAGAATCAGCTCCCTAACACATTTTCAAATTTTCGAATTTATTCTTTATAAATTAATTACATTTTGTATTTTTAGTATATTCCTCACACAACCAATTCCTATATCTTAAAATTTCAAATTGATTAGCTCAATGCCACCGATTTGTTCTTTAAATAATATCATATGTTTTTTATATAAAATAATTGCACCTATTTCACTTATATTTAAACTTAACAATTCGGAGCCAGCAAAATGTAAATTTAAGTTGAAAGCATGTATGTTATAATATTTTAAATAATTATTTGAAAATATCATTTTTCAAAAAAAAAAAAAAAAAAAAAAAAAAAAAAAAAAAAA
>QLSR01000264.1:451451-521170 GCA_031780015.1 Citrullus colocynthis
AAAAAAAAAAAAAAAAAAAAGAAAAGAAAAAAAAAAGGGTAAAATATTGGTAGTAGGTCTATTTAGTAATTATTGTTAATCCAATGATTTACTATCATTTACGAAATACTATAGCTTACTTTTTTAGGTTTAAAATTGAACTTTATCAAACTCCATTTTACTTTATCTTACCATCGATTTTTCTAGAAGTATAATTGTCGGTAGTCATTTTAAAAGCTTCCAAAGCTTTACAACTCCAAACTAAGTCAAAGAATAATGTCCGAATTTAAAGGGGTATACCTAACTACCATTTTATTTCTAAAATTTGAAATTTATTCTATTTTAACTTTGGGTACTTTCATATGTTCAAATTTAGTGTCCACTTTATCAAAATTAGTATTTACAATTAACTAGTTTATTGTTAGCATTTTTTTTTTTTTAATTTTTAAAAGAAGTCTATCGACCTTCTCTTTGTAAAGTTTGTAAATTTATCTCCATTTTATTTTTTCTTACATGAAAATAATTTTATTATTTAACCAAATTCGATAAAAACTAACGTTATAATGAACAAAGGATTAACGTTAATATTTAACTTTGGACACTTAAAAGAAGATGAACTAACATAGAAAGAAATACAAAAGGAATCGAAATAATATTTTAACCTAGTATTTTTTTAACTGACATTCTCTATAACAATATTACAAGTCAAGTCGTAGGGAGCGATTAGGATTACAATGGTGTGAGAATACATTTTGACAACACATCATTTTGTCTACAAATTTGAATGTTATTTGACATTAAATGCTTAGATGGAAAAGAGAATGAATACACAAATGAGGAAATCAAAATACATGATTGTGTGGTAGTAGCTATGGTTTTGTTGGGATTGGGAAGGTGAGAGACAAACATAAAATTGCATGAAATTAAAATCTGTCACATTTTTTCTTTTTCTTGCAGGTTTTGATGTCACCTAAATCCTTTGATTTCATTTTTCTATGGATAAGTAAATATTTTGTGTCAAGGACAATAATTTTCTTCTTAAAAGAATTGCAATAAAAGAAGTTTTGTCTGCACAAGTGAGTAGTTAGGAAACCCCTTTTTTTTTATTATCATTTTTTAAAGATTCATTATCTATTTTGGTATTTTTTTTTTTTACTAGAATAATAGTCATCAAATTAACTATTTAGTCGCCAAATAGAGCCTAGCTATTGTGATAATTGACACAATCTTCCATTCTCTTCCTCATCCTCACAATTGTTGTATCATTTTTAAGGTGTGTTTCGGATACATTTTCAAGTGTTTAATTTAAAAAATAAGTCATTTTTGGAAGAAATTGAAGTGTTTGACAACCACTTAAAATATATTTTCAAGTGTATTTTCATTCGTTTTTATAAAAAATATTTAAATAAAAATAAATTTTTTTTACAAATTTTTTTTTCTTAAGTCAATTCAAACGAGTCCTTAGTTTCTTAAATTTAAAAGTATGTAGTCAAGATCAGTTAAGTCATTTCTATTTTTTTAAAAAATTAAACGAGGGAATCTTCAACTTCATATGTTATAAGAAAAAAAGAAGCATTTTATGTATGTAAGAATACAATTTCATAATTTAAAACTTTTAACAATATTGTTTATTTTTTTAAGAAAAGAAAAAAATATCAATCTATACCCCTAAACTTTAGGAGTTGTATCAATTTAAACCCTAAAATAATAATTGTATCAATTTAATCTCTTAGTTTTTGTAAGTATACTAATTTACACCTCACTCGTTTGAGAAAATCTCATGCGAAACTTATAATTGTATCATTTAAACTTTTAAACTTTTATAAATGGATCAATTTAGACTCATGGTCATATATATATATATATATATATATATATAGAATTGTCTTTGCATTTCTAATCGTCTATTTTGTAAAACGACATTTGAAAAAAATGTATACATGATTGATAATTAATGCATGGATGAATTGTAACGAGTGATCTAAATTGATTGGCTTATGAAATTTTAGAAGTTTGATTAACTCAAATTATAAATTTCACATAATAATGATCAAACGAAATTTGGAGGCGGGTAATTGATACACTTGCGAAAGTCAATGATTTAAATTAATATTACAAAAAAAGAAAAAGAAGAAAGTTATACTTTAAGTCCATAGATCTTATGTCTAGTTTCAATTTAGTCCTTATGTTTCAAAATATAACACTTTTGCCTTTGATATTTTAATGGTGCTCCATTTTAATTTTTAAGAAAATAGAACCATTAATGACTTGAAATGTTGATTAGGACAATAACTAGACTCATTTGAAATTTCAATAAATTAAAATGAGGTGGCTATTGTAGTCTTGACATGACAATTTTTTAGAAGATTAGGAAGCTACAAAGGGGAAGAAGTAGGGTTAGACTTTTCGTGGGATGAAACTTTATTTGAATTTTTTCTTTTTTTTTTCTTTTTTTTTTTTTTCCAATTACTTTGAAGAAGAATGAGGGCAAATTAAGAGAAAGGAAGGTTTTTGGAATTATGTCCAGAAGGAAATTTTGATTTTTGAGGTGGAAATTAAAGTTGAATTTGATGAATTCCATATTTCCCTACCAAAAGATAGGAGTGCAACCCAAAAAGAAAGAAAAGAAAAAATGAAAATTTTGACAACAAAACCAATCCAAAGCGATCAATTAATTTGTATTTGGAGAAAACCAAGAAGTATTTATTTTAATCGCTTTTTGATTAGAAAAACCAATTAAAATCGAACCAAATCCAGGGTATATATACTCTTAAAAAATAAACTCTAATATCAGACATCTTTTAGTAGTTTAATTATTATGACACTTATTTATTTATTGGGTAGGAAAGAGACCAAGTATTATGAGGAGAGAAGTGTCAAGAAAAAAATGTACAATTTCAATATAGAAAAAAAAGAGACTCAGTTTTAATTTAAAACTACCAAAACGAACCAATTTAAAACAAAATTGGGAATAAAAATTAAAAAAAAAATAGAAGAAAAAAATGCTTTATTTTTGGTACCACCCAAAAGGACTCGTACCAATAAAGATAATTAATTGTCTTTACTTATATACCCATGATCACTGTTTTTTCCTAACTAATGTGAGATTTTGTTCGCACTCTAACGAATAGTTAGAGAAGATGATTCCATCCCACCTATTAAATTGCGTATGAATGTAACAATGTAAAAAACTTCATCTCTCACGAATTCTCTTTCTCATTCATCTTAATAATCGGCAAAAGAATCCATATCTAAGTTATCATCAAAGTCAGCTTTCTGTTAGGTCATTAACAGTTCAATTTTTTTGAAGACTAAAATAGAGTATTCTTGAAATGTCAATGACAAAAGTATTAGATTTTTAAACATAAAAATTAAATTGAAACAACATCTAAAACTTAGGATGTCTTAAAAAAAAAAAAAAAGAAAGAAAGAAAGCCATAAGATGATGTATCTTGTACTTAGGAATAT
Organism: Citrullus colocynthis; assembly: GCA_031780015.1. Taxonomy (NCBI): domain Eukaryota; kingdom Viridiplantae; phylum Streptophyta; class Magnoliopsida; order Cucurbitales; family Cucurbitaceae; genus Citrullus; species Citrullus colocynthis. Next base: position 454,899 of record QLSR01000264.1, read on the forward strand.
GGGTTCCATTAGAATAATTTGTTAAAATTGAGGGATAATAGTCAAATTTAAAAAAAAAATAAATAAATAAATAATTATTTCCACTCCTACAATGTAGGATGGGATGGACTTTTTTTTTTTTTTTTTTTTTTTTTTTTTTTAAATTTTAGAAAAATAGAAAAAGAAAAGAAAAGAAATAATTTTCCCCCCTGGTTCTAAGACAAATAAAGAAAAAGCTACGAGAGAGAAAAACATGTACTGCCAAGACAAGTTGTTCATGTCCGAACTTAACCATTTCTCCGACACTCTTGTCTTTTCACATATTTATTTTTGTTTTTATGTTGTCTTAATATATATATACTTTTTAAAACATTAGTTGGGACTCATAGTTGATTCAATCTCGATAAAATATTGATGTCTTCATTTTATAAGGTTATTGATAAAAATATTTGATAAAATAGCATAACGGAGGGATGTTTTTAGAAAAATTATACCAACAAAGAAAGTAAAAAATTGAAATAATAAATAAACATTTTATATTTTTTTTTAACAAGTTAAAGTATTTTTATTGTATTATATTTATATTATTGACATATTTTGCAGCTTATTATTTTTTTTTTATGTTTTATAAAAATATTTATGATAAAATCAAACTGTTAATTCATCATTTATGTTTAGATGTCAAATATATATATATATATATATATAACCAATTTGTTTCATTAACAATTATTTCAAAAATCGTTGCAAATATAGCAATTCAGGTCTAAAATATTTGTTGAAAGAGAACAATGCATAAGAATTTGTAAATGTAACAAAATTTAGATACTGTTTTTAAAATCTACATGTGATAGACTATATCACTGATAAGGGTCTATCAATGATAGATCATATTAAATTTATCAACAATACAATTTATCACTAATATATTTTGCTATATTTGTAATTTTTTTAAAATGTTGCCATACTTATTTATTACCCTAAAGAATTACTCATCACTTAAATTCAATTATTTTTTAAACAAATGCTAATACACTTTCCTTGCAGAATCATAATATTAAAAAAATGGATTTAAAAACGTTCTAAAAAACATAAAATTTTATCATTTATGTAGCTACTAAAGAATGAGTGACTCATTAAAAAAATATATATATATATATATATTTCAAAGTATTTAAAAGAGTCCATGTAATATTAGGAAAAAAAAAAAAAACTTTTTTGATGTCTAGATTTTGAGTTTAATTTCTTGTTGGTCCCTAAATTTTAAATTGTAATTTTTTTTAGTTCTTAATTTTAAATTTAATTTCAATTTTTTTTACAAGTTTTGTTTCAATTTGGATTTGAGGTTTCAAGATTTATTTTTTAAACATCTATTTTTCACTAAGTACCCACTTCAATGTTTGGTGTTAATGTCTATTAATTAAGAAAAATTATTATAAATAGAAAAATATTAAATTATTTACAAATATAGAAAAATTTCACAATCTATTGCAGTCTATCGCTGATAAGCAACAGCGAAATTTTTCTATATTTGTAAATAATTTGGCTCATTTTGCTATAATTTAAAACAACTCATTAATTAACTTAAAATAACTTTAAACTGAAATTTTAAAATTAATTTCAATGGTGATGAAAAAAACAGTAAAATTTAATTAATTATAAATTTTTTTAAATATTTTTAAATTAATTAATAAACATTAACATTTAAAACTAAAGTGAGTATTCACTAAAATATCGAGGTTAAAATGTAAATTTTTAAACTTAGGATTAAAACGAAACAGATTTTTTAAACTTAGGACTAAAACGAAACAAATTTAAAATTTTAAAGGTAAAAGAATTATAATATTGTGGAATCTTGAAATTAAATTGAAGTCAAATTTAAAATTTAAAGACTATAAATATAATATTTTAAAATTTAGAAATGGAATATTTTGGCAAAGAAAAATATCTTTCCCAAGATTTTAAAACTCTAGAATCAAAAGGGTCGGATGCCAACTGCTATTTATAGTGAAAGATTCCTTAATAATTGCTACACAGCAATTATTAACATTCACTATTGTCTTCACAGTGGATCCAACAATAATTGAAAAGATACAATTAATTTTCAGAATGGCCGACAGGACAGGACCCCTATCTTGACCCTATCTGAAAATCTTATCTTATCTTTGAAAATTAAACTAAAATCTAAATTTAGTGGGACAGGACCCCCACTAAAGATAAAACGCACTAAGAAAAAGAAAAGGAATTAATAAAGATAGATTCGACATGTCTGCTGCTTTGTTGCTTCTTCAATTTGGACACTTGCTTGAGAAGATAATGACGTCACCCGATCGTCTTCTGCCTGGCACGGAATACAACTCTTGATCGATTAATTTCTTTTTTTGTAGCGCACATGCTCCCGGTCGGGACTTACTACGGCTCCCTGCCTTGCTGCCCTCGGAGCGCTCGCAGGCCCTGCTACAAAAATCAAAATTAATTTCTCAAGAGTTTTCCTGGAAATAATCCCATTCAGAGTTATTCCTTCCGCCATCTGCGTTGCCTGAGGTTGGTGAGTCCTTTTGCAGAAGTGTATCATCTCCGTCATGGAGTCTTCTCTTACAATTGTTCTTTTTGAAGAACTGAAATCAGCAGACTAGAGAAAAGTGATTATAAGGTCGGAATACAATGACCTTATTTAAAATAAATACAGGAAAATTTAAACAAATTAATTTACATTTTTATACAGAAATATAAACTACACTTGAAATAGATTGAAAGACCGATTTTGGATTAGTATGGCTGGGTATCCAAAAACGGGTCATTGATATCGATACCGTCGAATGGATCGAAATCCAAATCGTCGACATCGTTGACGGAGGCCGGTGAGGCTTCCTCTGGGAGATCGTCGTTATCGTCTGAAAGATTAACGACGACGTTGTTGACGACAGAGTTGAACTCTTGCTGAGTGCTTGCTCCGGCGAGGGTTGACATGACGGCGTTCTTTGTGAGGAGAAAGGCTTCGTCCTCTTGACGTGTCATATCTTGGAGATGAACGTTGGCCTTAAACCATTCTTTGATTTTGCCAACTTCAAGGTGAGAATAGTTGAATTTTTCCCACCATTTGATCTTGAGAGTTTTACTCAGGGCTTTGAAGTTACCGGAAGGTCCTAGCTGGAAATTCCAGCAGAAGATCCAGGGAATTTGAAAGTATAAAGCAAACCTAAACGTCTTTGAGAGTGGCGACGAATAGATGCTTTGCTGGAAGAGATGGTATGATCTTTGGATCTCTACAGGAAATATTTCTTCAGAGATTCCAAAGTACATCCACCATGCTTGAAACCAATTAGGAAAGTGCATTTTGTAGGCTTGCTTACAAAATGTCACGAACCATGAATGGTTGTATGCTTGAAGCCAGAATACAATATACCATGCTTTGGTATAGTCACGGTAATTGTATGACTGGGGTTTGAATGGTTGGGAGAATTTTCATCCTATAAACATCCCTTGTCTCCAGTAGGATGGAGTAAGAACACGAAGAATTCTTAATTTTGAATAAATGATTTTGGAGGGATCATTTTTATCAGGAACATGAGTAATTTCAGCTGACTTTGAGTCAACCAAAATGTACTCGTAAAAAGTCCTGGTTTTTGACAAATCCTCGGGTAGGAAATTAAACCCATGAGGAAAGATTTGAGAGCAGACTTCTTGGATAGAAGGTCCATCGAATTCTGGTTCTATGGTTAAATCAACCATTGCTGTTTTGGTGAAATAACCATTGATTGGAGGCCTCGGTTGGAATACCTTTGGCCTGACTATTTGAGAATACGAGGAAGGATTCCTCGGAATTACAGACCTTGAGGAGGAGGCGGCCAGAGAGGCGGCACGCTTATTTGGAGCTGTTGGTCCTGAGGGTCGCAACAGTGTATTTGAAGGTATCGGAGGAAGACTCGAAAAGTCTGTTTAAATAGTCAAAGTCCTTTGGGCAGAACCTTGACGTCGCCGGGATACTTGCTGAAATTGCAAATCCATGGCGTAGTTTTCTGCACTCATAGATGATGGTGCAGTTGATTGAGATGGGGATTTTCCCCTAGAGGGAGTAGTTCCTGAAGAGGAAGCTACTGATTGATGATGTCCTTTCAGACTATTGCTTTGTTTCGGCGGTGGCCGTTGTCGGCCGGGAGGAGGTTCCATCTTCGAGAGAATTCAGAGCTGAGGGAGTGTTTTTCAAGAGATGTTCTCTTGAGAGGTAATCAGCTAGTGAATTCTCACTGCCTTTTATAGGCTCAATTTTGAAATCGAAGCAAGATAGGATAGCCTGTCATCTTGCAAAGATCTGTTTGGAGATAAGGTTCTTGACATCTTTTTCAAAGATGTATTTGCTGGCCTTGGAATCCGTTCGGATAAGAAACTCCTTGTTGATAAGATCGCCTTGGAATTTCTGAACGGAGAGTACTATTGCCAGCACTTCCTTTTTTACGGTGGAATAGTTCTTCTGAGCACTATTCCATACTCCGGAGTGATAACGGACAACTGAGATCTTGCCGTTAAGTTCTTGTTTGAGGATACCGCCGTACCCTATTTCGGAGGCATCTGTATCAATAATGAGTTTGGCCTGTTCATCCACGATGGATAAGCATGGAATGCTTTTGGCCAATTGCTTGATTGACTGGACTGCCCGAGTAAGCTCGTCCGTCCAATGCTTTGGATTTTTCTTAAGTCTATCGTATGGTGGTAGACAAATTGAGCGGAGATTGCATATAAAATCTCCAATATAATTGACACAGCCAAGAAATCTCCGTAGCTGAGTTTTGTCTTGTATCTCATCTGGAAATTTGTTGGCAAATTCTAGTGACCGTTGGATTGGCTTGATGATTCCTTGATTGATTTCGTAACCAAGAAATCTAATCTTTGTTTGGAACAACTTGATCTTTGGTTGAGAAACCACAAGACCGTTAGATTTGATTGCATTAAGAAACACCCTTAGATGTTTGAAATGCTGATCTACTGAATTTGAGAATACCAAGACGTCGTCAATGTAGACGATTGTGAAATCTTGATATGAGTTGAAGATGTCGTTCATGATCTTCTGAAATTCGGATGGAGCGTTTTTTAATCCGAATGGCATGACGTTCCACTGAAATTGCCTAAATGGAACATTGAAGGCTATTTTGTAACGGTCAGCCGGGTGGATTTGAACTTGCTAAAATCCCGATTTCATATCAAATTTGGAGAAGACCTTTGCTTGTGCAATTCTCTTCAGAAGGTTTTGACGATTAGGAATTGGATACCTAATCCATTTGAGAACCTTGTTTAAGGGCTTGTAATTGATAACAAGCCTTGGAACACCTCTTTCCTTTTCAGCCTGATTATTGACATAAAAGGCCGAACAGGACCATGGGCTTTTTGATGGGCTTATTAGGCCTCTTTTGAGGAGATCCGAAATTTCGTCCTTGCAGACTTTGACCAGATCTTTGTTCATTTGAATGGGCCGAGCCTTTGTAGGAATTTGGGCTTCTTTGAATCCATCTTCATATGGCAATGTTACCATATGCTTCTTTCGGTCCCAAAATGCATTTGGGAGGTTTGAACAAACTTCCTTTTCGAGCTGTTTTTGGAAGTTCTGAATTCGTGCCTGAATAGATGGCTTCTGAATTTCAGTTGCCACTTTGCACGTTATGATGTCGTCTTGAAGGAATTTAATCTGCTTTTCTTTTCTGGCGACCTTGTTGATGAATTGAAGCATTTGATCTTCAATACTCGAAATGTACTTAGGAATCACCGGATTAGTGAATTCAAAAGTAATTTCTTTATTGAACTTCTTTGAAATTATACCCTTCTCAGTAACGTGGAAAGGATATATTTGAGTGAGGAACGGAGTTCCTAGGATAATTCCTTCATTGAGGTTTTTCACTAGAATGAATATATTGACAAAGCACACATTTCCTTTGCATATGTGTACCTTGGATAATTTGAACTGGATATTAAGAGGATGTCCTCCGGCTCCAGATAAGGATTCCTTCATTTTCTCGAAGTATTTAGAAGGGACAAGTCCTTCTTGTATGACATTAGTGCAAGAGCTTCGAGTTGGAAGTCTTTAATCTTAAAGACGATTTTTGACATCCACTTCTGATTATGGACTTTGCTGATACTATTGATAATTTCTGGCTCTTCTATCATGATTTTTCTTTCAAGATCACTTGTTGAGGCTTCTGGATATTGAAATTCTTGAAATGCTTGAAATGCACTTTCAAGATAAGTAAGTCGTTGCTTGTTATCAGCAACTTCTCTTTAATTTTTACCTCGTGATGGAGGTCTTCTACTTGAATAGGCATTTTGGCTTCGCCTTTTATCCGATTTAATATATCCTGGTAGGAATACATAATCGGTTTTTGAATTATCCTCTGAGGCATTTGCTCGTCTAAGCTTTGCCGTAGTTTGAACAGACAAGTTCTTTTTGCTTCCGCATCAGGAATTTGTTCGATGAGATCAAAAAGAATTTCTTGATCCTTGGTGATGACATTGATATATCCAGAACATTTACCAGCACATTGCCCCGTGCATGGTGTTGCTCCTTCGTCATCACTTGATTCACTTTGAGAGTAGAACTCTTCTTCAGAAGATGATTCTTCCTCTCGCAAGGTATTGATATAATCTTCATCTGATGAAGACTCACTTTGAGAAGAGGTATCATCATCCGTTCTTATGGCATAAAGAAGGGATTTCTTTGTCTCTTCGTCAATTGTAAGGGCATTGATCCTATCCCTTAAGGGACAACGGTTGGCATAGTGACCTCTCTGATTGCATTTGAAGCAGATCGTGTTGGTCTTTGAAGGGATTTTTCTTTTACCTTTACCCTTACTGTAATTATACTTCCTTCTTCGAGGAGGCTCTTGATCTTTAGACTTCCTCTTTCTAAAGAATTTCTTGGAAGAGTATTTCTTCTTTTTACTCTTCTCTTCCTTTGGTCCTTGAGTCAGACCATACTGTTTGCAGAAGGTGCCCAATTCCTTACGATAGTCGGAATCCTTGATCACCTTTGTTGTGTGCTTATTCTCTGTGCAGAGATTAACACATATCTTTTGAACTGTTGCTGAGATATCTCCATAAGTGAGATTTTCCCAGTTAATCTTTTGATTACCAGATTCAGTTGTCATCGTCTGGTAGAACTTTTGAGATATGTAATATGGCAATCCTTCAACAAACTTCTGTTTCCAGATGTCCGCTCCACATGTTGTCAAGGAATAAAGACGTGTCATGAAGGTGTCTTTATACCATTTGTATCTGCTCATCTTGTGACATTTTAATCCAAGAAGAGCTTCTGTTGCCATATCAGTATGAACTGAAATACTTCCTACGAAGTGTTTGGTCAACGTATAGATTAATTGGTTGACCATATCTGGTACTTCAGTTTGCATTGCTGTTGAAGAGCCTTCTATTTTGACATCGGATTTCGTTGCAGTCAATATCCGCTGTCGTTCTTGCTCTGTCAACAAATTGTGCCACCAGCTTCTCAGGTTTCCTGTAAACCCTAATATGAGAAACTGTGCTGATTCAAGAGTTGTTTTTCTGGTGCTGTATGCCGTAGCCGCTATCAGCATCTCTTGAAGCGTATTCATAATTTGAGCCTCAGAATATCCATCGATATTCCAGGTAATAAGCGATTGACCGTCATAAGTGTTTTGATTATGACGTAGATCATCCCATCCCAAATCAGGGGGAGAGGGTTGAGGAAAATGATTCTGCATTTCTACTGTTTGAGTGACAGGAAGAACCCGTGGAGTATTTGTTTGCAATAAGGAATCTTTGTTGATCATATTGACTCCTTTTGCTTCTTGTTCATTCTTTACTGCCTTTGGTTCTTTGATAGAAAGAGCAGCAAGACGTTTGTTGATTTCAGCAAGAAAATCTGAAGTATCTTCCTTGAGTTTGCCAATATTAAAGCTGTTTGGCTGTAATATGGGCTGATTTGGGTTGACTCGGGGAATCTCGGGGTACTTGTTCTTTACAAGGATTCCCGGATTCTCAATTCGTTCTACTGCCTTAGAGACTGTAGAAAGAACTTTGTTTGTGAAGTTGAGTTGATGTTGGATATTCTTTATTTCACGAACTCCAACCTTTTGAACTTTGTCTTCGTCAATGGTTTTGTAAGGTGACGAGACCATTTTGACTGTGGGAATTACAGGATGAGAAAAATAAGCTTCTTCCTCTGGAGGATAATTAGAAGTTATTTTTTCTCCTCTGGCTGTAACCCAGACAGTTGATCCTTTGATCATGGCTACATGGCTATCAGCTTGCAGTTTTTTGACAAGAGCTTCGTTGTTTCTCTTTTCGGTTTTGATCATTCCTTCAATGAATTGAGGAAAGGTGAGATATGGTTTTCGTTTGTCGGCTGGTGCTTTGACCCACATCTCTGTATATATAAGATAATGTTCTCTGAATCGACTTCTGTTATCAGAGATTACATTAATTTGATTGTAGACTGGTTCCGATCTCCTTTCCATATCGGACTGAGTAGGAGAAAGGGATCCGTCTTCTTTTTCATATTGAACATCAGGGATTCGTTGTGAGAAATCCACAGATGCTCTAATTGACTCAGATCTCCTTAGGGTATTTCCGTAAGAAGTTTCTGTTTTGATTGAAGACGTACTTGGACGACTGCTCATGATTTCGCTTATCCTTGGATAAGAGATTCCTGAATTGAATTGGACTTCGACATTTCCGTCTGGAAATTCGGTAATTGAAGCTTCTGTGCTGCTTCTTTGAATAGGAGCTGTTTCTCCTTGTAATTTCCATACTGGATTTTTTGTTAACTTATCCCATTTTAGACTTCTTGGAATGGTCATTGAAGATTTTTCGACATTGACTTCCATAAGCATAGTATATCCCTTGGGAGAGACACCTAAAGCTTTTGGAGAGAGATTTGTATGCATCAATTTGAAATAGATGCGATATGAAACTGCAAAAGGAAGAGAACCATCTTTCAGTTCGAGCCCTTGAGAGTGAACATCAAGACTTATAGTGTCCATGATGTTTTTGTCTTGAAGAGAGACCGTTAGACCGGGTCGGCAATTAAAAACTGGTCCTTGCTCCAGATTTGATTGGACAATCCCTAATAGAGAGGGAGTAAATCTGAGATGCCTCTTATCTCTTAGAGCAAGGTAGACTGGAACGTCTAATCCTTCTTTAAAGAGAGGTTTTAGGGCAACTTGCACGCATCCTATATGGAGGTATTTGAATTTTTCTTTGACTCTGAAGAGAGTTTCTTCAGGCAAGAGCTTGATTGCAGTGAATTCGTCTTTCATTGCAACGTTTTCTTCAGTGATGACTATTACATCCTGCTGAGAAAAATTGAAAGTATTGATTTTATATACCTGATTGACATCTAGCTTTGGAATAGACCAGTTTTTTAGTCTATTTTCAACCTGAGCCAGGTGGGCTTCGGCTGTATTGTGTCGGGCAAGCGCCATTGAAAGATCTTCGTTAGATCTTGAATTCTTTGAAGATAAAGAGGGAGCAGAAGAAAAGGTAGCGTCAATGATCGTGGGAGAGTGCGGAGAGAGTTTAGAGAGCATTTTCGAAAGCATAGGGAAAGAAAGAGAATCCATCGGATTATTGATGATGAACTTGAATTCTTTATGGTATTATTTTCTTGTATGAGGACGGATTTATGATTAAATAATAATAAGATCTTTGATCAATCGATCAACTCTATACTTGACTATCTTTATGATTTTATCATGAATATCAAAAGAATGTGTTCATATCTTGAAGGTTCACCACGCCTTTATCAAGATTTCTAGAACTAATTCGTTTGATTTTTATGATTCAAATCATCTAGATAGGCTAAGTAGAGGAGAGATGCCCAATCTTATTATTCTTTAAACTAAATCAGAATTCATAAGAGAGAATAATTACCAGAAAGAGATCTTAGAACACCATCCTTCCTCCTCCGGATTCTAAAAGGAGTTTACTCCATGAGAGAAGAGGGAAGTAAGGAAGAAAGTATTTTTTTTTAGAAAAAGCATATTACAAAACAAATAAATCAACAAATGGAAATAGTATTTATAAGCTTAATTTAACAATAAAAAATAAAATGGTTATCAAAACAAAACCAATGTCTCATTTGGTAATTATTTCATTTTTTTTTTTTGAAAATTAAGCCTATTTTCTCTACCTTTCTTAAAATGATCAGGCCTTGTTTGAAATCAAAATATAAAAACAGTAAAAAAAAAAACAAACAATTATTAAATTAGATTGTTTTTTTTTTTTTTTACTGTTTTTAAATTTTGATTTAAAAAAAGGCCTGATCATTTTAAGAAAGGTAGAGAAAATAGGTTTAATTTTCAAATAAATCACATTAATTATTTACTAATTGTTTCTTTTTTTTTGTTTTCTTCACCCTTTTTTTTTTTTTTTTTTTGGAGATATAGTTTTCAAAGTAGTGTTTATGTCTAAAACTTTGAAAATTTACATATTGTTTTTAACCAATGTGAAAATCTATATAAAGAGAGAAGAATCTTTACATTATCATTTTTCAATATAACTTTTCAAAAATCAGAGAATAGTTATCAAACTTATATCTTAGTATTTAAAGTTGGTGTCAAACCACTCTTTTTAAGTTTAAAATTAAATTACTTGAAAATATTTCTTTAATAACTCAAAATTAAAATTAGTTTAATTAGAATAATTTTTAAAATAAGAACAATAATTTTTTAGCGAATTGAGAATAAAAAATTACTTTTAATAATTTAAAATTAATTTTAATACCGAAAAGAAAAAAATTGAGAAGAAAAAATTAATAAAGATGTGTTTTAAAGTGATTTTAAATTTAATCGCAGAATGATTTAATCGAGTTCATTCTTCATCCATTGTTAATGGAGTTTACTTTCTTCTTCTTTACCCCCAAAAAAGAAAATAGAAGGAATCTTTGGTTGCCGTTTGGGGAAATTCTCCGTTCATACCCATGCAAGAAATCCGCCATTGTTAGGGCTAGAAGAGTCAAATTTCACCGGTTGTTTCCAAATCCCAAAACCAGGTTCTGTTTACCGCCAGTTTATTCTCAATCTTAGGGGCGGCCACCCAACTCCTCGAAGCAGATTTCTCTCTTTCTTCGATTTTCTCTTTATTTTATCCACTTTTTTTTTTTTTTCTTTCTCCCCCCCAGAATGAATAGTCATTCTATCGAAGCAATTCCTCCTGTTCCAAATGGCCCCTGGTTTTCACTTCTTTCTCCTCTCTTCTTGTTTCTATATAATAATTTCTTATTCCACTTCCTTTTTCTGTTCCCACATCCTCATCTTCTTCCCCTTCTTTCTGACTTTTTACCTTTTCTTACGTTTTTGTTACTTGTTCGTCTCTGATTTCTTGTTTTTCAACTAACCCCATTTTCATTTCTCTTCAATCTTTTATTCTTTTGCTTTATAAAGAGCGACCCAGATCGCAATTCTGCATCCTCCGATGTTTTTCGTATCTGGGTTTTTGATTTTGTGTTGAATCGTTCTGTTTTGAGGTTAATTTTTTGAGTTCTGATGACGACGGAGACGAGAGCGGTGGATCGAGGAAGTAACAGAATTGGGCATGTTAATAAGGTTCAGTATGTGAAGAGGGATATTAAGAAGAGGAAATGTAGAAAGATCAAACGCTCTGTTCCAGTAGTTCCTATGGCGCTTCAGGAACTGTTTGTTTCTTGCAGGGAAGTCTTCAAAGGCCCTGGAACCGTTCCACTGCCTTGTGATGTTGAAAAGCTCTGCTGCATTCTTGGTATAATTCACAGATTGAATCTATCTTCAATTAGCTTTATCTGTTTCATTCATCCTCTTCATTCTTGGACTGTTTGATTTGATTTGTTAACGTTTTAAAAATCTCTAGGAAATTAGCTTGGTTTGGCCCTGTTGATCCTTTGATTTCCTTTTGTCTTTACATTTTTGGCTAAGTGACATGGTTTAGGGAGTTCTGAGGTTCTAGCAGTATTACTATTTCTGGCTACATGCATATTTTATAGAGCAGCAGTGGAATTTATTTCATCATTCTGTTTCTTAAGCAATTTCTTGATCTTCCCTTTATTGATTTGTGATATCACATCATGCTTATATATTAAATCTCACTCCTATGCTCTTGAATTGTTTATAGGATTATTTACTTTTAGACTTAGATCCAGAGAGTGTGAAAGGGGAAAAAAAGAAGGAAAGGTTTCTTCTCTTGTGGAAGAGTAGATGACAAACCTTCCTATTATTTTATAATTTTTATTAGAGAGGAACTTATTAAAATTATGTTTCTGATGCATTCTGCTTTTTGTTTTTTTTTTTTTAATCATAATATCACACACTTCAATGCTGCAACATTCGATTGAGTGAACTTGAGTTATTTGATTTTTTTTTCTTGGCCTCATGGGACATATTTTGAGCCACCGTTTCTGTTTAACTAGCAGACTTGAAGTATTAAAAAACATAGGGACTTTGGGGGTTGTTTCAAATCTATGGTCACCTCACCATTCTCAAATGGAGATTAGTGAAATTATGGAATAATAATAGAAAGGCTAAATTATAAAAAATACCATCAGGTTTGCTATTTGTTTCAAAAGTACCCCTACACCATTCGAACAAATTTCTATTTAGGTTACCGTCACACCATTTCGAGTCCTAATTTTTGTCTAAATTTTTAAAAAGATTTATACTCTAATGATAGTTTTGAAACCTCTCATAGGTAAGATTGCAACCTATAAAGTATAGGGATATTTGTGAAAAAAAGAAAAAGCTCAAGGTTATTTATTTTATAAGAGCAATATTTAGGTGCAGCTTAAGTCTTAAGTCCCATGCTCTCCTTCCTCTCCACACAAAAAAGAAAATGAATTGGCACGTGGAAAATAATAATAATAAAAAGTAGCAGATTTGTAGGAATGGATCCATCTGCCTGAATAATATAGTATTTGTTTGTTTACATCGTACACTGAACATACAACTCTCTCTTTCTCTCTACAAATATTTGTTTTTGTTGTGCCATGGGGGCACATGAGTGATGAGCATCCTTTGATAATTATAATTTCCTTGCTGAAAAGATAACATACCACATTGGAATATGAGGGATTCTGCATCTAAGCGCATGGTTTTTTTGGAGAAACTTTTTAAGGTCCAGGAACAGTATTGCTTAGCTTATACACAGTTGGATATTGGCCAAATTCTTTTTCTTTTGTCAATGCTGCAGATAATATGAAGGCAGAAGATGTTGGACTTAGTAGTAGTTTGCAGTTTTTCAAGCCCAATGTTCCAGTCAAAGGAACCCCTAGAGTAACATACACAGCAATATACAAGTGCGACAATTTCTCGGTAAGCCTAATGTAGTACATTTCACTGGGTCTGGGCTGCTTTTCATCTAAAACGACCCTTGTTATATTTAAAAGGGCAAGCGATTATTCAAATTGATGTAAATCATGAAATTACTCAGGTGCATCCAAGTTGAATATAAGGTAAGCTTAAAGATCATAAGATATGAGTCAAAAGTGCACAAACTATATTGGGTTGGCCTAAGGAGGAAGTTATAAATTGTGAGATTATTGTTAACTTGAGCTGGCTAAAACATATATCTTCAACCAAGAAGTCAAAGGTTCAAATAACTTGGGCAAATTGCAAAAATGATGGTAGTTGCAATTACACCCTCAAAATTCTACAAGCGTTAAAATTGGACCCTTAAACTTACAATAGTTGTAAAAATTAGACCCCCAAATGATAAAAATTGAAACCTCAAACCTATACAATTATGCAAGCTTGGGAGTCCAATTTAACGCTTATATAAGTTTGAGGGCTCAATTTTTACAATTGAAAGTTTGAGGGTATAATTACAACTACCACCATATTCTAGGGGTGGTTTATGGCGGTAGTTGCAATTTGCCAAAAAAAAATGTGAGATTATTGGAGAATGCCTATAGTGAGCAAGCTTGTGAATTAACTATAGGGGGTAAGTTACAAATCCTGAAAAGCTAAATATGTACAGTCAAGAGGGCAGAGTTATAAGTTGAAATCATACCATATATTATGGGTTTGCCTAATGCCGAGTGATCAAACGAGGGAAACTACAAATCTAACCGAGCTGTATGTATATTCTCTGTAGGATATGTAACACCTATTATTTCAATTCAAATTCTAAAACATGTAACAATATTTCTTGCTTGGTTCCAAATTCCTGATGGCATTTTTTCCCCTCATTGTTACAGTTGTGCATCTTCTTCCTCCCAGCAACTGGTGTAATTCCTCTACACAACCATCCAGGAATGACTGTTTTCAGTAAGCTTCTGTTGGGGAAAATGCACATCAAATCGTATGATTGGGTTGATCCAACCGACAGTGATGATCCTGCTCAACCTTCTAAAAGTGAGCACTCTGAAGTTTCTTATTATAAAATATGAAATTGTTGGGAAGTATTCTGGTTGTTAGGTCGTTGACCCTGAAGTGATGATGAGTTTATATTTTTTCTTTCCTTTTTTTCTTTGCAGAGAGATTGGCAAAGCTGAAAGCTGATGCTGTCTTCACTTCACCCTGCAGTACCTCTGTTTTGTACCCAACATCAGGAGGCAACATCCACTCATTCACTGCTATAACGCCATGTGCAGTGCTTGATGTGATTGGACCTCCTTATTCCATGGAGGACGGTCGAGATTGTTCTTATTATAAGGAACATCCCTATGCCTCTTTTCCAAGTAAGTTTCATATCACGTTCCTTATTTAATGGCTTAAGTTGACTTTTTGATACTTGAAATGATGCAAAAAGGGACTGCTGTTTTGTTTGGTTGTTTGTTCTGAAAACGACCTTACTTGCACAGGATCTGTTTTATACAACTGTGTCCTTGAGTTCTAAGGTTGTGTGTTCTGGAAAACTTTGGGTAACTATTTTTGTTAGGTTGTTTCGTTCCGTGTTTTCGTTGTGTTTGGAGCGACTTTGAAAGGGTAAAATATATAGTCATCCTTTAAAAATTGGAATAAAAAAGAAAACTGTTTTGAAAGTGACCCTTTTTTTTGTCGTGTGGACTTCTTCTGAAAAATAACATTCAGATAGTGAAAGAATACTTTGGGTGGGACATTGTTGTTATTATTTTTATTAATTTTAAATGGGACTGTAATTCTTATTTCATATTTTTTTTTCCTAAAACAAAAATAGTACTTCCTACAAATATGCTAGTTGAGCTGTGCTTCTTCTGGCACGGAGATGTTTTTGTAAAACTTGTAGAAATAGAAAGCGGATTATTTTGAAATGGATACTTCTTTAACACAAGTTTCAAATTCTATGGTCAAAGTTGATATGTTCAGGGATAATTAACACATACTTCTCTTGAAGTCAAATTTCAATATCAGGACTTCATACTTAAAAAATGTTTTAATTTTACGTGTTGCACTTTTCTTGTTAATGCAGATGGTGACATGGGACTTGGAGAAGAAGAGGGTGAGGGTTATGGATGGTTAGAAGAGATTGAGGTGCCAGAAAACTCTCAAATGGATGGAATAGAATACTTAGGCCCTCAGATTACTGACATTTAAAGCCTAGTTTTGTATTGTTTTGTTTAGTTTGCCTCACATTCATTGCCTCCACTTCACAATGACCTTCTCTTTCCTTATTTCTTTCTTCTTTTTCATTACATTTTATTTTTTTTAGGTTAGTTTTTTTTTTTTCTTTTCTCTTTCGACTGTAGAGTGCCTCCAAAAGCCAACTTCTTTTGGTTATTGTATATAAAAATGTCACAAAGTTTTAACTTTTAAGTCTTCTCTTTTCCCCCTCCCATGGAAGTTTGTTGAATTTTTCTGGTTTCAGGAGTGAGAGTTTCTTCATGGTCTATTTGATGTAGTTGTGGTGTAAAATTTTCAATGTAACATTGAAAGAAAAAAAAAAAAAATTAAATTAGTAAATAAATTAGTTAAAATGTTTATTATTTATACAATAATCCTAGACTTTACACAGAGGTCTTATTATTAATTATTAATGCACACATGTTTTTTTCGATATTTCTTGACGAACTCACAAGAAAAATTATTTCATAATCTTTTTGACTAAGTGTCAGTTTATTATATCAAAAGTATTTTAAATATTTTAAATAAAGACACTAAATCAGCTAATCACCTGTATTTATTCCAAATGATTTATTTTTTAAATTAAATTTATCGAATAATTTTAAATAAAATCATGAAAAAATAGTTAGAAATCACCATGGATATATTTTTAGCGCTTGGATTTATACCATACAATTATTAGTTTACAACAACAAAAATTTAAATTGATTTTTCCTTTTATGTTGAATAAGGTTTTTCAAGATAATATAGTCCTATGACCTCTCAAATATTAACATAATTCTTTTGAAATAATGTTTCTTTTGACAGCTCAATACATTGAGATATCAACATTATTCTTTGGTTCATTCCCACCCACAAATTTTCCAATCTTATTTTGACTTTTCCATAACATGAGAGTTAAGTCATTAAAATATAGTAATACACATTAAAATAAAATAAAGTACTTAAAAGTTAAAAAGCATGTTGTCTAATAAATTAATAACCATCCTCATGCCAACTGTTTTTACTTCATCTTTTAGTTGGATTGCAAATATTGTTCATAGGTACATATATTATATATCTGAGTTTTAAATATCTGAGATAATTTATGTATGTGTTTGAATTGACAAAATAATAATTAATGTCTGGAAGTGGAATATATGTATTTGATTTATCAATTTTGTATATAGAAAAAAAAATTAAATATACTTAAATTCATTATTTAATATATTATTATATTAATTAATTAATTAATCACTTAAAGAATGGAGAATAAGAATTAAAAATTTATTTAATGATTTACTATAATTAAAGAAATATAAATTAATTAGAATATTAATAATTAATAATACATTTTTATATTAAATAGTTAAGATAACATGAAAAAGTTATTAAATAATCTAATTATATTTAATAATTAATTAAAACTAATAATAATAATTTACTAATATTAATTTATTAATTAATCGGGCTATA
Source organism: Citrullus colocynthis (assembly GCA_031780015.1). Lineage (NCBI taxonomy): Eukaryota > Viridiplantae > Streptophyta > Magnoliopsida > Cucurbitales > Cucurbitaceae > Citrullus > Citrullus colocynthis. The sequence continues at coordinate 471,863 of QLSR01000264.1, forward strand.
TTTTTACTGTTCATCTCCCAAATATAAAAATTCCACATGTATGGAGGGAATTAGAAAATCCTTGTCAGGTGGGTTTTAAAGTTCCGTGGATAATAATATCCTAGGTGTTGATGCATAATTTGGGGCATAGGTAAGACACCTGACCCTCATACGTCACGAACAAAATTTGTAATTCGGGAAGAGATGACCTGCAAAACAAAGAAAAAAGGCTCTAATACCTAAGTCAGTATGAGAATAATAGAATGTAGAGGAACTAGAAATTTAAGATACATCATTATGGAGCCACAATAATGTATTTATAGCTATAGTTGACCTAAAAACCCTTCCTTTAGGGGTTTTGAGTTGCTTTAGGTTTATCCCTTGACTTATTGGGGTTGGGTGAGTAGAGTGTGCCCTATTTGGCATTTTTCTAGGGTCGGCCTTGGTCTAGGCAAAGGTCGAGCACCTCACTTTAGCTATACTTTGGGCCTAAAATAGTCACTTGGGTTGGGGCATGCGTGAGGCATGGCCCATTAGGTATTTGATGAGGGTCAGGCTTGGCCAAGGCCGAGGCAAGCACCTCACTTTAGCCTATACTTTGGGCCTACAATAGCCACTTGGGCTGAGACATGCGCAGTTAGGTATCTGATGAGGCTCGACCTCAGCCTTGACTGAGGCCCAACACACTAGTTTGGGCCAAGGTCCAAGCCAGCCTCTTCCCCTAGGCTCATTTTGGTCCTAGGTTGTTACCCTTTGCCCTGAATCATGCTATCTTCTCAACTTTAGCGGCTATGTTCTTGCCAAAATGTCGTTTTATGTCCTTTGGTCTAAAATCACCCCTAACGCTAGGTTTTAAAATGTAAAATCTCGTGAAAGCCAAATAGAAATACTAAATAATAAATCCCATGGATAAAACAAAGGGGAGGATTCTTGATCTTTTCCTCATCTCACAATTGGTTGAGCATAGTTAAAGAGGTGTCGCTTTCTAGACACGTGTGAATTACTTGGGGAGGATTTGGTCTGTTTGAAAGCACAAATTTCTTGAAGCGAGAGAAGGAGATGAGAATTCCTCTATGAAAATGAGACTTTATATGTGTGTGTTATACCAAAGAAAAAATGACAACAAACAAAGTGGTTTATTTAAATTAGTTTAAATGTTTATTATTTTATATTACTTCATATGGATGACATTTTGTTCGTATAATGAAAATCACATAAGATTCTTTGTTATGTTTTATAGATTTTACTATATAATAAAAATGTCGATAGGATGCTAATTTAATACCATGTTATCTAATAATCATTCATATGCCAACTGTTTTTACTTCATCTTCTAATTACAAAAAATCATATCCAACCAAAATGAAAAAGACATGGATAATTGGCCTTTTGATATATGTGGTATATATATATTATTACGTTTAATGGATAAGTAGATTCTACTAAAATTTTGTCTAAAAATCGCACCATATCATAAAAGTTATTGGATATCACATATATGGTATAGAGGTGATTTTGTTTTATATGAGTAAATCCTAATTTTCTAAAAATTATTACTAAGAAAATCTTCTAATGTTTCTTCTTTAAGTATTATCTCGTTTTGTCTTCTTCACTAATTTCTAGTTAAAATTTGTTAATATGAGTATAATTCAACTGAATACAGTTTGTACTACTGACCTTAAAAGTAGAGATTCGATTTTCCACATCAGATATTGTAAAAAAGAAAAAAAAAAAAAAAACTTAGTTAAAAGTTGGACTAAACTTCCTCAGCAATAATCACAATCCTTTATTCTTTTCTCTCTCTTCCTTTTCTATTTTCTTCTTCTTCTTCAAAAGTCAAGTGATTTTCTTTTTAAATGAGACTGATATACATATTTTGCAACTTTTTTTTTTTTTTGTCACTTGTTATGTCAATATAATTTGACAAATGAAAATTATTATTAATTTCTTTCATATGTGTAATCTCAATTCTGTTGCCAATGTTTAAATTAAAACCAAATGGAGATATAGATATAGGGTAACTTAAAAAATGTCAAATTGGATAAATTGAATTAAGTAGATTAGATCACACATATATTTGTATTTAATATAATCAAATTGATCTAAGTATTTGTATTTTTTTTTTCTTTGGATCAATCGATTTTCAAATTAAATTGAATTGAGAATATTTTCATTCCTATGAGAAAGAAAAGGATTTATTAAAGTTGATATTTAAATAAGAGATTTAAGTAGTATAGTCTCTCTAACTATAGGTATGAATTTACGCGTGTTTGAATTATAATAGAATAAATGCAATTGGTAACACTTTTAGAGCTAATAATTAAATGTATAACAACACTTTTAAAAAATTCCAAATAAAGCAAGATTTATTAGGCGTTGTTTGTTTTTTTTTGGGAATATAGAAAATGAAAAATTTTTAGATGCCCATAATTATAAATATCTGAAACTACATGCTCGACATTTTTAGATAACAATATTTGTTTTGTAAAAATATTTTTGCAGATATTTAAGGATTCTCTGATAGCTGTGTTTATTTCACATGATTTCTATATGTAAATGTCTTAAATTTATAATGTTTCGAGAATGCTCTTAGGACTATTTATTAATTTATATTTAATTTAATGTAATTTGAACTTATATAACACATTTGTTTTCATCAATTTGAATTTCTTTTTAAATGAATGCAATTTATATTATTTTTATATGTTAATTTTTAAATATAAAATAATATATAATAATTTAATATTTTCTTATGAAATAAATATTAATTTAAATTTGAATACGAATATCTTGCTAAAAAAAATAAAAACTACAATATAACCAAAAACTAGCGATATATATGGTTAACAATATTTATATTAATTATATAATGCAAATAAAGAAGAATAATATATATAAAAGGAAAAAAAAAAAAAAAAAAAAAAAAAAAAAAAAANAAGTAAAAAGGGGTGCCCTAAACATGAGAATCCAAAAAATCCATGTTTGGGGGCATTTAAAACCCTTGAGATGCTATCTGTAAGGGCATCCTAGAATGCCCGAGAATCTCTAAATGTCCAGACATCTTACAATACCACAAAACAGACGCCATAATCTAGATGGCACTCCATGAGAATCTAGGATGCCCGTGAAACAAACGACCCCTAAGTAATAGACTCTATGCTCATAAACTTCGAGAGTAGGATCCAAATTTTGCTATATCTGCTAGTATATATGTAATCCAAATGCAAATTATTATAATCCACCAACTATAATAACTAACTTGATGCCCCAAATATCCGTTTCAAAGAAATAATTTTAAATATGAATAAATAAAAAAATGATTTGATTCAAAGGAAATGAGCCAATTAAAGATTTTGATGCTTCATTATTAATGAATCACTACTTTAGGTATCTAAAGCTATAATATCACCACTTTAGGGTCTAAAGCCAAATCTCGAAACAAAAAGCCAATTCTCCTCCACAAAACAAGTAGCTTTGGACAACTTGGAAGTGGGTTGCATGGAGGGACACTTAGCACTTTGGCACAATATGAGGTCCATTTTAGTTGACAAAAATACCCTTTGTATCAAGCTTGGGCCATGCCAAACGAAGGGGTAATTTTGTCTTTTCAAACCTTCAACTAGGTCACAAAGTCCCCTCCATGAGTCATGTAGGGCATAGGCCCTTTCATTGATTGGACCCTCCTAAAACAACATCCATATTCCAATCTTTCATCAAACTCTTCTATGGTACAAATTTTTTTTTCCTTCAATATCATTAATTTCTCTCCCCTATTCCTATGAAAATTGTCATTTGAAAGTGAAAGATGAGTTGAATACAATCTCAATGAATTGAATATTTTTTTTATTTCAATGTTAGTGAAGTTAATTTAAGAATATGTTTGAAAGTGATTTTGAAAGAGTTAAAATTTTTCTTTTTTCACCTTCAAAATCACTCCTTAACGTACATTTATTCATCTCAAAGTCAATAATAAATATTTTGTTTGAACGAACAAAGATAGGTTTGATAGTGACTTTGAATATGAATGTGATGATGAGTGATTCTAAAAAATTCCAAAATTTCACTAAATCATGTTCAAAATATCTCATGTATTTAAGAATGTAAAAGAAAAGCTATTCTTACCTATATAAAGAAGATGCCTTGACATCACAAACACAAACATCACAAGATGACTAACAATTGTTTGTTGGTACTCTCATTTTGACCTACTAACAATTTACAATTGTTTGCAATTATTTATTGTTGACAATATATTGTTATTAAAAAAATAATAATATCTTTTTAAAAGTGTTAAAGATATTCTAACTTTAATGTATGATTCAACGACTGTCAAAAATATTAGTTACGCCAGTTTTGAGCTTAACATCTCTACTTCGAAGTTCCATTGGATCTTCTTAATTCAATAAAGAAATGTCAAAGGTCATTCTAACATTGTGAAACAACTTCAAATCAAGAACTACTTGGTCTAAACGTTTAAAATTTAATCTTCAATAATTATGTTGTTTTGATGGTAATGTGGACATATGTAGTTCAAGTTCATCAATAACTCTAACTAACTCAACTAATTAAGTCACATCTTTCCTTTAGTAGTTCAAATTCAAAACCCTAGTTAAAGAAAAAAAAAAAGAAAGAAAAAGAGAAAAAAAAGAAATTAATAATTTTATAAAGATAAATAAATTAAAAAAAAAAAGGAAAAAGAGTGTATGAAAATAGTGTAAAGTTTGGTTTTTGTAATTTTTGATAATTAATGGAAATACAAGATAGATGGAAAGAGACATTCAACCAGCTTTCTGTTTTTTTATTAAAAACAATTGGTGATGACCCACTTGTGTCTAACTATATATTTTAAAGTATAATATATATTCTCTCAAACTTTAGAATCTAACCAAAAAGATTTTAACAATTGATATGTTTTTTTTTTTTTTTCTCTTTTTCTTTCTTTTTTTTTTTCTTTCTTTTTTTTTTTCTTTCTTTTTTTTTTTCTTTCTTTTTTTTTTTCTTTCTTTTTTTTTTTCTTTCTTTTTTTTTTTCTTTCTTTTTTTTTTTCTTTCTTTTTTTTTTTTTTTCTCTTTTTCTTTCTTATTCATTCATTCATTTATAATTATTAAGACATATTTTCATACAGCTTGGTTGGATAACATATGCAATTTGATCTGTCACCGACACATTAAATCTATAATTATTGGTAGTGGATTTTATTATTAATTAAAAAAAATGTTTATTCATATCACATGCATCTCTAACTCTTTTTTGCTGCCAATTTCTCTTTCGAAATTATAGTTTGACATTAGTTAACAAATTATAAGTTTAAATTAAAGTTTATTTATAAATATAGAAAATAAAATATTTACAAATATAACAAAACTTCGATGTGTATTAGGCTTTATTGTAGATAGACTATGATATTTTGTTATTATTTGTAAATATTTTTAGCAGTTTTGTTATTTAAAATAATTTTTCTTAAATTAATTCTAATTGTTTTAAATAAAAAAAAATTGTTTAAAGTATTTTTAAATATGGTGAAATGTCGTTGTCTATCTATGGTAGACATTGATAGACTATTATCATTTATCACGGACATTGATAGATGTCTATTAGTGTCTATCATCAATATTTTTTGCTATATTTATAAATATTTTGGTTCATTTTGCTATATTTGAAAACAACCCTTAAATTAATTGGTTAAATTATAAATTTATTGTTTAACTTTTATGTTTATTTGGTCTCAAAAATTTTAAAAATATTTATTATATTAGAATTTTGAACTTTTGCGATATTCTTAAAATGTTTAATAAGTTTACGAACTTTTATTTTTGAGTTTGTCGTGGGTGAATTTGGACCTAACGAAATTGACAAAAAAATAATAATAAGAAGAAGAAGAAGAAGAAAAGATAACGATAAGATAAGTGGACTTGGTTCAAATAAATTCAAGTGTCAGCAAATCATTTATTCAATCAGATCTAATCTTATCTGAAAAGGACAAAAGATAAACTCATAAAAGAAAAAAAAGGTAAACTCTATCTCATTCTCTTTATAAATACATCATTATAACTTCATACGAGGTATCTTGAACTTGAGATAGATCTTGAATATGCTATTGTATGGTTCTCCAACTCCGACTTTGACATCAAAATCCTTTTTCTTTGTTTTGCAAGTCATCTCTTCCCCGAATTATAAATTTACCGTTGTTGTCACGAGAAAGTCGTGTGTTTTCTCCGCCCAATTTTTGGCATCAACAATGCCCAATGACATATTAAACACAAATTGAAAGTTTAGAGACCTCAAATACTAAACTTGAAATTTTTATAATTTTGTTTTGTTTTATTTTTCTGTATTATATTTTAATTGATTCTCTTAATGGTTGTTGAACTTGACATCATTTTTAAATGTTGTCGATGTGGTAGATTTTTTTTTTCTCAGTACAATTAGAAATAGGAGAATTTGAACCAAATATAGATTATTAATACACTCATATATCAATTGAACTATGTTCGGTTTGATACTTATTTAATAGATAATCAACCTATACTACCACCATAGTTTTGAAAATTTTCTCTTCCCATAGTTTTTAGTGTTAAGGCTAAATTGAAATAGCTCAACCCTATGAAATATTTTTTTAAAAAATATTTAAATAAAGAATATAGTTTGTAAATTTTAGTGTGTATAAAATTTTATTAAATTTTAATATCATTGTTTATCGTAGAAACTAAATCATTATCAATGGTAAAGTAAGATGACTAAATTAATATTTATTAAAGTCTAATAACTAAATTGTTACAAATTTAGAATTACAATGAGTAAATTATTACTCTATAAAAATATACGGATGAAATGTGATTTTAAAGATGAATCTATTTATGGTTGAAGTTTGACAAAAGGGAAAAAATAGTTACAACATATGAAAACCATAATGCCTATAATTATGAGAGAAATTTTAAATATTAATTGATATATTATTTTTATTGTTATACCTCCATACACAATTTTACACATCATGAAATTCTATATTATTTTATTAATAAATATTTATTTAGTACAATAGATACAGTGTAAGATGATTTAAACCGAGATTCATAAAAAGAAGTACATACTAATTATCGTTGAGCTATCCTCGTGTTGATATTTGATTCAACATTTCTAATACAATAAACAATGAAATAAAAGTATTATATAAATATTCTCATATTATCAAAGTATTAAAAGAATTTTTAAACATCAATAGAGGAAAATAGAGAGGTTATACATTTTGTGTGACAACCTCTTTCAATAACTTTCTCAAAGAGATTTTGATTAGGCTTGTAGAGGATAAATAATTACAATCTATTACCCAATGTTCAAATGCTTTAAGTCCCATTTCACTTTAGTCCATATACTTTTAAATATTTAAATTTAGTTTTAATAATTTGGATATGAATCTTAAAATTACTCTTAGTTATTAATTTACGGCTAACTTTACAATATTAACCCTCCCCCCCCCCAAAAAAAAAAAGGAGAGGGAGAAAAAGAAAGAAAGAAGTTTCTCGTGTCTCCATGAATCTTGAATCTTGGAAACATGGTATTGTAGTTTTTTCAATTGAAATTATCATTATTATTTAACTAAATTCGATACAAAGTTAGGGTGTGCTGGTATTAACTTTTAGAGTGTTTAATTTTAAAATAAGTTATTTTAGAAAAAAAATTGAAGTATTTGACAGCCATTCAAAATAGGTTTTAAAATACTTTCAAAGTTTATTTTAAACCGTTTTTAAATTAAAATAAATTTTTTGAAAAATATTTTTTTCTCTAGTCAATCCAATCGGACTCTTAGGCTCAAACTACTAAAGATTAACTTTAAATTGATATTTTAACTTTTTATTATATTGGGTTGAATTCTAAAAACTAATTATTAACTACGATTGTACCATATTATGAACTTGACATATAAGTCCTCTTAATTTTGTTTTTAGAATCACTCAAAAGTACTTGTCTCACACTAATATAGATAGTTATCCTTGCAGTCTTTTAAACTACTTTTTTTTTTCTTATTATTATTATTATTATTTTTATTTTTATTTATTTATTTATTTATTATTATTATTTTTTTTTTGCCAATAGGATTTTGGTTGCATTTTAATCAAAATTCTAACATTAAGATTTTCATCGAAATTAAATTTCAATTTTTAGTTTTATCTTTTAGGTAGTAAACAATTATAGTTCATAATTAGTTTCTTCATCTATTAATAAAAGAAATATCATTAAATTTTAATAATATTTTTCATAATAAAGGGTAAGTTGTTAAAAAATATAAATTCAAAATATTAAAAAAAAAATTCATTTACAATTGATGAACTACATCAAGATGAGTGCAACAATGATGCATCCGTGATATTAAATTTCCATCAACATGTCAGCATTTTCACATTTTTATTGATTCGACATTGACACGTGGAGTGAATCAACGTTTCCATTACCTAGTTAAAAAAACAATAAAAAAGGGATATTTTCAAAATAAGAAGATGAACTAAAATATCTACAAATATAGCAAAATTTCATTGTCTATCTATAATAGGCGGTGATAGACTAATGATAGGTAGTATATCGCAGTCTATTATTTTACTATTATTTTTAAATATGTTCAACAGTTTTGTCATTTACAATAATTTTTTTTTAAAAAAATGTCAATAATAAAACTATATAAATACTAAACCTGGTAACATTTCGGACTTATAATATATTTGTTCATTAATTTAAATAATTTCTTTCGACTTTTTTGCTATTATAATTTTTTAAAAATATTTATCGACGTTAATTATATTAATATTTTTATAAAATTACCATTTCTGTCATTTTGTCAACATCCATATATTTTCTTTAGTATAATAACAGTGAGAATGAAAATGTTACGTTTAAAGAAGGTCATATCAATTAAGTTAAACTCACCCTAACTCGACATCCACATTTTAAACAGTGGGTAGAAAAAAGAGAAGAAGAAGAAGAAATAAAGAAAAAAAAAAAAAAAAAAAAAAAAAAAAAAAAAAAAAAAAGTAACTGCAAAGTTGGAGTGCAACGATAATGGCAGAAGGAGCAAAAGAAAAGGCGGCAAAAGCAACAGACTTGGAAGCCAAGGGACCACCCTCTCCCTTCCATTCCAAAATCTGACAGAAACCCACAGAATTCCAAAGTTTCATCACACCCATAACGAAAGCAAAACCTCTCTCATTGCATTTCTTCTCTAATTTTAAATTCACTTCTCCAATTTCTTCTCCCCTTTTGTGATTCATATCACACGCAGACGGAATAAAGATGGCCTTCTCTTTCTTTTTCTGCAGGAATCTTTCACCCCTTTTGCTTTTCTCCCCAGTCAGACCTCGCCTTTTGTCTTTAAGACCATCTGATGACTCCTGATAATGATGATAATTGATAAAGAACATCCATTATCCTCTTAATTAACTTAAAACTCCAACTGGGTAAGATCCATTTTGCTGTGAAATTTCTTTACTCCCCTACTTTTGTTTTCTTCATGTGTTAATGTGGGGAAAATGAACTAATGCTGTGTCTGTTTGTGTAATTTGTTGTTTTTGACATCTGGGGTTTGATGTATTTTTCTGTATCCATGTCACTAAATTGTCCTGGAGTGTATTATTAATAGAGAAACTGATTCCTCTTTGAATGGTTTCTTCTGTAAATTTGTGTCAGTGGGATTTTGTAGCTTCTTCTTGGGTGTTCTGTGGATGTATGGCTGAAATTCTTTTGGTTTTACCCAAATGTGCTATCTGCAAAACCTGAGGTGTTTTGGCTTGAAGTGTACTTTCTGGGTCTTTTTATGAGCTTTTTGCTGGGTTTGAACATGGCGAAGTGTCAGATTTGTAATAGAAACTGTGGTTTTGCTTGTTGAGGATCTTGGAGTTTAGTGATGAGTTACTTCATATTGAAGGAACAGTCAACTTCAGTTGGTTGCTTGTTCTTCATTTTCCATGAAGTGCTTGAGTGGGATTTCAATTAGCTGAACCTACAACTTTTGGCTGTTGGTGAGGGAATACAGTCCCGATAGTATCCAAGATTTTCCTGGAGTTTTGTTTTAGTTCTCAAGATTGCATGTTGGTATGCTCAGACTCTGAAATTCACATTTTACATTACTTGTCAAGGTGAGAAGTTTTTGTTTCTATTTGTTGTTGTTTTCCTTTTAGAATTTTCTAAACGTTTGAAAACACAGAATCATTTCCCTCACCATTCTACATTATTTTTCTCTCTCTCTCTCTGGTTTTTTTTTTTTTTTTTTTTCTCTTATTTGGGGGGATTTTGGCATTTTGCTTCTGGACAGATGGAGTTGTTCACATTTTTCTTTGGGAAATTTCTATTCTGTTTGCTAAGAATATTTTATGTTACCTCCTTGAATTTTATCATATGCTTATTGTCACTCCTTGAATTTTCTGCTCCAGGGTATCTGAATCTGGAATTGAACCTCGGGTTTGTACTTTTTTTACTGAACCAGAACCTACTTGGCTAAAGAGCATTGTTGTCATTTCGAGCAGTGTCAATGCGATACAAGCAACTCCGATTTACTGGCTTCTGAAATCTAGTTCACTGTCGTTCTGTTCATAGGACCAATGGTTCAAGTACTTCGTAATTCTGTGTGTCTGGTCATTCTCATTATTTTTGTTAGAGTCGATCTTTCGCAGCAATTTCAACTGTCGCAGACTCGGACGCTTTTAAGAATACAGAAACTTCTGAACTTCCCAGCTGTATTAAGTAACTGGAATTATAGCACAGATTTTTGCAACCTCGAACCAGATTCCTCTGTGACTGTTGTATGCTATGAGGGAAACATGACGCAGTTGCATATAATTGGCAAGAAAGGAGCTCTTATGCTACCTCATAACTTCTCAATGAAGTCTTTCGTTAATACCCTTGCTAAGCTTCCAGATTTGAAAGTCCTTACATTAGTTTCTCTTGGTTTATGGGGATCAATACCTGGTAAAATTGCTCATTTATCATCACTGGAAATATTAAACATGAGCTCTAATTTCCTGTATGGTGCCATCCCTCAGGAGATCTCATTGCTATCAGGATTACGGACACTTATACTTGATGATAACATGCTTGCGGGACAGCTTCCTGACTGGTTCCATGTGCTCCCGCTTCTAACCGTTTTGAGCTTGAAACACAACATTCTCAATGGATCATTGCCCAATTCACTGAATGAGTTGGAAAATCTTAGACTTCTCTCACTTTCACATAACCATTTTTATGGAGAGTTGCCTGACCTCAGCACTTTGACCAACCTTCAAGTACTTGAATTGGAAGACAATGGCTTTGGACCTCAATTCCCTCAACTTGGCAATAAGTTGGTTACCCTGAAACTGAGTAAAAACAAGTTCAGATCTAGCATCCCTGCTGAAGTTAGCTCCTTTTACCAACTTGAACATTTTGACGTCTCTATGAATTCTTTGGTTGGGCCATTGCCACCAGTATTCTTTTCTCTACCATCTCTTTCATATCTCAATATATCAGGGAACAAGCTCACAGGAATGCTTATGGTTAATATTTCTTGCAATGATGAACTTAAAGTTGTGGACTTATCCTCAAATCTCTTGACTGGAAGCTTGCCACAATGTCTTCTAGCAGATATGAGGGACAGGATTGTCTTGTATCCCAGAAATTGTTTTGTCACTGGAGGACAACAGCAGCATCCAGTTTCCTTTTGCCAAAATGAAGCATTAGCTGTGGGCATTGTACCTGAGGAAAAGAAAAAAGAACGAACACATAAGGTAGTTCTTGCCCTGAGTATAATTGGTGGCGTCGTCGGAGTGATCATGTTACTTGGTATAGTTTACTTAGTAGTAAGAAGACAGAAAGAGAGGAATACGGTGAAGAAACCTCCAACAAATATAATAGTAGAGAATCCATCTGCTGGGTACACCTCAAAGCTGCTCTCGGATGCAAGTAAGATCATTTTTCCTCATCCGCCTTTCGTTTAGTTGTTCTTCAGCTTCCGAGAACAGTGTGTACTAGTTTTTGAGACCAAAGACAATTTCTCTACTTGCACACGCCTCCACAAACCCATGTGTGAAAAAAGAAGAAATGCTATTTGGCAGTTTAAGCTCAAACTTTGAGATCTTTCAAGCTAACCTTAGATAAACTTCGGTTTAATAAACACTACTCAACCAATGCCTTGGAGCTTAAAACCATACAAGCTTACTAAACAAAAAATGCACAGGATATATTAGAGAGTGTCTTTTGCAGGACTCTTACCTTTCTCACTTTGTCAAAATGTTCCTCCTTGACAGAGAAACTATCTGAATTGAGAGCAAAAACTTTGCAGGACTATTATTTTAAGCTTTTGTACATTGCTACTGTTCTTCTAGTACTCTACCCTATCAAAATTAGTTTAAAAAAAATCATTCAGAAAGGACTATAACATCCATAACTTTCTGCCCCTAGTTGACGACATAAGATCACAATAATGAGTGATAATATATATAAGCTGTATAAAATAATAGCTTTGAGCTTCATAAGGGTGCTTACTTATTTACTTTGTGAAATACCATTATTAAGATGAGAAATGTAGTAGCTAAGAAGCCCCTATGCATTTTGATATATTACCTTACAAAAGTTTGACTCTGTGAACTTTGCTTCTTTCTCCTTCACCTTCAGGGTATATATCTCAAACAATGCAGTTTGCACCACTTGGCCTTTCAACTTATAGAGTGTTCTCATATGAAGAGATCGAGGATGCTACTAAAAATTTTGACTCTTCTGCTTTCATGGGTGAAGGTTCTCAAGGACAGGTATAACAAACTCTAAAACCTTCTATATCATGCACAACTCTTTCCTTTTGAATAATACCTGACTTTGACTATGCTGCTTTCATGGGTGAAGTCTCTTGGCAAGGTTTTATTGATATAGTTGCTTCGATCTTTGTTCATTACACGAGCTTTTTCTTCTGTCACTGAATATGGGTTTGCAGTTTTCTTCTTTTTATTTTTTTTTTAATTATTTATTTATATATTTATTTATTTATTTATTTGTGGATTATCAGTTATTAAAATCATATACTTCTTTATGGTGTTATGCAAATTTTGTTGTGGATAAATGCTCTTTGTACACTTCGTCTCTTGCATTTTCAGTTGGTTTACTACAAGATCTACTCATCAAAGACTTTGTTCTTCCTTTTTTGTTATCAGATGTACCGAGGTCAGCTGAAGGATGGCTCTTTTGTTGCCATTAGATGCCTTAAAATGAAAAGAAGATATAGCACCCAAAACTTTACGCATCATATAGACCTTATCTCAAAACTCAGACACCGCCATTTGGTTAGTGCTCTTGGACACTGCTTCGAGTTATACTTGGAAGATTCAAGTGTCAGCAGAATATTTCTCGTCTTTGAATACGTTCCTAATGGCACACTGAGAAGTTGGATATCTGGTAATTTATAAAAATTATTAGTTTGTTTCTATGCTGACTTCATTTCTGCATTTTAACTATTTTACACACAATGCAATGCAGGAAGGCACTTGAGACAATCGCTAACTTGGACACAACGTATAGCAGCAGCAGTAGGAATAGCAAATGGAATCCAATTTTTGCATACAGTTGCTGGCGTATATTCGAATAACATTAAAATAACAGATATACTACTGGATCAAAATCTTGTTGCAAAAATTAGCAGCTACAACCTTCCTCTAATGGCTGAGAGCATGGCTAAGGTACAACAAAGAAGTATTTTTTCTGTCTTCGTTGTGCAGTCTATTCGCCTCCTTGGCCCTGTTGTTCTCTCTAGTTCGTAATGACCCGGTTAACTTCGCAGGTCAGTCGGGGAATTTCTTCCAGTGGATCCAAAGATTCCAGTGGCCACGAAAGGTTGTCTATGAATATATCTAATGTATATTCACCCTTAACTTAGAATCATATGAGAAGTATTATGGACTGAAGCATCAGAATTGGTAGCACTCTAGCATATTACAGTTATATAAAACAAAACATCTGTTTTACATGTTTTTGCCCTTCCTCTTGTCCTCCCCCCATACTGCTCTATGAGATTGACTCTCAAATTTGTTACTTCACAGGATCAATCAAGAAGCTCAAGCTGACATCTATGACTTTGGAGTAATATTACTAGAAATCATACGTGGGCGAGCATCCAAATCGAAAAACGAAATTAATGCTCTAAGAGAGAAGGTAGTAGAGATAACTTTGCATTTCAATATGTCAATATGTGTGCTTGCGTGTTGTGTGTGTACACCACCTACACAGTTTTTAGGGAGCGTTAGGGGTACTGAGTTGATTATTGTAGTTTGTGGGTTATAATAGTCTATGTTTGGAGTGCAAACTATTTTAATCTGGTTATAATAATTTGTGTTTGAGTGCAAACTATTTTAATCTGGTTATAATAATTTGGTTATAATAATTTGGGTAGAAAATAGTAAACACTATAACAAAAAGGGAGAGAGGATAGGTTAGAAATAGTTAACCGTAACAAAAAGAGATCTAAAATACTATTATTGTAAATAATTATAGGTTATAAATAGTTGTAAACACTACTATTATAGTTGAAGCCCCAAATATGAAGTGGACTATAATAGTCCACTCGAATAACTTCAAATTGGCGACCGAAACACCCTCTAAAAGATTCCAACTCTATGAAGTTTATCTATGAATATGTCAAAGTAGACATGATTGTTTATGTTGTTGTATTTGGATTTTGATGTTTCTCGACATATGCAGTTACAAGAAGCCATTTCATCGGACAGTGCTGCTAGAAAGAGCATAGTTGATCCGGGCATTCAAAATGAATGTTTAGATCAATCATTGAAGACAATGATGGAAGTTTGTGTCAGGTGTCTACTCAAGGATCCAGTAACCAGACCATCCCTAGAAGATGTTCTCTGGAATTTGCAGTTTGCTGCTCAGGTTCAAGACGCGTGGTGTGGAGAATACCGTAGCAGCGACGGGTCTCCCGTCTCCCCTTCTCAACCTAAACTCTCAATCTGCTAATTCCCACAAAGAGGTTCATTTATTTTATCCATCTCAGTTCTTGGATCTTCATAGACTCTTTCTGCTGGCATGAGCTTTACTCAGATAAAAGAATAGTTTGGTTGGTTTAGTCTTGGCTAGTTTGAGCTTGCAAAAAGTTAACAGAAGAAAACATTACATTGTAGTATAAGCTTCTAGTCCTTGAACTTCATAAATATTTTGGTCCATGTAGTTTATTCAAGTCCTTGGATATAGTGTAAAAACGAAAATCTAGCTTAAGCATATGTTTTATTCATATTTGATGAATAGATGCCTACAGGGAAGCCAAGGAAGATGTTGGATTTCAGAAATAGAATTTTTGAGTTTTAGAAACCAAGAACATAGAATGTTTTCGAGTTTCTGGATAGCATTTTTCGATAAATTGTAGTAATTTGGTTGATTAGAAAAGAAGCAAGAAGTTTGTTTATATCTAAATGGTGACAGGGGTCCGTTTGAAATCGCTCTTGAGAGAGATAGAAGTATGATTATAAAAGTATCTTAGGAAGTGTTTGGAGAACTGTAATAGGATAAGCTTGTAATGTAATGTAATCGAAAATGAACGTTTGGATTGAGCGTTTTGGGCTCAATTTGTAATACAAAAGTCATTCTGTTCCAACAGTTTTCAACCAAATCCTATTTCCCACCGTTTCTATGGTTCATAATCTCATTTTCGTTTATTCTTTTAAGTGCTCACACATTCCAATACTCATTTGATTCCCAGTAATTCTATTACATTCCAGCCTCAAGATACATTTTTTTGTTGTTTTCAAATATAGCAAAATGAGCTAAATTATTGGCAAATATAGAAAAATTTCACGGTCTTTCAGCGTCTATCGCGAATAGACAATGAATTTTTTTTATATTTGTAAATAGTTTGATATGTAATCTATTTATAATAATTTTCCTACATTTTTTAGTTAATATTTAATTTTCAATTTTACCCTTTAAAATTAAGATTTATTTTATATATCTATCTCTTAAAAATAAAATGAAAAAAAGTAGGTCATATTGATAATTTTTTTTTTATAAAAGAAAATTAAAGTTATTTTCCTTACTATTTAAAAATTAATTTAGAGCCAACAAAATATATCATTTTAAACAATTATGCAAAATTATAAATTAAAAAAAAAGACAAAATTTAATAATAGGACTATTTTAGTTATAAAATCTAAAATAAGATAATTTAATACTTATTTATCAAACATAAAGATCTAAATATTTATTCATCTTTTTAATTTCGTAATATTTTAAAATAAAAAAATATATCATTTCTAGATTCATTAATAATATAAGGATTTAATTTTTGAAATATCATTAGTTACATTATCTTTCATCAATAATTTTTTAAAAATATTTAATTCTTCCCTTGTTAACCTAATTAATTTTGACTTTGTTTTTGTTATTTATTAATTCAATTTATATTTATTTGATGCATATATTTCAAATCAATCTTTCATTCGTTTTAGGAGATTTTGTTTATTTACTTCTATATTCCTAGTTGAAAATCGATTAACCTCTTCATTAAGATATCAAGTATATGTTGAATATACTAGTAATATACTGGAAAACGTAGATATACATCGCATATACCATGATTTATTTTTTAGTGTGTTTAGAGATATATTGGAAAATATAAATGCACATTGTATATATTGTTTAGGATATAAGACAATATATTGTACAAGTTGTCTTGTTCATGCACTTATCAAATATATATCCTAGTTTATTTCTAGAAAATTCAAATACATAGTGTTGTATATATCAATTATATATTGTTTTCTCCTTCGAAGCTTCTTACCGATTCTTGCTTATTTACGAGGGCTACAATTTTTTTGATTTTTTGAGAAATTTTCCTCACTTGGATAGATTTTGAAAAGAAAATTATGTTGGAAAGTTGATAACCAAGATAAACTTTCCTTACATACTTTTTTTTTTTTTTTTTTGGGGGGGGGGGGGGAACTTTACCTGCATCTTTTGGTAATAATACTATTGTATACATCTTTTTTTTTTAAGAAAAAATGATAAAGAGGGTTAAAAAGGTAAATTGATATGTTTAGAAAACTCTTTATAAATATCTCAAATAGTATAAGTTACCATCATTACATAATTCAAATTTTATAAGTGTAGGATAATTGAGATTTATAACTGTAGAATAGAGGTTATGAACACGTTTAATTTTAAGAAATTAGAATATTCATAATGCATTTAACGAAAGAATTTTTTAAAATCAAAATTCCTCAAGACCTATTTGGTTGATATCTTAATTCTATTTGATGTTTTCAGGTCCATTAAATTCAACAATCATGTGTTTGATACGTAATTTGAATTATATTTCTGAAAACTATAATTTTTAAACAATTAAAATTTTAAAAACGATATTTTATATTTTCATTGTATCTAGACTTTAAATTCTAGAATTATATGTGTATCGTATATTTATAAATTATATAATATTACAAAATGATAATTATACACATTTTTCAATATAAAATATGTTAAAAAATTGATTAATAATATGTTATAATTAACTTAATATTTAATGAATAATTTCAACTAATTTTATAATTTATAAATATTGTATAAAAATATTTAAATTAAAATGAGCTATTTTCAAATATAGCAAAAAAGAACCATAATACTTACAAATATGCCAAAATTTTATGATTTATCGATAATATAGTAGTATTTATTAAATATAGACAATATATTTTATTTTTAGTAATTTTGCTATTTAAAATAATTTTTCAATTAAAATCCAATTGTGTACCCATTATCAAATACATAACCCCGTCTCTTTGTATGAGTTTTCAAATTTCTATTTTCAAATATTATGGCGATTAATTTGTTTCGTGAATTTGCTCTCGTTTTCGTTTCCCCTAAACGGTGGGGAAAACCTTTTGACTCAGCACATTCATAAATTGATAAAAGGAAAAAACGGAGGAAAAAGATTCTCACCGGCAAAATTTGGCGGGAAAGCCGAAATCATGAGCTCCTCGGCGGTGGATACGGAGGCGCCAGATCTAGTTTGCCACCTTGACAACGTCCAAGGCCTGGTGGATGCCTTCACTGCCGTTCGATGGAAGCGCCATCAGGTTATTCCCATTTTTCCTTCCAATTCAGTTTCATTTCCCCTTTTTTTGAACTCTACGGATTCTCTCTCTGTTTGTCTGGATTAATATGCATATTTTGTTATGATATTGATTTGCTTGTTTATCACTCAGGACGCCGTAATCGAACTATCGGAACATGGAATCGTTTTGATTGTTGAGGAATCCGGCTGTCTTCAGGCCAAAGTGTATCTGCAGCGTGAGGTTTTGGATTTTGAGTTTAAAATTTTAATCTCCTAGTTATGGATTGATAAATTGATTTTAAACTGTTAATCCAACAGTTTAGTTGGGAAAAGAAATCTTGTGTTTGTGAAGTTGAAAATGATGAATAATTATGATTCAATTTGTACGAAATCTTGCTTAACTGAATTGAGATGCACATTATCATAAGAATTTATGTTCGAAGAAGGAAATTTGATGTTATGCTTGTTTCAGAGTGGCTGAAGTTCTGCTGCTTTTCTACATGCCACAGCTTTTCATTCGTTATGAATACAGTGCACAAGCTCGCCCTCGGTTTGGAGTGAGCTTAGGCATTTTTGTTGATAGTCTGAATACATTTTCAGTTCCTGGACGTTTAACCACCATTGAACTCAAATACCCGGGACCTGACATGCAACTTCTTCTCAAGTATATTCACTTTGCCTCTCTGTGCATCACGTTTCATCTCTAATATAAACTCTTTGTTTGGGTTTATATATTGGTAGACAAAACCATTTCAACTCTTCTGATGTTAATTTAATTTGTTTGGTAAGATGAGAATTGTGTTTGTTTCTGGTTTTTGGGCTTGGTTTGGTATTGATTTGGAGGTGTTAACAATGACAAAGTGATTATGTGGAAATTTAATCATTTTTAGTATTTGGTTAAACAAATTACCTTGATTTGTGGAATCTAGTTAACGTAGTTTTAGAGACTGGCTTCCTAAAAAATTGGATGGCTCTCTAACCAACATTTTATAAATAACAATCTCAAACTAAGCCTTCTGTGAGCGATGTAAGGGATCATCTTATATTGGCGAGCCTCTAAGATATTCTATCAACTTGTTAAACCGTGTGATGATAAATTTTTATGTCCCTGTTTATTTTTTTATTATTTATTATTATTATTATTATTTTCGAAACGATATCTATGTATTCTATAGCGAAGAACTGTAAGGGTACTAATAGGGGTTTATGGGTCAGAGTAATATGTTATTAGTAAGTGCATAAGGGTAATTAGTTAGAGAGTTAGTGTATTTTGTTATAATTAGAGGGAGAGGGACGGAGGGAAGACAAAACAATTGGTGGAGTTATTTTGGGTTTGGATTAACATACTCAAGAGAGGAGACACCACTTGATTTATCTAGTAGTTTTCCATCCTCCAATATATTTCCGATCTTGATTCCTGTCAGGTGGTACCCTAACAAGAGCTTGTTAGTATCTTCATATTTTATGAATTCAAACTCTGGAACTGGAGAAAACCAATATAAATAGACTAATTAGAAATTCTAATTAGTTTTTCTCCTATGATGGAACAATTTTTATGCAGATCTGAGGAGAAAATACAGTTCAAATGTAAGTAACTTACTCCAGGTTTATTATCAGGTCAGTCGATTCGTTAGATGCTTGCATTTATGCAGAGATCAGAACCAGAATCCCAGATACGATCTCATGGGATTACAATTTTGAACCTGCAGGAAACAGCCCACTCAGTTTCACTGTCAAGGTATGAGTTCATATTATAATTAACTTTGAAACCTTTTTATACATGCCAAAGATGATATCTGATATAGTTCCTAAAAGACATAAATCTGAGAATACTTTGAAGGCAAGAGAACAAAATGAAGGAATAAGTTATGAATCTAAATATTATTATTACAAGTAATCGCAGAAAAATAAGTGAAGCTTGTTGTTTGAATACTAGTCTGCAGCACTGAAGGAAGCTATTGATGATCTTGAATGGCCTGGATCAAGTGTCCTGATAGCCCTACAACCAGATCCCCCTTCGGTCACCTTCAAAGGCGAAGGCCACGGAGACTTGCAGGTATGGTTTATCATAAACAAGCTGAAATGTAAAATCCTTGTAACGTAGTAAGAATATTAATACAACCTCCCAAAACGAGCATAGCTCAACTGGCATCAAGCAAGTACTATTAATTTTGAGGTTAGAGATTCAATCCTACCTATCCTTACTTCCTACCCAGGTGGATTTCATGTATTATGCAAATACCGATCTTCTGATCTCCTTCCATTGCGATCGGCAAGTGTCCTACAGGTAACATGGTTCCTTCACAAAGTTAAACATATCAAATCCTAGCACATACTTCACTTTGCTGCAATTTTCTGTTTCTTTTTTATCTTAAATGAGTTAGGTACAAATACAAGTTTCTCCGTGCAACGACTTCCAACATACCGAGCAGTGTGATGAGAGAAAACAGGGGAAGCAAATTGACTATTGGGAGAGGAGGAATGCTAAAAGTTCAACACCTTGTTTCTGTCGCAAAACCATCCACTTCACACCCACAAATAGATTCTGCTGGCTATCAGCAACCTAGTAGAATTGCTTTCATTGAGTTCTTTGTAAAACCAGAAGAAGATGCCACAAACGGTTAGTAGACTGTTTCAAATATTATCCTAACTGTTAAACCGCGTTTTAGGTTGGCGAGCCTTTTCAAATATTTTGTCATCAACGAAGCCTGCAGAGAGTGTATGTGACTTAGCACTATTTAATGGGAGAAAGCTACTAGATTTGTGCAAGCATGTACTTTCGAGAGCGTTACTTCGACTAGTAAGTTTGAGTTGTTGCTTTATCAACTCATATTTCCCAAAGTGGAATTCTCACAACTACTAAAAGAACATTGACATTTAGTGTTAGGTTTCTTTTTTTCTTTTTTCTTTTTTCCCATTGCAAGATTTGATAGTTCTTTGTGCTCTCATTCCATCATTGTCAAGTTTGAGTCTGGTCATTACAGTTATTAACAAATAAAGGACAATGTACATTAGGACTTTAAAGGGAAAAGATGGCATATACTCCGGTTATAAAGGCAAGGGGAAGGAACATCAATCTTAAATAAAGAAGACGTTGAACCACTTTCCATAAGAAAAAGAAAGGAATTCCTTGCTCTACTAGTCAAGATGAAGATTGTCTTGGGACCTTAAAGCAAAGACAAAAGTATTCGAATTATTTTTGTCCTTTTATGTAATATGGACGTGTAGTTATTTAGGCTTTATTTTGTGTGGTTACCTGATGCTATGGAGGGTCCTACTGAGGTGCGTCCTTCCCGGTCTTCTCGTACTAGGGAAAAGTCCTCTCAATGCTCTAACGCCCACACCAGATATGGACCGAACTGTCTCACGACGTTCTGAACCCAGCTCACGTACAACCATTTAAAAAGAAAGTTATGTCTACTTTCAATATTTATGGTGTGTTCACTAATCTTACAAACAAATTTGAATTATTTTGTCAATTTTTTTTTAAAAAAAAAACTAGAGTACTTTTAGTTTTAAATTTTGGCTTTGATTTAAAAACCATTTATAAATACCTACTTTTTTTCAAAGAAGTCAATTCATTTAGGATCTTGTAGACCCACTCTTTTTCCTATTCAAAAATCGGTCTAGAATTGTAAACAAATTATTTTGATTCGACGGTCTTTTTTTTCCTTCTTGGTCGTAAACAAAGTAACTAAAAGAAACATAAGTGTAATTAGTGTTTATAATTTAAAATTTTAATAATAGAAAATTTAAAAGAAAAAACAAAAATAAAACGATTACCATTTAAGACCTAATATTTTACGAAAATGCAAGGATTATCACATTTATAGAATTAATTTGAATTTAACCAATTACACTCTCAAACTTGTAAGATTGGTGATAAAAATGAATTGTAATGATTTTTTAAATGTAATCCAACAATTTTAAGAGTTTCGTGTGAGCTTAAACATGATTCAACTAATTAAAGTATATATTTGAGATTCAAATTTCAACCCTCACAAAAGAAGACTGAGACAAAAAGACAAGAGATTGATGATTTATTTATAACATACCATTATAACTTGGTAGGTCAAGTAGCTTTGCATCTTATAACATACCATTAAAACCTTCGTAGGTAAAGGTAGTTTTGCATTTGGTCAAATTATAAATTGTTTGTGTTTTACTTGGTCACTAAACTTCCAGAATTATAGACTACCGAACCTGCTAGACACATGAATGAAAGTTTATAGGTTCTCTTTAGGCATAAAATTCCAATTTATATACAATTGATTAGTTAATTTCTTAAAACTCTAAATTTGTCAAGAGTCTATTAGACACAAAATTGAAAATTCAATAACCCATTAATACAAAATTAAAAATTTAGATATTAGACACTTTTAAAATTCACTGACTCAATAGACACAAACCTCAAAGACTAAATTTATAGTTTAATCCTACATAGTTACAAGAGGCATTTATCTAATTGCCATGTTTTATGAGAGTATCCCCTTAACTCCGACATAACACAAAACATGCCTCTACCTTGTTTCAATTTCCTCACCTTAGCGCATGGTGTGACCAATGTTTAAAATGTCAATAGAAATATCGATGTCTATATTTTATGAAAATGTCAATGAAAATATCAATAACATGTCGTCATCAATGGATATTTCTGAAAAAAAAAAATTATAAAAACAAAATATTTAAAATAGAAAGTAAACATTTTAAGATATTAAAACTTTAAACAAGTTAGCATATTTATTATTTATATGATATTTACATTTGTGATACTTTGTTGCTTATTTTATTAAGTTTCCTGGATTATTCTAAAGATATAATAAAAATATTGATTCATCCCTCATGTCGATGTCGAATCTGTGAAAATGTAAAAATATTAATAGAAATACTGTGAAAATGTAAAAATATTAATAGAAATACTGAGATGTGGATGAAAATTTAATATCATTGAGTATAATCACCATCACTTCGCTTTGATAATTTCATCGAATTATATGTCTTTGATGTATGACATGGTGCTTTGCTTTTGTTTCACCAGGGTAGGGATAATTAGTTAGCAAAACTACATATTTATTAGGATCTGAAAAATGCAAAGTGTTGCATATATACTAAACCACAAATAACTCAACAAAATTTTTTTAAAAAATGCCAATCATTACATTCAAGTTATGTTTACTCGGGTGAAAACGTAATAAATCAATAATAATGCGAAGAGTGGACCCTATTTGATTGTCTATAGTGTTGTTTCCTTGTGTTCTGCATGATACAAACACATGAAACCCATTTCAAAATCTGCCATTAAAAGAAACACAAACTGATAAACGAACAAAGGATGCTTAATCTAATTATGTCTAGAAGAAATTACATTGTATCGTTATCATTACCGTTATTGTTACAGTTCTAAAGAAAAAATTATGAATTTTGAAACTTTTATTGTTAAAAGTAACGATAACAGTAAATGTGAAAATTCATAATTCTAAATAAACGCAACAAAAAACAATCCAATTACATTCATGGTTCAGACTCATTACAAGGCCTAAATTCTACCAACCTTTCTGTTCATTTATGCTTTTATTAGGGTTGGCAAAAAAAGTCGTAGGGCCGAGTCCCGACAGGGCCCGCCCCAATTGGGTCGGGGAATCTCCAGTTTGATTGGGGATGAGGGTCAAATCAAAGACATTCTCTACCCATCCAGGGACGGGGCGAAGACAAGTAGGGTATCCCCACCCCAACCCTACCCCGCCTCGATTTATCGCCAACCACCTATATTCACTCTCACTCCCTCTCGCTGTCTCTCTCTATCTCGGAGAATTCCCTCTCCCGTTCCCATAGGAGGCCCCATTGCCAACCCTAGCTTTTATGCTGCAAAAACATCTTACTCTATGACCCATTTATCATTTATCACCAAAAACATCGAAGGAAGACAGAAAAAGCACAAGGGTGCAAAATTTTACATTGGAAGCCAAAAAGAAATTTGTTGTGTGGTCTTAGAACGCTTTAATGATAATGGATATTGACAACGTCAAGATGAAAGTCGATGGTCATAGGGACCTTAAAGCAAAGACGAAAGCATTCGAATTGACAACATGTGAGTGGCCCAGAAACGGACTCCCCTTTTGTGGACTCACACTAAACCTCCTGTCTTTTGGCAATGAGCTTGGTCAAAATTGAGTAATGAGTCCAAACATCCTAGTCTATTCAAAATTGTTTGTTAAAGAAAAAAAAAACATATATATATATATATATAAAAGAGATGCAACAAACATTGAACTTAGAATACGAAAGGAAACATTCTAGTACATGTTCAGGAGTAATTTTATAATGGTTAAAATCACTTTTATCATGCTCAAAATCACCCTAAAACACATCTTTAACTACTCAAAATTAATTTAATATTTAATTTCATACTTTGAATGCAATTTTTATTTCATCAAAATTGGATTCGAATCATTAAAATCATATTTCAAAATAATTCTAAAAATGACAAAAGTAATTCTAACCTGTTTAAAATCACTTTCAAACATGCCCTTAAAATTATTTCGAGAATATGTAATTGAAAAAAGGGAGAATATGTAATTGAAAAAAGGGAGATGAAGGGACTACAAAATTCTTTCTAGTAAGAATGCTATTTCAAGTGAATTCTTTCCATAAATCAAACCTTCTGCATAACTTAACATCAAATTAACATCAACATGGCATATTTCATTTCCTTGTTAAGCACATAAAATTTACAAATACAACGGGTTTTTAAAGGGAGGAAAATAATACTCACGCTCGGCATATCCAGAGCTATGCTTTCATATGTGTCTTGCCAAAATCTCCTAAACACTTCCTGCAAAAAGTTCAGTTCATAGTACTCCTATTGATACTCATTGATCGCCTAAAAAAAAAAGAAAAAAAAAAAAAAAAAAGTGGCATGTCAAATACCGTACAAGATTCGTTGAGCATTGCAAATTAGGACGAGTATAGGTTCAAGTAAATTTACTCCCACCGATAGAAGATTCTTCTAAATTAGTCGACAACCTATTAACACAAAATTTAAAGTTCAATAACTAATAAAACATAAAATTGAAAGTTGAAATAACTATTAGACACTTTAGAAAAATAGAGATAGACACAAACTTCAAAGATTACCTTTGCATTTTTACAGGAGGCATATCTAACTGAATCATGTTTAGTGAGAGTATCCCCTTAGATCCGACATAACACAACATGCCTCTGCCTCATTCCAATTTTCTCACCTTGAAGCATATTGTATGACCACCATCACTTCGTTTTTGATAATCTCTACGATCGATATAGTAGTCAAAGTGAGCGTAGATAATTGATATTGTACTCCTTGGAGGTTGGAATTCAAATCTCCATACTAATATTCTTCATCCGAGGACTTGAGAAGGTTTCCAAGATTTCGATATAAACATAACCCATTCAGCTGAACGTTGTTCTAACCTGGTTCTCACATTTGGTCGTTCTAATCTGGTCCTCACATTGGTTTTAACAATGTCCTATCAGTGCAACAATCCAATTAGGATTTCAGACACCATTGAGGCCAGAAAATCAGTATGCTAGCACAAATCAGGCACCCTGAAGGCTCAGCCATGGCGTTTCTCTCAGCAAATCTATCCCACTACGTAATCCAGATGTTAAATGAGATCATACACAGAACAAAAACCATTCACTTCCATGCACCAAAGTCAATAGATTGCAATGAAATGTGACCCAAATACAAATCCTCCAAATGTTTTTTGCATAACCCGAATCGCCGTTTGTTCAAGCTAGGATGGATGGAACTCGAGAATCCAGTCTTCCATCCTGGAAACTTTTGTCTCTCCATGACATGAAGAGTATAAACACTTGGTGCAGGAGCCAAACACCCAACGACAAAACAATTGCATGGACGGGATGGGTTGACCATTCTAGCAAGAGATAGCAAACACAAACCACTATATGAAATTCCATACTTTAGTGCCTCATCATGGTCTAAACCATGAGTATCTGATGACTTCTTCTCTTCTTCTTGCTCTAGTTCAGGAGAGGAGTAAATGTTACTCAGTTCTGAGTCAAACTTCTTTTCTATTTCACTTTCGTGTATACGATGCTTTGCTGCTAGCGTTCGGATACAGGATTTCCTAACTTGATCACAAATTAAGACCAACTCGCTGAAGTTAGAACAATTGTTGTACCATCTAAACCAACGGCGAGATACTCCTAAAAACCAGTCAATAATTTGAGTGTTATCTTGTAAGATGAGGAAAGGAGAGGAGCATGGATGTCCCTTATTTGTAACTAACCTATATCGCAAAAGTCGTTTTCTTATAGAATTGACAGGTGCTATTATCTCAGTTATGAAAGTAGGTTTGACAGAAGGATCATAATTTGGTAAAAGGGCAACAGTAGAAGCTGTCTCAGCAGAAATATATTCTTTCACACACCTTTGGAACTCATGAAAGGAATCTCGAAGTTCCATAGGAAGAGAAGGTTCCACTGCATACTTAGATAAGATTTTTTCTTCACTCTCTGCAGCCCTTGCATTTAGATCTTGCATCCAAATTTTCAATAGAACCTTGTACCAGTGATCAGTTTCCATTCCAGCTTTACGAAAACTGGAAATTTGATTCAAAGAGCTATTTTTAGCTAAATGCTTGATCTCTGACTCTTTAACCTTCTTCAAACCATGAGCGAGCCATTTCTTTCCCAACCACACCGTCCAAGCATTCCAAGTCTCCTGCTTTTGTAAAGCAAATAGCTCAACTTTTTCCTTCAACTTGTGGACAGATTTCACAGCTGGACTTTCCTGCACACTTCGTCTGACCAAACAACCAAGAAAACGAATTCCATGAGTCTCCCCACATGATACCATTTCCTCTTGATGATTGACGTCCAAATGCAAAGTCTTCTGCATGAAATCAAAAATCTCAGACCTAAAACTAAGAGCAACATCTTTAGAACCCGATACCGCCAAAAAAATTTCATCCATATAGCGACAACAGTATACTCTTATTTTGTCTTTCTCCTCACCTGGATATTCAGAACTATTTCCTTTCAATTGTCTCCTAAACCAGCTCCGCAGCCTTGATTGTGACCCATCTTGACCATTATTGTCATTCTCATTAATAGCCTCATATTTCATAGATAATCTGAAAAATTCTTGGTCAAAGAGGTTGAGATAGATGTTCATTAATATAGGAGACAAAACTCCCTCTTGCGGAAGACCGTGACCTTTTGGGAAACCCCCAAATTCCATGTTCAGTGCCCCAGCCACATATATACTTCTAATAACAGCAAATAATCTGGGGTCATCTATCTTGTCCTCCATTACTGTAATAAGTTTAGCCATTACAAGCTCATCCATCTTTTTGCTTAAGTCAACTGTGAACCACCAATCAGGATTTTTTATCTCTTTTCTGATGTACTTCAATACCGTTGAGTGTCCTCTTCCACTTCGACAGCCATGGGATATCTTGGAAAAATGTGGCCTAAACACACACTCCAAAACTATCCTAATGGCTTCTTGAAGAACCTTCAGCTTTATCTTCGGTAAAATGAGTACTTCTTTTCTTGAGCTTAATATGGAGAAAGTATTGGCATTGACATCAAAGTTACCATTAGATAGCTCTTCAGCCATAGATTCAAATGAGATTAAACAGTCAGTCGACATTATATCAACATTTGAGTTAATTCTAACACAGTCGTAAGCATTCTGAAGAGTTGTGGGGCAAGCAATCACTTTCCCCATCAAGTCCAAAAACTTCCCATTCAAATATTGTGCCTTCACCCTCTTCTTAATCTGAATTTCAAGTGATCTCTTAAGTTCCATTTGAGTCTTTGATCTTCTCAGATCAACATCAAGAGATTCTTCAATAAGTGAGGCCAAGTTTGTGGCCAGTTTCTTTTTCTCCATTCCCTTGTCAATTTCATCATCAGCATAGGCGAGAGTTGAATAATTTCCAGAACTTTGAACTCTCTGAACACACTCTCCTGCCATAAGTAATAAAGGTCCACAGGCAATCACATACAAGTCACATAATTTTCTAGATGTTAGAAGAAAAATTACAAATGAAATGTTTGATTTTCAAAAATTCAAACTGATTATTCAACAAGAAGGTAAAGATCAATTGCAGAAAAGAGAAGGTTCATTACATCATCACATTCTATCAAATTTGGAACATCATAAAGAAGTAAATCTAACATTTCATAACATGAACACTGAAAAAATCAACTATAACCTAACCAGAGCAGCATAGTAGATTGGATATTTACCAATGTCAGAAACAAAGGATGAATTGACTTTGCGAACATTTACATTTTGCAAAATTGAAATGTTGCGCATGTTGATCCTGCAAAATCTTTGAAGCCCCCCAAATTTCATATTTGCATAACTGTAAAGATCGTTGAGAAAAAAAAAATCAGAACTGCAAACAAGAAATTTGCCAAATACAAACAGATTAAACTATCGGAATTTCTTCTTGACCTCCATCGCTTCAGTTCTTGTCAACTAAGAGGAATAATGAAATCTCTCATAACAACACAACAAATTTTGATATACACCACTGTCTCTACAAACTTGGATTTCAACATATACTCCAATTTCTCAGCACATGATAGCATCGAGCTATCAAGTATTGCCCAATAATAGTAGCTAAATACTTTCTTTGTGGAGATTTTTCCTTTACAGCCAAGTTAGCTAGGAGACTTTATAAGGTTTGGAGAAGCAATTTGGGAATAGGAGTAGGCATGAGGGAAAAAAGAAATCTTTTAAGGTTGCTAATTAAACAAGAAAGTAATAAGTTTGATGGATGAAAGGTGTTGTTAGGACATGGGCAAGTTAAAAGGGATCTGTGTGAATGAGGAGGATGTTTCCAGAATCATAAGTGTATCCCTATATAAAGAAAGAAACTATTCAACACATTAGGTCCCAATTACGTTGCATATCCTAAAAGTGTAGTCCAGCATTTTCATGTAAAAAGCTACCCACCAATTACATAAATAGAATAACCAAAGACCTCCATTTTCATGCCAACGAGGATTTGACATAGAACAAGAACTCTGATTTTGACACATGCTCCAATATTTTAGTTATAGAGCAAATCAAATTTCATTCTCCAGTTACGAATTCAAATATCTATCATAGAAAGTTAAAACACAAAAGAATGTCATAATTCTAGAAATTATCAAATTATCTCTTTACATGAAGCCTAAAGTTAACCTAAATCTCATATCTAAGCCACTGGGATGATATCTAGAGCCTGGAGAGATACATGTTGGATGAACTATATTTCTCAGCCACATTCTAAATTTTTTACACAAGGAGTTATAAATATATGTCAAGGACAAGAGTGAGTCCCAAAACAAACCTTGTAATCCTGCATTAACTCCTCATGAAGAACTGTCTCTGGTTTCGTACTTGCAGCCTTCAGAAATTTATCTTGTCCTTCTCGAGTTCCATTATCCACTGTTGAAATAATAAAAAAGCAGAAACTTTTACATGAAAGAGAATAATGCAAAGAGCAACCACAATTGGTGCCCAGAACATAAAGCTTCTCGAAATTTAAATGTTTCTCCAAAGACCTTAATGCTCCATAACCTAGTAATCTTTATCTTTATAATAACTTTAATCTATATGATTCATATCCAAAGCAACACCTAAAAACAATTCTAAAATAGAAATAGAAAGTTCTATATAACAACAATTTCTGAATTTGAAGTTAAATGCAAAAGGTCCGAGTAGAACAGTGCTTCTCTTAGAAGGTCTTAGAAGGTTGATCGTGCAGAATGTACTAACTAGGTTGGGATTGGGAAGGGAGTGAGTTGTAGAAGAATGTTGCCTTTGCCTCTATTCTTAAGCTAAAGTAGATAAGAGTTCTTTAAACTCTCACGTCAACTAGAACATTTATCCATTATCCTTGCTCCACTTTGTAAAGGGAAATTTACATGGTTATCTTATAACAAACAAAATGTTTAATTCAATTCAGAAATGGACATTACTAGAACTAGAGAATCCCAAAATTCCAATCAATCTTGTAAACTAAAGAGAGCACCTATACCTTGCCTGAAGCCAGATGATATGTGGAGTTCATTCCAAGATGAGCTCTTATTTTTCCTCCAATGAAAGCAGTTTTTTATTAACCGTAATAACTTTCATTGAGGAAATTCAAGGCTACAAGCAGGGAGCCCAACTAAAAGAAGGGCACCAACTATAACCTAGAATCTATAAAGCAGTTAGAAGTTTTCTTTTATTCTGAAGACTACAAATTACACATTGCATAAAATGTTGTAGATAATATCAACCTGTAACTAAAAATCCTTACAAGTACAAGCTTGTTCAGGATGGACTTTAGAGGGTTTTTTTCCTTCTATTTTCACACTTACATTTTAACTTTTCATCACTGTATAGATTCCACAGTTTAATAGAGGAAACGAAAAACCCTTCAACAAAAGATGAATTATCTTGACTTCAAAAAAAAAAAAAAAAAAAGAAATGCATTATTTTGAGAAATAGGGGAAAACGCAATGCGTTACCCACAAACAGCGCAGCTAAAACACCGACGAAGGTGGTGACAGACTCACAGCGAAAAGAACCCACGACGGCAGCGAAGAGACCACGCCGGTGCTGAAGACGCTGAAGTCAGAGGGAGATTAACACCGGAGACCACGCCGGCGTCGTGTCTGACGAGGGGGGCGGTGGCTGGAGTCGCAGAGTGGCGGCATCGAGAAGGAAAAGAAATACTGAGACGGAGGAGCGGGAAATTTGCACAGATGACTCAAGATATGGAAAATGTCAAATGACCCACGTTTTAAAAGAAATGTCAATTCACCTTCTGTTGACGTTAAAGACGTTAGGGGTATATTGAATTATGAAGGCATATTTTAAAAAATGTGAGTTATTTGGCATTTTAGATCATTTCGTGCAAATTTTTCGAAAATTAGTGGCGACAGTAAGAAGAAACGATAGGGAATTAGGGTTCTTCTTCTTTATATTTTTTTTCATTTCTTTTTTCCTTTTCTTTTTTTTTTTTTATCTTTTAGTATTTCCTTATTATTTTTTACTAATTTGCCCTCTTAATCATTTTTTTCTTACAATATTTAAGTTGTTGTAACCTGCATCTTCAGGAAGTGACTTTTGTACCTTCCACATATATATGCGAATGGTAATTTGCCTCCTTTTTTATTTTTTTTATTTTTTTGTTTTTTTTTTTTTTTCTTTTCTTTTCTTTTATTTTCATGATTTCGGCCTTTTTTTTTTTTTATCTTTTAGTATTTCCTTATTATTTTTTACTAAATTGCCCCCCTAATCATTTTTTTCTTACAATATTTAAGTTGTTGTAACCTGCATCTTCAGGAAGTGACTTTTGTAACTTCCACATATATATGCGAAAGGTAATTTGCCTCCTTTTTTATTTTTTTTTTAACTTTTTTTGCAACAAATAAAATGAGAGATGATTAAGAGCTTTGACTTCGACCTATGTACAATAGTATATAAGGATGACACGGGAAGGTGTAAACAACTTCGATGTTTTATCACCTCTTTGGCCTGGATCACCGCCTCGTCTAGACAAATAGAGGGATGACATCAAAAGGTTTGAATAACCTCGATGTTCTATCTCCTCTTTGGCCTGAATCACCTCTTCGTGCAAACAAATGGATGGATAACATCAAAAGGTTTGAACAACCTCGGAGTTCTATCACCTATTTGGTTTGGATCACCATCTCGTGCAGCTAGATAGAGGGATGGTACCGAAAGGTTTGAACAACCTCGGTGTTCCATCACCTATCTAGCTCTCCTTGTGTCGACAAATAGAGGGATGACACTGGAAGGTTTGAACAACCTCAGTGTTCTATTTCCTCTTTGGCTTGGATCAGCTTCTTGTGCAAGCAAATAGAGAGATGACGCGGGAAAGGTTTGAACATCCTCAGTGCTTTATCACCTAAGGCTCGAACATCCTCAGCGCTCTATCACCTATGTGGCTTTTCTTGTGCTGACAAACAAAGGGATGACACTAAAAGGTGTGAACAACCTCAGTGTTCTATCTCCCCCAGTGTCCTCTATTTACTCGAACCTAAAATATGATAAAGCCCTATAGAGCCCGCCATTTTTTTTAAAGCTTTTCGTACCTTTTCCCCTGAGATTATGCGACCAGTACTCACTTTTTTCTTCTTTTCTTTTTATTTTATCTTGCAGAATTATGGTTTACTTTACCGAGCATATCGTGTTCAGCAAGAGGTATCTTGTGATTCTTGCAAATAATGATCAACTCATGAAGAACAAGCTTAGCTTTCTTGTGGAGGAATCATTAGATGGCCCTTTTGTTGATCTCTCTTTGACTTAGAGACAATTTTCTTTGAATACCTCCGCTAACCCTCACTCACAGTACGTCTAGTGCTATAGAAGCGGTATAAGAATTCTCATTCTAGCTGTTCCCAGCTGTCAATCACTTTCAGCTCCAGATTGGTGTACCAGTCGAAAGCATTTCCTTTTAGAATTCAGACGAGCTGCTTGACTGACAAGTCTTCTTTAGTTACCACATTCTCGCATGTTTCAACAAATTGAGTAACGTGTTACTTTGGGTTGACCTATTCGTCGAACTGTTGGAACTTTGGGGGTTGATACTCAGTAGACATTCTAAAGTTATCGATTCTCTTGGTGTACAACTTGGAGTTACATGAAATAAGTTTGCGAAAGCCCCTACATACTGGGCTCTGATGGAATTTGTGATCATGTTCTGCAATTGTTGGATCGACAAAGAGGCGACAAAGGTGGATTATTGTTGCAACTGAGTTTTCCCTTTGTCATTCATCTTTGTAGCGTGAGTTTGGCTCGACTCAACAGTTTCTCAAGCCTGCATCTGATCTCTTAAGGCAACGATCTCATGATCTTGCTCCTCAATAACTTTGATTAGGAGATTTATTTTCCTCTCCATCAGGGTGTAATTTTTTCTTGGATCGGTTAGAAGCAGGAGCAGAGCTGTCAAACAAAGGATTTTCTTTGCTAACAATCCCGCCTTTAGGGGATTCCGTCAACCACCTCTAGATGTTCTCCGCAATGGCATAGCCTTGT
The DNA here is from genome assembly GCA_031780015.1 of Citrullus colocynthis. Taxonomy (NCBI): domain Eukaryota; kingdom Viridiplantae; phylum Streptophyta; class Magnoliopsida; order Cucurbitales; family Cucurbitaceae; genus Citrullus; species Citrullus colocynthis. Next base: position 504,958 of record QLSR01000264.1, read on the forward strand.
TCCTTCTCCTGCATTGAATGAATCGAATTCCCAGCAGAAGTGAGTGGCTGCCATGTGCTATTAAATTCCTTTCGAGAAACAAAAATTACAGAGAACAAAAACTTGGATAAACAACTAATGATTTAGCATGCTATTTGAGAAGAATAAAGAATAAGAAGTTTTCTAAGAATAAAGGAACAAGAAGTTTTCTACCTTTAAAGACCATTTTCGAAGTAGGAAAACACCAAGTCACTAACCAATGATAAACTTCTCCAACAAAATTACAGAACTCCTTCTTTGGAATACCACCACAAAAGCTACTCTGTTATTCTCTAGGAAGAATCAACAGAGGAGTTGTAGGCTCTCTTTTACTTTGGTAAGGGAGAAAGTTGTGAAAGGAAGAGAGAACTTTTGAGAGTTTACAGAACAATTCTGGGTTTTGGTACCACTCCCTCTCCCCTTCTCATTTTTTACGTAAACTGTTATGGGAGAGATAACAAAAAATAACTACCTAGTACGTGCGAGTTATTTTGATTAATTAATTAATTAATAGTAATAATAATAATAATAATAATAATATAATTGTTGAGTTTTATGCCCTAAAACTCGTAGATTGTAAATCACTTTAGAGCATAACATTGTTGATTCATGTACGAAGGCTCTCTCGGCTAAAGTGTTCGAGGGTCATCTAGAAAGTCTAGGTCTGCGAGATATATACATTGTGTAATCTAGGGCAAGTGGAAGATGTGTAATGGGAATATGGATGCCCTAGTTTATTGTATTTACATACTTACCATTCTCACTTCTCTTTATGTACAACCCACTAGAGTTTTAGTTCAAGTGAGAGTTTGTTGGGTTTTATGCCCTAAAACTTGTAGATTGTAAATGTAATAATTTGACCGTAATTAAATCATTAATAAAGAGTTATTGATGTGTTACTTCAATAAGCGTTATTAATTGTTTTTGTTTGTTTTGTCTTAATAACCCTAAATCCAATAAAATAATATCTTAAGCTATTTCATGAATCTTGAACTGTATGTGAGGACATATGGAGATCAATGTTCAAGATACAGTATAAAGGGTTTATAGTATAGGGATAAGACTGGGTACCTTATCTTGGTGACACTATGAATACGACACACTTTGTATTTGATACAAACGCAATGATCTAACGCGTTCGTGTAGGTGACATGCGAGTAGTGGTATCCTATGTAATGAGTTTGCATAAGACCGGACCACGAAATAGTAATCACTAAATGTAACTCCGTTGACTAGTTAAGTTTCTATTTCAATAGGATGACCTAGGCAACTTAGTCTTAATACTGAATATATTATGAACTCTTATCCACGAGAGATTGTCCTTTGATTTGTATGGGTGAGAGTGGCCATTGCCGACTCAATATGCCTATCATCTTGGGGACAAGACCGAGTGAGGAGCTGGGGACATAATTATACAAGTTTCTAGACTTAGGCATATGCATTACAATGAATTCCATGAACCCTAGAATATTGCATGATGGATTAAATAAGGATTCATTACCCTAGAACTCTCTTTGACTCTTGTGTTTCTTACTTTGTTTGCTTTCCTTATTTAGTTCATATTTCCAAAATTCACAACTTCAATTCTAATCCTCAAACAAAATTGATTTGATTCTATAATAGCTAAGTAACTTTAACCTTTACAATTGGATCCTCAGTGAAATGATATTCGGACTTCACTGTCTTATATTATAACTTGACCCGTACACTTGCGGTTAACACTTAAAGTGCACATCAAGTTTTTGACGCCCCGTATATATATATATATATATATATCTCGCTCTCTCTCTCTCTCATAGTCTTGCTCTCTCTCAGTCTCGAAGAATAGGTTTCGCAGGGACCCGTTTCTTGAGGGGATGGGGTAAATTCCCCCAGGAGATGGGGACGAGGAACCCCTACCCACCTCACCCCACCCCCGTTGCCAACCCTAACTGCAGTGGAGAGAATCTTCACTAGTACAATCTTTGGCTAAAGTATTTCAATCGCCCATCAACCTTAAACTCACCTTTGAAAACGATTAATCCAAAAATGAGTTCAACATTTGAATCAACAAAAAAGGGGAATCAAGATGGAACAGACCAAGGAGAAGTGATAGAAGAGATGATTGGAGGAAGTTTTTCCATCATGGAGGTAGCTAGATCATCACCAAGAAAGAAGCAGCCATAGAAGTCGTCAATGGTTGTGAATGTTGAAACGACAATGAAGATTTCACCCGTGATTGAAGGTTGGGTTAGGAAAAATTTAATTTCTGATTCAATGCCAATTAAAGCTAATGTGATAGATTTCTCAACCTCCCAATGTAAAGACTAAATCTTCCATACCTTACATTAATTTGGGACACATGGATGGTAATGATGTAAAATGCAAAAAGAATTTAATGGTGGATTTTGAAGGAAGTTCAGTGGAGCCCATGGTCAAAAGTGGAAGAAACAAGCTCATTTAGTCCTTACGATCCTATTCCATATCCACTTGTGCTACTTGAAAAAAGAAAAGAAGGGTCGTGCTTGCTTTCAAGTGTGATGGAGAAAAAACAGAAAATTGATGGTCAATTTTTATTAATACAATTTTCTGAGCAAGGATAGGCGAAGACTACTACACAGTCTCGTTAGGAGGCATGAAAACTTTGCGTAGGAATGTTCGTGGGTCGGGGAGTTGATAGCTCTCGAAAAGAGCTATTTGCTTGTTAAATTTTATATGATTTAATGTCTATTTTTGTAGGAATTCGAGCAAATCATGCACCTCGGAGTGTCACGGGCTGTTCGGGGTTGATTTGGAGCTATCAGAAGTGAAATCGAGCACCCGAAGCTCAAGGACGCAAAAAGGACGAAAATGCCGCTGAGAGCGTAGCTACGCTTTGCCAAGTGCAACGCTACGCTCAAAGGTAAAATGCTGAAAATGGTTGCAGCGTCACGATGCTCTGAAGTTTGACGAAATGGCGAAGCACGCGCACAGCATCCCTACGCTCTGAGTAGGCGATTCGATTTCTACCTAAAGATTGGTAGTCCTAAGAGATTGGTCGTTTGAATTTTAGAGATATTGAGGTATTCAACCAAGCTCTTCTAGCTAAGCAAGCCTAAAGAATACTTCAGAACCCTTAGTCGCTTGTTAGTAAGGTGTTAAAAGGGCGGTAATTTCTTTTCTGTACTATTTTGGAGGCTACATGTTCAAATTCAGACTCTTTCTTTTGGAAAAGTTTATGTTGGGGGAGGGAACTATTAAAAATGGGGATCTGGAAAGCTATTGATAATGGGAGATCGACTCTTGCGTTCTCAGACCATTGGATCCCAATGCCATCTACTTTCAAGACTGTAACATATGGTGGTTCGAATGAGATGCACAAAGTCGCTGATTTTATATTACCAAATAGGGGTTGGGATTTGAATTTATTACAATCCATCTTTCTCCATGAGGATGTTATGGAAATTCTAAATATTCCTATTAGTAGGATGGAAAGGATGATGTTTGGATATGAAATTATAGTAGGAATGGTGAGTATTTAGTTAACAACGGATATAAATTAGCTATGCTTGATAAACTTTTGAGTAGGGGCTCGAACTCGAATCAAAATTTTGGGTGGTAAAGGAGATTATAGAAACTAAAAATTCCTAGGAAAGTTGCTATATTTATCTGGAAAGCGTGTCACAACTGTTTTCCAACTATGAAAAATCTTGGTTTACGGGGTTTGGATGTTGCCCCTACAGTTTGCAGAAGAAAGGTTGAAACTGTGTCCCATGCTCTTTTTGAATGCTCTACAGCTAAAGTGGTTTGGTCGGTCATATCTCTTAACTGTGGGTCTTCTAAGATGCGGAATAAGGATTGTTTAGACATTTGGAAGGGTTTGGCTTCGAGTTTAGATGATTCCAATCTCGCGCTGGCTTGCATTACTGCTTTGGGCTATTTGGGGGGATAAGAATAAAGTTTGTAATATGGATAGCATTCCATCCGTGCAGCATAGATGTGATTGAATTATAGATTACGTGGTGGAAGTTGGTGTGAAGCCAATAGATCAATGTAGTTCTATAATCGACTCTATGGTTTATGATATTTCTAATGGTGAGTTAAGCATCTTGCATGTTGATGGAACATGTAGAACATAATCCTCTGTGGTGGGGTTATTGGATCCTCATCTGGTTCAATGTGGCCTTCTTTTCATGGTTTTCAACATCTTTCATTGAGCCCCATGGAAACTGAGGGTCTTTGTCTAGCTTATAGATTGGAGATATCTCAAATATTGGTGCTATCTGATCATTTGGCGATTATTTAGATGCTTAGAGGTTGTTCAACAATTCTAGTGGAGGTAGCAACTTATGTGGAAGATATTAGGAAAATCGTTGGCTTTTTTCGTTCAATTACTTTCCAATATGTGCCCCACTCTTCTAATCTTCGGTTCGTGAATTGGCTAAAATTGGGTACTCTGTCTCAAGTGCGTCGCCACATGACTGTTTCCGTATAGAGATTGTTTCTTTGTATACAAACCAATTCCTTCATTCATGGTCATTGTACTCTTAATTTTCTTGTGTTCTGTTTTGTTTTTAAATTTTTTTTTAAATTGTTTAAATTAATATAATTGGAGAAGCAAAACTTATGGGAATACAAGACTTTTAATATATTATTTACATTAAATATAATTAAACATGTAATAATTATTTTTTTAAAGAAACATGTAATAGTTATCAAATTAACTATTTATTAATGAAAAAAATTATGTTAGTTTTTTTTTTCTTTTGTTTTAGTACAACAATTAAGGGGATTCGAACCTTCCACCTCTAGGTTGAAAGATTATACCAGTCACCGCCAAGCTAAGCTCGCTTTGGCAAAATTATGTTAGTTCAACTATGCTCATGTTGGCAATTAATTGTAACGTTTTATAAGTGAGATATTCTATATATTTAAATTTTGAAATGAGACGAAATAATCCATAAATATTCTTTTAGAATTGTAATTTTTTTTATATTATAAATATTAAAATAACATACACAAAACATCTTGATCTTTTGAGGCCGAAGAGACATTGTGAACATTGTTTCTTCTTTTTATATTTTATTTAAAGAAAATAACATTTATAAAACTAAATTTCATATAAGTGGGACAAGAGCCCCCACTTTGGCTTAATGCTTTAAAAATATTAGCATCATTCATATTCAAAATCCACATGTGAGTACCTTTTTAAAATATTTGATATGAGAATACAATAAGGCTAGTCATTGGCCTTTTCAACAAAATATTCAACTTCAGTTAATATCTTTGAAAGGTTCGGTGATGTTTGATGGTGAACAATTGTAGAAGCTTTCCAAACGATTGGAGCTTCCATCTACTTAATCTCATTGGTTAGATATGTGTATGATAGCAATTAATTGAAATAACGAAAAAAATAAAGAGAGAAAGAAAGCAGAATCTTAGAGAAATATTTGGTGAAAGTGTTGGAAAAATGATGAAAAAAATGTAATTTTTATAGTAATATATAATAAAAAGTTACAAGACTTTTGGCTTTCTAAACCTTTTGAAATTCTATAATTGATTATTATTAAATAAAAATAAAGTTTTAAGTTGTAGAGAAACCTTTTGTATTCCCTCTATTTAGTTATTGCTAATCAATCTACTATTTATTAATTATCGATAGAATTAATTGCAAGTAACATATTGCGTAGATTTTGAAATTGATAAAGGAAGAAATTAGTCAAATTTTTTTTTGCAGAGATCGTTGCTTTTTTAATATATGACTAAGAAAAAAAAAAAATCCGAATCTATAAGCTCAAAAGAATTTTTTTGAAAGTAAAAAAAACCAGAAAAGTAAAACAAATCGACCCTAAAATCAGATTTCCCTCACAACCAGTCGTCTTCGTCTTCAACGCACGAGTCTCCCCCATCCATCTTCTTCCCATTTCTTCGACTAAGCAACGCCATCTGTCTGCCCTACGCCGTTCGCCGCCGACCATCCTCGCCGCGCCACTGCCTTGCCTTTCCGCCGCCGGTCATTCTCAAAGCTTATTTTTTTTCCCTCTCTTTTGAAACCTGCTTTAGTTTTAACTTTGTTTTGATTTGTTGAATTATGAATGTTTTGTTGGATAAATGTACTATGTATTTGGTGGATTAAATTAAGTATTATTATGTTATTAATTTGGCTTTATATGAAAAATGAGGATATAAAAAATGACGTATTCTCGACGTACCGGTATCGTAGTCTTCTAGAAATTGACATATCGCCATATTCTATCCGATGCTTCATAGGGTTACAGTTTTTTTTCCTTAAATAAAGAGTAAGTTCGATTTTTGTTTTACTGCTTGTTTAAAATTACTGATGACATGTTCTTTGTCTTCTCTTTTCAGAATTCCTGGATTCATTTCTAGAACTCAGATCCAGCACTTGTTAGAGCTTTCAACAATTGATTGAAAACTATGCCACACCGAACACGACCTATGACTGCGCTTCTTGTATTTACGGGTCTCAATGTTGTGCTGGTATCAACAATAACTCCAGTCTATGATTTTGTGTGCTTTCATCCATACTGGGAAAGAAGGGTATTTTCTATTATCACTTCCAAGTTATTTGCATGATATCAAACTAGCATCTTCCTAGGGTTCATCATGTTGCTTTTATGTACATGTGTACTAGCTTATTATACTTATGGTAAATATGTATTGTTCTGTGTTTTTGCTGTCGATTCTCATTAGCATGGTTGCTCTGTTTAGCTTTAAAGTGGTGATAGGATATCTGAACTAGGATATGCTTGTTGTAAGGTTTCACTGGAGAGGGTAAGTTGCAGTTGGGTGGGGGATTGTTTAGTTTCTAGTTGTGAGAATTGGAGGTTGTCACTTGTCGAGAATGTTATAGTTGTGGAATTGGATTTTCGTTAGACATATGTACCATGTATTAGGAGAAGAGGGAGGGGGGAATATTTTGAGGAAACTTTTTTTATTTTAATAAAAAAATAATTTTGTTGATGTATGAAGTTCACAAAAGGGATGTATGAAGTTCACGAAAGGGATGGATAGTCCATGATGATTAGTAAAGGCTTTCTCCTATTGAGAGAGAGAAAGAAAAATAACACAAAGGTATACGTGGAAAAACCCTAGATTAGGGAGAAAAAACCACGATAGAAGTTTCTCTTGTTCTTTATTTGTTTGATACAATCAAAGAATTACAAGAGGAAGAATAAATAGAGATAAGAAACTTAAACAAGGAAAAAATATTGAAAACATATATAAGGAAAGAGATAAATTCTAAAATATCTCCCAAATATTTTTCTTTTTCAACACTCCCCCTCAAGATGGAACGTAAATGTCAATTAGACCCATCTTGCTTACACATGCATCAAAGTTCTGCTTAAGCAACCCTTTGGTAAGAACATCTGTAACTTGCTGACTAGAAGGAATATACGGAATGCAAATGCTTCCGTTTTCCAGTTTCTCCTTTATAAAGTGCCTATCGATCTCCACATGTTTTGTTCTATCATGCTGAACTGGATTGTTTGCAATGCTAATAGCAGCCTTATTGTCACAATAGAGTTTCATAGGTAGTTCACTGCTTTGGTGAAGATCAGATAGAACTTTCTTCAACCAGATTTCTTCACATATTCCATGACTCATAGCTCTGTATTATGCTTCAGCACTACTTCTAGCAACTACACTTTGCTTCTTACTTCTCCACGTTACAAGGTTACCCCACACAAAGGTGCAATACCCAGATGTAGATTTTCTGTCAATTACTGATCCTGCCCAGTCAGAGTCTGTATAGGCTTCGATGTATTTTCTGTCGGATTTTCTAAACATCAATCCTTTTCCTGGTGTGCTCTTCAAATACCTTAGAATCCTGTTTACAGCTTCCATGTGTTCTTCGTAGGGAGCTTGCATAAACTGACTCACAACACTGACAGCATAGGAGATATCTGGTCTAGTGTGTGCTAAGTAGATTAGTCTCCCAACTAGACGTTGATATCTCTCTTTATTAACAGGAACTTTGGTAATAGACTCTCCCAATTTGGCATTAGACTCGATCGGAGTGTCAGCAAGCCTGCATCCGGTCATACCTGTTTCTTTCAGTAAATCAAGAGTGTATTTGCGTTGAGAAACTGAGATACCTTCTTTTGATCTTGCTATCTCCATCCCAAGAAAATACTTTAGATTTCCTAGGTCTTTAATTTCAAATTCGTCTGCCATTTTCTGTTTTAACTTGTTGATTTCAGCAGTATTATCTCCAGATAAAACGATGTCATCGACGTATACAATCAGAACCGCAATCTTACCTGAGACAGACCTCTTTGTAAATAAGGTATGGCCAGAGTGTCCTTGAGTGAAGCCTTGGGACTTAACAAAGGTAGTGAATCTCTCAAACCATGCTCTTGGTGACTGTTTTAATCCATACAAGGCCTTTCTAAGTTTACACACACATCGATCAAATTGGTCTTCAAAGCCAGGAGGGGGCNGTTGAGAAACTGAGATACCTTCTTTTGATCTTGCTATCTCCATCCCAAGAAAATACTTTAGATTTCCTAGGTCTTTAATTTCAAATTCGTCTGCCATTTTCTGTTTTAACTTGTTGATTTCAGCAGTATTATCTCCAGATAAAACGATGTCATCGACGTATACAATCAGAACCGCAATCTTACCTGAGACAGACCTCTTTGTAAATAAGGTATGGCCAGAGTGTCCTTGAGTGAAGCCTTGGGACTTAACAAAGGTAGTGAATCTCTCAAACCATGCTCTTGGTGACTGTTTTAATCCATACAAGGCCTTTCTAAGTTTACACACACATCGATCAAATTGGTCTTCAAAGCCAGGAGGGGGGCTCATATACACTTCTTCTTCTAGATCACCATTCAAAAAGGCGTTTTTCACATCTAGCTGATAGAGAGGCCAATCTCTGTTTACTGCAACTGACAGAAGGACTCTGATTGTGTTCAACTTTGCGACAGGAGAAAAAGTCTCGGAATAGTCTACCCCAAAAGTCTGAGTGAATCCTTTTGCTACAAGCCTGGCTTTATATCTGTCAAGAGTTCCATCAGATTTATACTTTGTTGTGAATACCCATTTACATCCAACTGGTTTATGCCCTTTCGGAAGAGCAACACGTTCCCAAGTATGATTTTTCTTAAGAGCTCTCATTTCTTCCATAATAACAGTCTTCCATCCAGGGATTTCCATAGCAGCATATATGTTTTTCGGTATGGTTACAGTATTAAGACTAACAGTAAATGCTCTAAACTTAGAAGACAAATTATTATAGGAGAGGAAGCTGTACATAGGATACCTGGTGCAAGATCTTGTGCCCTTTCTTAATGCAATGGGCAGGTCTAGATTGGTATCACCCTCTCCTGTCTTGTCGGGCTCTTCTCCAGTAGGTTTTGGGGTTCTATCCCTTTTTCATTCTCCTCAACTGTTGTTGACACTGCCTCATTTTCAGCAACCTGATTATTTTCTGTCATATCATCTTTACCCTCTTCTGCCGAACGTTTTGTCAGGTCCACAATATCGTTTTCAACACAGATATTTTCAACGCAAGTAGTATTATTTTCAGGATCAGTTGTACCTTGGGCTTGTGTCGGTTCGGATGATTGGACCGGAGCCAGCACATCAGTAGGGGCCGCCATTTCCTTTCTAAGATTCTTCCTGTAGTACGTTATCCATGGGACTTGTCTGGTGGGTAGGATAGTGTCGTGGGTTGTTAGAGTAGGTTCATAAAGGGAATTTGGAGAATTTGGATAGTTAGTCTCTTCATTATTGCTCTCCCCCTGAAGAGGACTAACGGGAAAAAAAGGTTGATCTTCTAGGAAGGTGATATCCATAGAGATGAAGTATTTCCGGGAAGTGGGATGGAAACATTTATAACCACGCTGGTGGAGGGGATATCCAACAAAGACACATTTCTGGGCCCGAGGGGAGAACTTAGTCTGGTTTGGACCGAAGCTATGGACAAATGCTGTACATCCAAACACGCGGAGAGGAACATCAGGTATAAGGCGAGTGGTGGGATAAGACAATTTTAGGTAGTCAAGAGGGGTTTGGAAGTGGAGAACGCGAGAAGGCATCCGATTTATAAGATGAGCTGCAGTCAATACGGCATCTCCCCACGGGTAAGATGGAAGAGAGGCTGAAAGCATAAGAGACCGGGCAACTTCAAGAAGATGACGGTTTTTTCTTTCAGCCACTCCATTTTGTTGGGGCGTATAGGCACATGAGCTCTGATGAACGATACCTTTAGTGGATAAGAACGCTCGGAGGGTATTAGTGAGGAATTCACGACCATTGTCATTTCGAAGAATGGCAATTCTGGCATTAAACTGAGTTTCAATGGTGGTGTAGAACTGTTGGAAAATGGAGGAGACTTCAGACTTATCTGTTAAAAGGAAGACCCAAGTAAGACGAGTGTGGTCATCAATGAAGGTAACAAACCAACGTTTACCCGACGAGGTGGTAATCCTCGAGGGGCCCCAAACATCGCTGTGAATAAGGGTGAAAGGTTGAGAGGGTTTGTAAGGTTGAGACGGGAAGGAGACTCTGTGTTGTTTTGCACGAATACACACATCGCAAGATAAAGAGGAGATGTCAACTTTATTAAACAAATGGGGAAATAAATATTTCATATATTGGAAATTGGGATGGCCAAGACAAAAATGCCATAACATACAGTCGGTTTCAGAAGTTGAAAAATAGGAAGATAACAAACTAGTCCTAGAGCTTTGCCTAGAGGAAGTATCATTATTAAGGAAATAGAGTCCCCTATTGTGCTGGGCAGTGCCAATCGTCTTCCCCGAGCTCAAGTCCTGAAAAAGAACATCATCGGGTGAGAAAGCTACACGACAATTTAAATCTCTGGTTATCTTACTCACAGACAGTAGGTTATATGAGATTTTGGGAACATGCAGGACATTCTGTAATATTAGACCATCGAAAGGAGAAATATGACCCTTGCCGGCAACAGGGGCAAGTGTCCCGTCAGCAATTCGAATCTTTTCATTACCATGGATGATAAGATAGGAAATCGTCAGAAGTTCCAGTCAAATGATCCGTAGCTCCTGAATCAAGAATCCAGGGTTTCTGGCCAGTAACGCTGAGTAAACTCAAGGATGGAGAAATACCTGAATGTGCAATTGCCCCAAGAGTAGTGGTACCATTGTCAGCTGGGTAGTTCTCTTGACGACATGGTTCCGAGTCACTTATCAAGGCCTGATTAGGTTTGTTGTTTGGAGGTCGACGTTTACCATTCGGAGGCCGACCATGTAGCTTCCAACACTGATCTTTCGTGTGCCATGGTTTTTTACAGTGTTCACAGACTGGAGGAGGTTTCCCATTCTGCTTGTCTCCAGTTGTACTAGTTATTTTTGCGTTGAACGCAGCTGAGTCAGTAATGGAGGTACCCACAGTATTCATAGCACTCGTTCTATCTTCCTCAAGCCTAACTTCGGAACAGACTTCCATCAAGGTTGGTGTTGGTTTCTGTCCCAAAATTCGACTTCGTACAGCATCGAATTTGGAGATTAAGCCGGCTAAGAAATCATATACTCGGTCAATTTCCTCAAGTTTGTAGTATTGAACTCCCCCACACGGACAATCCCAAACAAGTTCTCGACACAAATCCATTTCCTGCCATATCAGAGACAATTTGTTAAAGTATGATGTAACATCCATAGTACCTTGTTTACATTCGTGGATTTGTTTCCGCAGTGTGTAGAGTCGAGAGGCGTTCTGTCTTTTGGAGTATAATTTCTGAACGGCATCCCAAATATCTCGAGCTGTGGCAGCATACAGTAAGGGCTTTCCAATTTGAGGTTCCATACTGTGAATTAAAAGTGACCGGAGTAGGGAATCCTCTCCTTTCCAAATGTGCTCTTGCGTGTCTCCTGGTCTGGGTTTTGGTATGTCGTCAGTTAAATACCCGAATTTGTGACGCCCTTCAAGAATCATTTTTACCGACTGAGACCAGGAGAAGTAATTTTGGCCATTCAATTTTTCACCAATAGTCAGTCCAGTGGCATTGCTTATTGGACCAGACAAATAAGATGTCGGTGTAATGGTCGGGATTGTAGTTACTGGATGCACTGGATACAACGGTAAATCTGACGGGATACTCGAATTTACTGCACTTTGACCTATACGAGTAGAAGCACTTAGTGTGGCTCCGAGAGCAGCAATTTGTTGTTGAAAATTTGCTTGAAGATCGGCGAGTTGTTGTTGAAGAGAAAAGAAACCACTAGATCCGGTGGTAGCCGCGGTGGTTGGAGGAATACCGACGCCGGCATCGACTCTCGGCTGCCGAAGACACCCAGACGAACTTCCGATCTCCGCAAATGGTAGCTGTGTAGTAGCGCTGGTCAGATGGAGGTGCCGATCGAGGTTAGACGCAGATCTGACCTCCTCGACGTGCGGCTGTGCGGCAGAGACGGTCGACGAGAGACGCAAATCGGGATGGTCGGCGGCTTGTCGGTAGATCTGAGTAGCAAGCCCGACATTCTCAGATGGTGGCGGGTGGATACGAGGAGGCGCGGCGCTAGGGTTTTCCCATTGCGGCAGTAGGCTCTGAACAAAAGCGGCAGCAGCGTTTGGGTTGAGCGACCGGAGATACTCGTGGATCGCAGCTTGGACGGCGGATTCTGTGGTGGTGGCAGCGGCGGCGGATCCTGTCGGCGACGGTGGCGGCAGTTCTTGCCTAGGGTTATTTTCGTCAGTGACGGCTAGGGTTTCCTCACCTTGCTCTGATACCATATTGAGAGAGAGAAAGAAAAATAACACAAAGGTGTACGTGGAAAAACCCTAGATTAGGGAGAAAAAACCACGATAGAAGTTTCTCTTTTTTTTTATTTGTTTGATACAATCAAAGAATTACAAGAGGAAAAATAAATAGAGATAAGAAACTTAAACAAGGAAAAAATATTGAAAACATATATAAGGAAAGAGATAAATTCTAAAATATCTCCCAAATATTTTCCTTTTTCAACATCTCCATTGGATAAAAAGGAAGCACAACTATGTGAAGCAAAAATCCTGGACAATTTACACGAAGAGATAGCATAGTAGATAATGAGATCAAAGAGCTCTTCCAAAATTGTGCTCTGTCCGAAAGAAAAAAAAAAAAAAAAAAAACCTGTGCTTACGCTCTTTCCAAATGACCGAAAAGAAGGCCTTGTAGATGTGAACCCGTAGGCAGGATTTGACATTTTTGAAGGGGCAGCCTGATAAGACAAAAGTGAGGATATCCTTCACATCTCTGGGGTAGTCCAAGGCCAACCAAAAGTGTTGAGAATTCTCCTCTCGCACCCTCAAAATCCACAGAATTGTATATTCAGCTTCTCATACTTCAATTTTTAAACCAACTTTTTTTCTTAAAAGAATTCAAAGAATAAAACCGGCCTAAACCGACTAACTGAAGGCTGATTTCTACTCCTTCACGGTCGAGATCGGTTTGAACCTTTATTAAATCGACCATAGTCGGTTTGGTCGAAAAACTGACTCTGACCGATCACTGCACACCATTAAAATTAATTAATGTTTTATTGCATTCAGTTCGATTTGATTAGAATTATATATTATTGAACCAACAACCGAACTGAACTTCTTGATATTTAAAAAAGATAAACCGAGAAAACCTAAATATTCATAAAATCCGAACCGAACCGATCAGTTTGGTCCGGTTTGTCAGTTTGGATTGGTTTTTGAACACCCTAGGATCCCTAATCTTTATGTTGTTGTTTTTGTTGTATTCGTTATGAGATTATCAATGCTAGATTATGATGTGTTAGGATTATGGTAAATTAGGATATCTTGGTTAAATCCTTAATTGATTAGGATTAGGATTTGGATTAATTTCCTTGATTGATTAGGATTATGATTAGTTTCCTTGGTTTATTAGGATTAGGATTAGTTTCTTTGATTAATTAGAATTAGGATTAGTTTGCTTTACAATTCTCTATAAATGGAGGAATTTTCTTCTTGTATTGATAACTTTTGATTCATAATAAAGACATTGATTTTGTTATTGGAGATTTCTCACCTTTTATCTTTTAGGCTACATCAAATTATCTTGTGGAAGATTGTTCATTATCTGTTTTCAAGGCTATAATCCTCCATTAAATTTGTCATCCTAAATGTTATTGGTTATGAAGTTAACTAATGATTACCCAAAATGTCAAGTAAAATAAACCTAGTTACATGTGTGGTGGCAGAAAATTTACTTTGCTAGGGAATGGTTGTGGGGGGAACTAAAATTTTAAAATTATTAGATATCTCTTTTATGTGGTGGCAGGTCTTCCTTTTAGGGCTTAATTTAATTGTATATTATAATGGGTATTTATGAATGAGTCACTTGTTCTAGGTGTTAATAGCTGGACTTGAGTTGTTAAAGAAGTGTGGATTATCTGCCTGTGTATGAAATAACTTGGAGATCTTATCTCCCGATTGTTGGGAACTTTAAGAGCATTAGGTAAGCTATATGCACACACACACCATTGGGCAAGAGAGATTTTTATTCTTCATGGGGGGAAGGAGGTCCTTCAGAAGTTATGCTTTTCTATCAGCAACTCTCCTATTAACAAAAGATAGTGGAAGACCAAAAAAAGGATTTGAAAACTCATATATGGAGATTTGAAGTTCCCAAAGAAGTAAAGTTATTTTTGTGGTCACCTTCGCACAAACGTATAAACGTGTATGAGTAACAAGCTCCAGAAAAGAATCCTCATGCCTCTCTCCTCCAATTGTATGAATTGTTTGAGTAAAGAAAAAGATAAATTGATAAATCATACTTTTTGGGCTGCCCGTTGGCAGTAAGCTGGTACATTATCAATCATACTTTTTGGGCTGCCCGTTGGCAGTAAGCTGGTACATTTTAAACAAGTGTTTTGGTATAGTCGGTTGTGTGCACGAAGACATAAAGAGTGTGCTCTGGGAGATTCTATCAGGTTGGTGGAAATTCACTGCCTGCTCTTGGGTTGAACTGGACAAAATTTTTTCGTGTTACGACTTTGAATTGAGGTCTAACATCCAATTGGTCAAATGTATAGAAAGGCTGAATAGGTAGAATGTTTAAAAGGCATAATGACCAAATGATACATGGAAATCACACTAAAAAGTCAAACAAATTATTCACTGCCAATTCAATCATAATTTATTGAATAGGTCATCTATTACCTTCCCTGAGGTTAGTTTAGTGAATAGGTGAGCTATTACCTTCCTAAGGTTGAAGATTTGATCTCTTACTTCATTTGTTGAACTCAAAAACAAAAATAGTATTCATCAAGTTGTTAAAGGGACCAAATTAAAGATGTAGAATGAATGAATTAAAGAGAGAGAGAAACAAGCCTAGTGCTAATACCCAATAGTCGGAGTATGACCAACAAAATATTTATAAAAGAAATAATAGGAAGTTGGATGGTGAACGCCAATCAAAGGATCAAAGAAGGGAACATTTTCCTTTAGGCCTAAAAGGCTAAAATTGAACCACAGTAAGAAGACTTCACGTTGAAGTCATTATTTACAAACGTTTTATTTGAAAGTAGTTTTTTAAAAACAAAAATGAGAACTGATCCCTGGACCTTAAGGTGTATGCATGCAAGAAGTAATGGAAGGGACCTATTGCTGATGAGTGAGTGTTGTGCTGTTATGGAGCTCAAAATATTGTAGTTAGTCGTTTGGCAGCATTATGGGTAAGGGAGGGGGGAATCTAGTTAGGTGGCTGAGAACATTATATGATTTCATACTATCAACAAAATTGTTTCTTATTCAAAAAAAGAAAGGAAGTATTGGGATAGATAGGGAACTCTCTGATTTCCTTTGGCTCGTTCTTTGTTTTTGTGAAAATGAACCAATACTCATCAAGAACGTACTTAAAGGAAAGAAGAAAAGATGGCTATGCAAACATGCTTTTATAAGACTATTGTTGTAAAATAACATTAAACTGTCCTGAAAACAGCTTATCAAAAACAGCTCCTATGCTTCTTCGGACTTGAGATCTAGGGATTTTGTCCTTAATTTATCTTGTCATTGAAATGTTGTTTCATATCTTATATGTACCACTTTTAATGTTGTTAGCATATTAGCAGCCTAGCTTTGCAGGTATTTTGTGTTGCATTGCATTTACCCACCCACCTGCCTTCTCTTCTATACTCCTTTTTTTCTTATTTTGGTAATTTCTGCTTTGCTTGAATTAATAACATGGACATTTACTATTCAGTTAAAAAACTTCCCAAAAAAAAAAAAAAAAAAAAAA
>QLSR01000264.1:521566-532450 GCA_031780015.1 Citrullus colocynthis
AAAAAAAAAAAAAAAAAAAAAAAAAAAAAAAAAAAAAAACTCTGTTAGTCTATGTAATAGATGTTCTCATATTCTGGCTGCAGAGAGAACGGCGTCGGCAGCAACGTGAAGCTGCTAACCGGAAAGAGCATTTAGCAAACAGATGAGCATCTGCAATGCCTTTGGGATTGTATATTGCATCTAAGCTCCCCATACTCGATCTTTTGAGGTGAGATTTTCTCTTATTCTTTCCATCATTCAAGAAATGAAGATAAGAATGGGATAAGAAAGCCCTTTGCTTGCCAACAGCAGGATTTATTGTCCACTGATTGCAGATTGTTGGAAAAGACTTCGAACTGGACCATTAGATTCACAAGCTGTCCCGATTGATATGTCATAATCAAACTACCTTCTCTTCTAGACTCCCTTTTTTTATTTTGTTAATATCTGCTTTGCTTGAGCAATTTGCTTTTCCTATGATACAGATTGTTTACACTAAGTCCATATGTTCTTCCACATGGTCTTTTGTCAAAATAGGTCTGAGAATTGATGTTTTTACTGTCTATCATGACTACCTTACAAATTCATTCTCTTTTCCATGTATAAATCTTCTATCCAAGTGACGATCCACTGGGACAAAAATAGCTGGTTGATTTTTTTATTATATGAATACATATTGCGCTCTTGTAGTTTTAACTTCTTACCATTTTGAAAGTGAACATTTATATCTTTGTGATTCAGATGCAAAATGTAATTGTTTTGCTGCGGCATCAAACTGGAGGTATGTTTACACTTATGTTGAACTGTAAGGTTGTTTTTGCAACTAAGATATCGATGTAACTTTTACGTCGTATGTCACCATGTCATCAAACTACATGTCCTTGTGTAACTAATATTAACCGTTCTATAAATGTTGTTCCGCACAGCCTTGGGTTGCCGCTGGGGTGGTTGGTGTTTTTTTACTAGAGGGTCTGCCTCTTGGTAGCCAGTGAGGCTTTTTGTTCCGGGTCGTTTATTTGTTGGTTGGTGGTTGTATTTACGAATGTAATTAATTAGTGAAATACATTTTTTTATTATGAAATAAGGAAAATAATTAAAAATGGCCAGAGTTTGATTGCTAGTTGATTATCACAATAAATGACTAAATGAACAGACTACTAATGTGACTTTTTTTTTTTTTTTTTTTAAATAAATTTTTTAAGATGAGGTAACTAGATTTTGTTTGTTAGAGTGGCAATGGCTAGGTGATATGGAAGTGTAAAAGAGGAGTAAGAAGCAAGGAGGAGAAGAGTGCACCTCAACAAAATAAACAGATATTTACTCAGTAATGAATGTCACATTAGTTGAGTTCAATCCTAGCATCATCGTCTATGTCATTCTTTGTAATGGTCAACTAACATTCAGTGGAGGTGGAAGGACCATTTTGAACTATTTTTTCAAACAAAGTGTTTATTTCGAGACCTTAAGAATTAAATAGGTATAACTTTAAATTTTAGAGACCAAATATGTATTTTACCAAGATTGATGACTCAAACCGGTAAAATCATCTTCAAGATGTTTTGAATGAATTCTCAAAGGACTAAAGTGAAGAGTATGATAAAAAAAATAAACATGGTTTACTCATGTTATTGAGAGTAGAGATGTTCATTTAATTAGTGGAGTTGGGGTCTCGCAGGATCTGTCTCAAATGAGGCAAATGTTTGATTAGATGGGAAATGAAGGAGGGAGGGAGCAGCGAGATTCTTCCCCATCCTTGACTCTCTGCCCTACTTCACCTCAATTATATATATATGTAAAATCTTAAGTTGAAGACTTAAAATATGTTTTAATATTTATATTTTTAACTTTGAGAAATTATGAAAACTAAACATTTTAATTATATTCTTTACCAATTGAATATTATTATTTTTAGCAAGAGATTTTACAAATTTTCAATTAACCAGAAATTGTATTGTAAATGATCCATCTAATATGTTTGTCTATGTGGCAAAGTCGATGACCAAATTTGATCAATGTTGCACACTCTTTTCATAGGCGTGTTGATCCCTTTGTTTAATTATTTTTTCGAATCTAGATTTATTTAGTTGGGTTGACAAGATAAATAACACTTATTTGAAGTTTCATTTCGAAACTGCAAAATGTTTTCAGGTTCTGGAAAATAGTAAAATATTTTCAAGTTTATTGAGAATACCAAGAAGAGTTTGGATTTAATTAATTAATAATTAATAGATTATAGAAATACCCCAAAGAGCTCGTATCATGGATTTAACCCAAGATTATAGGTTTTTTTATAACCATACCAACCCAGATTTTATTGGGATTCAAAATCTAAACTATTACAAATGAAAATATGCTATTCTACAATATAGACCTTAAATAGAAAAGTATAGCAAACCGAAAGTCTATCTAAAAAACTTTGAATAAGAATAACATACAAATAATAATACTAATAACAACTTGCGTTGATGGCAAAATCCGGACAAGGAAATCCACTTGACTTTCACATGCCTTCAATGGTGAATTTATAATGTGGAGAAGAAAGACGTTTTGCAAGTCAAAGAAGAAGAAAACACCAGGGTGGTGCCTGCCATAAAGTCTTCGATGCTTAAGTTAGTGAAGGGTTAGAGTAAGCAAGAAGTAGGGAGAATAACTTACCTTTTGTTGTGCATATGACCTCTTATTTATAGCGGGGTGCACTTTGATTTCCAAATTCCTTTGAGACTGGGAGATAGTTTGAACCCAAGTAGGATTAGAGAATGCAACTTCGAGCTGGCCATAGGGGGCTTGGACCTTGGTCCACAAAATGTGGGTCATTATGGATAAGGTAGGCTCGGCTTCAGCCAGGTTGAGGCGAGCTGGTTTGGGTCAACCGGCCTGACCCCTCACCTTCTCCGAGTCCTATCCTCCCTTGGCCCATTAGCCCGTTTCTCATTCACTGGTTCTCACTTGATGATCTCTCTTTCAATTTTTACCTTTAACTATCAGTCTTTCCAAGCTCATCACTCTTGGTCCAAGAACGACCTATAACGCCTCCAAGGCCGAGGGCAAGTTAGGCCAAATGGTCCGACTTGCCTTACCCTTGATTGAGGAGGGCAAGTTGGGCCTTTTGGCCCAATGCTTCTCTTTTCTCTAGTTCTTTCCCCCTCTGATCGATTGAATCGTTTCCTACACTCCTTTTGATTTTATCCTTAATAGCTTGTCTTTAAAAGTGACTTGATTCTTGGTTCAAAAGTGACCCATAACATTAGCCCCTACTCCTTAGTTGGGATTTTGAAGGATTAACCCATGAGTTTGCTCTTGAAAGGTCCTAGATTGAGAGTATTTGTTCATGTGATAGCCTCAGCACTACACAATGTGCACCTTGGAGGTTTGGGCGACCAGATTTACATTATTAAAACTTTGTTTGGAAAGACTCACCAAGCTCGTCAACTGGTTTCGTGTTGTCCTTATCTTTAGAGGCAAGATTCTTATCTCTTAGATACCATAGAATAACCCTATCAAGCCCCTTAAAGTTGATTTTTAGCCTTTTCTTGGTTTATGAGCTCTAGGATTCTTAATTCCCAGATTATCTAGGGAAAGACCTTATCATGCCCTTTGGGGGATTTTAGGCTTTCCTTGGTTTATGGCCTTCGAGATTCTTAGTTCCCAGATTATCTAGGGAATGATCTTATCAAGCCCCTTCGGGTTTGATTTTAGGCTTTCCTTGGTTTACGGGCTCTATGATTCTTAGTTCCCAGATTACCAAGGAATGACCTTTTCAAGCCCCTTGGGGTTTGATTTTAGGTTTTCCTTGGTTTACGAGCTCCGTGATTCTTAACTCCTAAATTATCCAGGGAATGACCTTATTAAGCCTCTTGGAGTTTGATTTTAGGCTTTTCTTGGTTTAGTTTTTCATATCTCTAACAAAGATGGTGTTTAGAAATGAATTTTCCTTGGCCTCAAAGCTTAGATCGACCCGAGTCTCATCTTCTAATTGCTTTGAAGCCTTATACCGTGGTTGGAGAATCATAGAATTAATTATATAGAGAATGGCTTTACCTCGGCCTCAGGGCATAGGTCAACTTGGGCCTCAGTTTATGAACCTCAAAACAAATAAAAAATGTATACCTTGTTGGGTTTTAGGCTAAACTGTCATAAGGCAATATGACTTGGTATCTTGAGGATGGCCTCAGCCTTGAAGTCTGAGGCCAGGCCACACCACTCGGGCAAAGCCTCCTATGGCTCTCTATCTCAATTTTTGCAAAACCTCTAACATGAACTCATAAACCTTAGACCAAACACAAAATGAATATTCTGGTGAACTCTAAGCTAAGTTGCCATTTGGCAATGTAGCTTGGCATTTCGTGGTTGTCTTCAACCTCGAAGTCAGAGGTCGGGCCATACTACTCGGGTACCCAAGCCTTCTATTGCTCTCTATGTTAGTTTTCCTAAAGCCTTTACCAAGTATCTCAACCAATTTTAGTCTCATGTCGCTCTTTTACATAGTTCTCTTTCATAAAATTACTGGTAGTAGATTCTTAGGTGCTCTACATTCCACAGATGAGGGAGGGTCTTCGCTCCATCATCAACTAAGGTATAGGTCCTAGGTCGGACTATCTTAACTACTTCATACGGACGTTCCCAAGTTGGGCCAAATGCTCCTGTTGTTGGATTCTTAGTATTTTGCATTATTTTCCTTAGTACCAAATCCTCTTCTTTGAAAGTTTGTTTCTTTACGATTGTGTTATAATAACGTGCAATTCTGTTTTTATATTCTGCCACTTTAAGTCATGTTGTCTCTCGATGTTCTTCCAATAGGTCTAGACTTAACTTTATTGGCTTTTCATTCTTTTGGGGATCAAATTGTCCCACCCTAGGTGAGGGAAGACCAATTTCTACTGGAACAACTGCTTCTGACCCAAAAGAAAGAGAAAAAGAAGTCTCACTCGTAGGGTTCGAGCCGTAGTTCGATATGCCCATAGCTCATTTGGTAACTCCTTCGCCCATAACCCTTTCAACGCTTCAAGCTTTGTTTTCAGGTTTTGCTTTATAATTTTGTTTACTGCTTTGACTTGCCCATTAGCTTAAGGATGAGCAGGAGACAAGAAATGATGCTTGATCCCCAGATCCAAGCAAAATTTTTTGAATGCAACATTGTCAAATTGCTTCCCATTATTAGTGACCATTGCATTAGGAATTCCAAATCGGCATATAATGTTTCTCTAAACGAAGTTGGTTATTTTCTTTTCAGTTATGGTTGCTAGTGCTACTACTTCGACCCATTTTGTAAAATAATCTACTTCTACCACTATGAACTTTACTTGCCCTTTGCCTTGGGGAAGTGGTCCAATGTGGCCTATTCCCTATTGTGCGAATGGCCAAGGACTAATGATGTTAGTTAATGGCTCTGGTGGTTGCTTTGGAATTGGTGCAAAATGCTGACATTGGTCACATACCTTTACAAACTTTCGAGCATCTTGAAGCATGGTCGGCCAGTAATATCTCTACCTCACAATCTTGTAACATAAAGACCTTGCTCCAAAGTGATTACCACACACCCCCTCATGAATTCCCCTCATCACATAATTTTCCTCATCATTAGTGAGGCATTTTAGCAAGGGCATTGAGTAACTTCTCGTATAGAGCTTACCTTCTCTTAGTATGTAATGAGCTACTCGTTTTTGCACTTTTCTTGGCTTCTACTCGTTTTGAAGGCAATTCTTCTTCTCTTAAATATCTTATTATTGAATCCATCTAGGTTGTTTCCTTGCTAACCTTCTCTTCTGTTGTAGTGCTAACCCCTTGCTCAGTTTCAGTCTCAAAATCAATTTTCTGAGTACCAAGATCCTTCACTTTCGAAGCTACTTTTTTGGGACACTTGGTTGGAACAACACTTCAACTAAAACTATTTTGCTTAGCTCTGTTTTGTAGGTAGTTGCTAATAGAGCCAAAGAATCAACATTTGCATTCTGTGATCTTAGTATTTGCTTGATTTCGTACTTTGGGAATGAGATGAGCATTTCTTTGACTTTAGATAAATATGTTGCCATTCTTTGTTCCTTGGTTTGATATTCAACTATCACCTACTTTACAATCAACTGAGAATCACTTAATATTAAAATGTTAGAAACATCTATTTCCTTTGCAACCCTTAGCTCTAGGAGGAGAGCTTCATTGTTGGAATCTCGAAAATAAGCATACTCGAACTGTTCTCCACAAGGGGATATGAGTAACAACCTTACTCCACACCCTTTTTCATTTGCTAATCCATCGACAAATAAGGTCCATAGAGTTTTAGAAATAGCTAATTGAAGAGAATTCACCTCAACCTTGGCCTCATCCACGTCTCGTCTTAAGAGGGCCTCGGCCTGGTCGACATTTTTTGAAGTCAATTATGCTATAAAATCAGCTATGGCTTGAACTTTCATAGATGCTCTTGGTTTATAGTGAATATCATGTTCAAAGGAAAATTAGTTAAGACAATAATTTTACGCGCTTGGAAATATGGGCGTAACCTTTTAGCTAAAGTGATTAGCACAACGGCAAGCTTCTCCACTTGAGGATATCTAGTCTCACTCCCCACCATTGCTTTACTTGAATAATAAATTGATTATTGAAGTCCTTTCTTTTCTTTTACTAAAGCCAACTCATTGTGGTTTCTAAGGCTAGTAAGTAGAGCAAAATTTGTCGCTAGGAAGGGGTTTGGTAAGAAAAGGAGTTGAACCCAAATATGTCTTTAGATCCTTGAAAGCTCTCTCACATTCTTCTGTCCATTCAAATTGAGACCATTTCCTTAGGATTTTGAAGAAAGGTATGCATCTATCGGTGGCCCTGCTCACGAATCTATTAAGTGATGTTATTCTTCCATTAAGACTCTAAAATTGCTTGAGGTTGTTGGGGATGACATTTCCATGATAGCTCAAATTTTATCTGGATTAGCCTCTATCCCTATTTGATGAACCATAAATCCTAAGAATTTTCTTGATGTCACTCCAAAGACACATTTACTCGTATTCAACTTCATCTTGTATTTTTAAAGTATTTGAAAGTTTTGTTTAGGTCAACTTCATGTCGACCTGCTTTAGTACTTTTTACTAACATATCGTCCATATATACTTTCATGTTCTTTCCAATAAGAGGAGCAAACATATGGTTTACCATTCTTTGGTACATTGCGCCTATATTTTTAAGACCAAATGGCATGACTTCATAGTAGTACAATCCCCTACTTGTGATAAAAGAAAGTTTTTTCTTGATCGTCCTCATGGATTTTGATTTGACTATAACCTGAGTAGGCATCTAAGAAACTTAGCATCTCATAACCTGTTGTGGCATCCACCAACTAATCAATTATTGGTAGGGGGAAAACTATCATTAGGGCGAGTTTTATTCAGATCAGTAAAATCGATACACATTCGTCATTTTCCATTTGCCTTTTTTTTTTTTTTTGCTAATACTACATTAGAAAGCCATTTAGGATAACTAACTTCTCTAATGCAACCTGCTTTAAGTAGGTCTTTGGCTTGGTCTGCTATTACTCCATTCCGTTCTCAATTGAATGTTCTTCACCTTTGTTTTATGGGTTTTAAATTGTTGTCAACATTAACTGGTGTACTATCACATTAGGATTAATTCCCGACATGCCTTATGTGACCAAGCAAATACATTTGCATTGGTTCTAAGAAATTTAATCAACCTCGCTCAACCCCTAGCTTGGTCCCAATGTTGATTCTTTTTTCCTCGGATATGAGAGGGATAGATTCAAGTGCTTCTGTAGGTTATCCTCTTTGGTCAACTTCATTTGAGGGTTGGTCAATCATATCCCTGTCTGCCATAAGATAACTAACCTCAATTTTGGACTGATTCAAGATCTGGCATGGGTTCACCTTAGCCTCGGCCTGACTTGTGCTCACCTCAATCTCGACTTGGCCTAGGATCATCTCGGCCTTGACCCGACTCAAGTTTGCTCTGGCCTCCGATGCCAAAATGAGTTGTATGGTTTTCATATTCTCTACCCTTCGTTTTTGTTGACTCAATTCATCATTGTTCTGATGTTGTCTCTTACATGGTTTCTGACTATGGGTGCTAAATTTTTCCGCATTTTCTTCTTGAGGGTGATCATCCTTAGTGAGAATGTTGGTGACTCTGACTGAATCTTCAAACCTTTTTTGGGTCGACTTTGTTTCTTCAAAATTTTTTGAATTTGAACTAAGTCTTGATCAATCCTCTGTTTTACGTTCTCACATTTTTGTTCTACCTCTTCCCTGTGGGAATGAGATCGACCCGAGCTTGTAATGCAAGGGTGGTTTTCTCACGCCTCCAAGAGTTCCATGATTCGAGCTAGATTTTGATTTACAATCTCCACCTTTTCCTCTAAAGCCACAAACTTCACCTCCGTCTCTTCCCTGGGCGACTGAGGCTAAGGTGGGCTTTGCGCGAATGGATCTTTTGTTGATTGTTTTGCTGCTCTCTTAGGGTTTCATTCTCTATCCAATTTGTCTCCATTATACCTACTTATCTTGTTGTAGCCCTTGGTATTTCTTCGAAGCTTGCTAAGGTCGTTAACTTGGGTTCCCCACAGACGACGCCAACTGTTGATGCAAAATCCAGACAAGGAAACCCACTTGACATTCACGGCCTTCAATGGCGAATTTATAATTTGGAGAAGAAAGACGACCTACAAGTCAAAGAAGAAGAAAACACCAATGTGGTGCTTGCGATAAAACCTTTGATGCTTAAGTCAGTATTTAGCAAAGGTTTAAAGCAAGCAAGAAGTAAGGAGAAGAACTTACCTTTTGACGTGTCTATGACCCCTTATTTATAGCGGGGTGCACTTTGATTTCCAAATCCCCGTGGGACTAGGGAGATAGGTTTTTGAACCCAAGCAGGATTAGAGAATGCAATTTTAGGCTGGCCACAAGGGGCTTAGACCTTGGTCTACAAAATGTGGATAAGGTGGGTCGGCCTCAGCCTCAACCTTCGAGGCCAAGGTGGGCTGGTTTGGGTCAATCGGCCCAACCCTTCACCTTTTCCAGTCCTATCCTCCCTTGGCCCATTAGCCTGTTTCTCATCCCTTAATTCTCACTTAAGGATCTCTCTTCCAATTTTTACCCTTAACAGTCAATCTTGCCAAGCTCACAACCCTTGGTCCGAGAACGACCTATAACACTTTTGAGGTCTAGGCGGGCAAGTTGGGCCAAACGACCTGTCTTGCCTCGGCCTCGGCCTCAACCTCTAAGGCCAAGGTGGGCAAGTTGGGCCTTTTGATCCAACACCTCTTTTTTTACTAGTTCTTTCTTCCTCTTGTTGATTGGCTCGTTTCCTACACTCCTTTTGATTTTACTCTTAATAGCTTGTCTCTTTAAGTGACTTGATTCTTGGTCCAAAAGTGACCCATAACAATTAGCATCAAGAGTCATAAAAAGAGAACAAAATTGGCAAAAAAAAAAAAAAAATGTAACAAATGTTGGCTACTTACTTGAAAGTTGGTATGAGTTGTCTGTAATTCTATGAAATCGGGGACTGAAATTATTGAGAATAGCAAAAGAATTATCACTCAGATATGTTTATTGTTTAAAAAATTTAACTACAATAATGGTAACAAGAATTAAAAATCAAAATGCCAAAAAAGAAAAGAAAAGAAAAGAAAAAAAGATATATAGTTAAATCAAATGTCAAAATACGTAAAAAAAACAAGATAAAGTTTGAACAATAAAGAAGAATTCAGAACAAGACCAAGCTATCATTACGGCAGAAAAATGTTATAGTTACATAAAATATCAAAATACGAAAAAAAAGGATAAAACTTTAAAAATAAAGAAATAATCGAAACAAAATGAAGATGTGAGATTTTTTTTTAAAATTTATTTTTAAAAGGTGAGATCTGATCTTCAGATTCGGGAGGGGGGCAAATTTAGGTAAGTTTCTGCTCCAAATTTTTGAATATGAATCTTTAGTTACATTGAAATTAAATATGGTGTTGAGACAATTTAGAATAAAAGAAAATCATTCTCACATGTAGAGGAGCTATTTTGCTAAAACTCTTAGGAAAAAAAAATCTCATTTTTGCCAAACTTCCAAATGGAACCTAAAATCATATGACCATTTAGACCAACTTTTCAAATCCACCACCCCTCTTTTGAGCTATTGTTGTCTCCCTAGAACCTTCTTCTTTAAGCTCTTGCTTCTTAAATCCTTCAATTCCCCTAATTCCACCCCTATTCTCAATGCTTACATCTTCATACTAAAAATTTCAATACCATTACCAATTCCAACCCTTCAATCCCCAAAACTAGAAGTGCTTTCATAAGTAAGAACTTCCCCAAGTCATCCACCATTCTACTCTCTCTCTCTTTCTTCTCTTCTGCCAAACGCCTCAAAACACGCTCTCCTTTGAGTTTTTGGTTCTCTTGTTTATTTCAAATCTCTTTGCCATGTTGCTACAGTTCAAACCGAAAAGAAAAATAAAAAACAATAAAATTAAAAAAGAATATCATATTTGAAAAAAAAAATTGAATGGGCCTTTAATTTTCACATAAGATGGAGTTTTTACAATATTAAAATGGCTAAATTACATAAATTTTGTAGCTTATTTCAAAAAATATTTGTCGACTTAAAAAATTTTAATAGTCCTCTTAAACTTTTTCTTAAAAAAAATTCAAATATATCCTTACTATTAGTTTTTGGAGGGAAATTGTTAATACTTTATTTCAAAAATATATCTCAACCTTCAAAAGTTTCAATATAATAGCCTTGAACTTAGGGAAAAAAAAAGTTAAAAAATATCCCTATCATTAGTATATGGATGGAAATCATCAATACCTTGTTTCAAAAATACCATAACTTCCAAAAGTTACATTAATACCTTTTCTTGATGCAAAAAAAAAAAAAAAAAAAAAAAAAAAAAAAAAAAAAAAAAAAAAAAAA